>JARWKJ010000002.1:65787159-66212159 GCA_029959095.1 Rhinichthys osculus | reverse complement strand
ATAATACCTTGTTTAATCATTTAACCATTTTTTAGTTTATTTAAGTTACACAAAAAGTGTTTTCGCCAATAAAACACAACATACTGATACATTCACAAAAGATATACATTTTATTAGCTTGATGTAATCCAAATCCTAGTATCCATACGTTGTTTGCAAGAAACAGATCCAAATTCAGCCCTTTATCCAGTGATCTTCATCTCCGTTTTTCAGCAGCGACCGCAAACGTCAAATCCCGCGCTTGTGATGAATTCAAATTCAAAAAATGCGCCTTCAAGAAGCGTTATGACATGTTTTACGGCCGTGATATCAAACGCTCATTGGCTCTCGCCTGCTTCGTCACAGATTGAGACATGCCGTGTTTCAATTGGTGTAGTACATTTGAAATGGAGAAGCGCGCGCGTCTTCACAGAGCGAACCGAAATCGGATTAACTTTTTCATGGATTTCAACGTTAATAACTTAAATTCTGATCTGTACCTCATACACAACTAGTATTATACTGCCAGAGATGACTGCGACTGCAACGCATCATCATGTGAACGACTTTTGGTACCGGTTTTGACATTTTCGCAATAAATAAATGATTGTGAAAATGTATACTTGTCTGTCTGTTATGTTGTTTTAGCCTACGTTGTTTTAAGGAATGGTTATGGGTAGGTTTAGGGGTATGAGTAGGATTAGTGGCTCAAAATATATTTTAATGCTATATTGTTAATAAAACTGCCATTTACCTCTGTCCATTACATTTTATCCTTTTTATATTCTGTATAAAATGGATATGTTTAGGTTTTGGGAGTAGGATTAAGGGATCTTAATTACATTTATCTTTAAAATGAAAGTATACAAGACATCTTTGTGATATGAAATATACGTAAATAGTTTACGTTTTGTAGCTGTAAAAACGTAATAATGTTACGTTTAAATGTTGCAAATAGGTCCATATTATACGTTTCAGCATTCATCCAAACGTATAAAAACGTACGTTTTCTATCTTTGAAAATAACGTATAATACCTACATATTAACAATGAGACCAGGCTGGATGGTTTGTATTTAGGGTTAGGGTTAGGACTATGGTGTTTCCCACTGGTCACTTTTGTGACCGAGTATAAAACCTGTATTAAATGCACTGTCCAACTTAACCACTTGTGGTCTATTAAAAAGAAAAATATGGATCCAATCTTCTTATGCGTGTGAGGTTCTCTCTTGCTTCGACAGCAACATCCTTGGCGGACTTCACTGGCCACTCACCCTGCGGAAGACTTAAGAACTTAGGGCCCAGCTGCCACTCTGTGCCTTCGTCCAACTCCTTGGGGCTTGCCCCTCTGGAAATAATATCCGCTATGTTGAGTGGCCCAGGAACCCACCACCAATCTTGGACGTTTGTGCTACCTTGAATTCCCCCAATCCTATTAGCAAAGAATGTCTGGTAGCCATAGCTTTCCTTCAGCTCCCAGAACTGTCCGGCTGTCAACCAGGTGGTACCACCTCTCCACAAGAATTCTGCAGTGCTTCTGGAAATGCTTCTTCAGACGGGCAGCATAGACAGCTCCACAAACTTCAGCCTTGACAGCATCCCCCTTATGTGTCAGGTAATGAGAACAGGAAGCAAGATGCAAGTGAAATATTTATTAATATGAGGTATTGGGTAATGAGTCCAGAGAAGACAGGTTAGTGGCGCAGGGACCCCGATGGTCAGATGGTCTGGTGAAGACAGTGCAGCAGTGTGGTGAAGTGTCCAGTGAAGAGAATAATCCAACGAATCCACAGGAACAAAACAGGAACAAGGAAGGCACAAGACTTGAGACTCTGACTGGAACACATACACCGAGAAACCACAAACAACGATCTGACAAAGGAGATGAGAGAGTGATGAGTATATATACACATGATGAGATGAGCTGCAGCTGTTGACGGGAGTGATGACTGATCGGTAATGATGGCTAATGGGTAGGCACGCCCACCTAATCAGCACACACACACAACAACAGAAACACGAGACAAGAAGGAAACATAGGATTTATAAACCGTGACAGTACCCCCTTCCCTAGGAACGCCTCCTGGCGTTCCCAGACTCCCTTACCTGCCGATTGTAATCATCGATAAGGGAGTGATCCAGGATGTCTCTGGCTGGTACCCAACTTCTCTCCTCCTGACCGTAACCTTCCCAGTCCACCAATTTTTCCTAGTCTGGAATCCGAAGTCGCGGTCCCCTCCGCCCACGCCTTCATCCAGAGGTGTCGCCGCACTTGGACGAGAGCCCGTGAGACTCTACTCCAAGTGGGGGCGCGCACCAAGGCCCAAGCCGATCGCCACCGGCGTAAGCCTCCCGTATACGTAGTCGGTTCCAAAGTGTGGCTTTCTACCAAGGACATTCTTCTCCGCTCCGTTTCTAATAAGCTTGCACCTAAATTCATTGGCCCGTTCTCTGTCACTAAAATCATTAGTCCAGTGACAGTCCGCCTCAATCTTACTCCAGTGTACAGGAGGATTCACCCCGTCTTTCGTGTATCTAAAATTAAGCCCGTTTTCTTTGCTCGCATTACTCCGCCAGTCCCGGTTCCCCCCCCGCCGCGACTCGTAGACGGGGAACCAACTTATTCGGTCAGATCGTTCTGTCAGGTAATGAGAACAGGAAGCAAGATGCAAGTGAAATATTTATTAATATGAGGTATTGGGTAATGAGTCCAGAGAAGACAGGTCAGTGGCGCAGGGACCCCGATGGTCAGATGGTCTGGTGAAGACAGTGCAGCAGTGTGGTGAAGTGTCCAGTGAAGAGAATAATCCAACGAATCCACAGGAACAAAACAGGAACAAGGAAGGCACAAGACTTGAGACTCTGACTGGAACACATACACCGAGAAACCACAAACAACGATCTGACAAAGGAGATGAGAAAGTGATGAGTATATATACACATGATGAGATGAGCTGCAGCTGTTGACGGGAGTGATGACTGATTGGTAATGATTGCTAATGGGTAGGCACGCCCACCTAATCAGCACACACACACAACAACAGAAACACGAGACAAGAAGGAAACATAGGATTTATAAACCGTGACATTATGGTCTAAAAGCGTCAGCCTGGCCTTGGATTCGACTAGCCGTATGATCACGTCATGTGGCAATTTCCACCGTAGATACAATACAGCGCCATATGAGCCTTCACTACCATCAGAGAATGTGATACCGCAGGGCTCGGCGACTGGGTCAGAAGTTGTTAAAGCTCTGATGAATCTCAACCGGCCAAGCTCAGCATAATCTTCCCGGAGGCCCTCAGGCACGTCCCATGTGTTTTCTGATGGACTATATTTGACCTTCGCTTCTTGAAAAGCTCTCCTCACCAAAATAGCTCCCTTCTGCTTGACAGGTGTCACAAGACCGAGGGGTTCGTACAACCCAGAAACCTGACTTAGGAGCTCTCTACAGGTGAGTGGATTTGGCACCTGCGCCCTTACTTCTTCTTTCAACAGGTTTTCTCCCAATCTCATTTTCTTTTTCTTTTTGGAGAAGTTCATAGCTACCATCAAGCAAAGTTTGTCACTTTCTTCAACTTGCATATTCTAGGGGCCATGAAACCATTGTGAAAATGATCAAAAACGCTGCCTGGCAACTTTCTTAAGAAAATGCTGGTGGGGAAAGAGTTAAAGTACAGTTAAAGGTATTTTTCAAGTATACAAATTAATACAGAAGTAGGAACATAGTAGTATACTTAAAGTGCAAAAATAACAGTCTTTCTCTTCGTTATGTAGTTGCAGCTCTTCCTTTAAGCACTGTCAGCTCCTAATCCTAACCCTGTGGTTATTAACTTCCTCTGTTCTGACCAACTGAGTGTTAAAATTCTGCGTGACACTATACCACAGTGAAGTGTTGGTTTAAATGTGTATTGTGAACCGCACTGCAACACACATCTGCTCTGAACGCAAGGATATTATTTTGCACACGAGAGCATTACTGTTAGTCTCCCTTCTTTATTTTAGCCGTTTCCTGCATGCCATTAAATTCTAGAAATAAAATCAATACATTATTACTGATAAAAAAAGTTTTTTAAAAGTTATCCACTATCCATGACTCCTGAATTATAAAACAGTTTTTAAAGTAATCTAAAGTAATTATTAACATCAGCTCCAGCTTGTGTTCTGCAGGTGAACGGTGTCTTGTGGCGCATCGGTAACACTTTATTTGAAGGGGTGTTCATAAGACTGACATGACACCTTCATAACCATGACATGACACATGCTATGAATATGAAGGAGCTTTTATGCATATATATGACAAACATGTGGTTGGTTTTGACATTGGCTGTCATGAAGCCATTATAACTGTGTCATGAATATTTTTCGTGGCCTCAACTACAGTGGTACAAATTGAATTTGTCATTAAAAAGTTATAATGGCTTCATGACAGCCAATGTCAAAACCAACCACCTGACAGTTTAATGTAATGTTAACCAATAAAGCTAAGTGGTTTCTAAAGTTTGATAATTAATCTGCTATGTCATGTTTATAACATATTTATGACAGGTTGTGTTGTCTTAGTAATGTCAAGTTGTCATAAAGACACTGACAGGTTATGATGTATTGGTTTATGTCAAGGTGTCATAACAAAGACATCTCAAACAATGTCATATTTGCATTAAAAATGTCATAATTGAGCGAATGACACTTAATGACAGTTGTCATAGGGTGCTTCTCAATGTCCCTCCTCGTCTCCTCGCTCCTCTGTCCTCCATCCTATGACCCCGGAAACCGATCGAGCTCAGCCATCTTGAAGGACATCTCAATTCTCTAATTGCACCGCGAGGAGGCGAGGATCGAGGAGTGAGGAGCTTCCAGAGTCATGAGCGAGGATACACAGGTGTACCCTATGCGGAAGGGTTTTATCGACTAAACGTGATGAACGCATCAATTCTCCTCCCCTTCACATCGGTCTCAATCATTTTAATTTATACTTTACCCTTGCAGTTTATATAAACCACAGACCTCACATATTTCAGCTTGCTTTATTGTTATTTATTATGCATTTCTTAAATAAACAAACTTCAACAACATAAGGGCAGATCCTTGAGCGCTGCCGATGACGCTGTGAAGTGACGCTCGAGTGATCAAGTATTCCAATGTATAAAAAAACTTTCATTCGATTCCTCCGTCCTCCTTTTCTTTCCTGGCAGCCTTCCCTCGCATCCTACAGGGGGTGGAGCTGAGACGCGAGGAAAGGAAACGAGGATGCACAAATAAGAAATGAGAAGCACCCCTGGTCATGGTTATGAAGGTGTCTGCAGTCTTATGAACACCCCTTCAAGTAAAGTGTTACCGTCCCTTGTTTAGTAATTGGTCTCTGTGTATATATTCCCCTCATGTTACCATTGTCTTTTGTCTAGCCTTGTTACTTGTAGCCTCTGTTGGTGAGTTTGTTATGGTCATATTAATGTTTGTTTCAAGTTTCTAGTCAAGTCGGGTCTTTGTTAATCTTGTGGACTTTTTTACAGATACATTACAAGCTCATAAAGGGATATTATCATATTTGTAACAAACATCTCAGGAAAGGAGAGATATTAAACACGACTGCAGAGGTTTATTAAGAAAGTTAGTATCAATCATACAAAATGAAAAAAAGATGCTAAAAACAGGAATGAACAGAGAAGATACAATAATCCTCAAATCATCTCCATCACACAGAACAGAGAGAGGATTATACAGTCTGAGTCTTTCCATTACTGTATTTAATATTATATTTACAGCAGTTTACATGTGAAGCACAAGAAAATGACTTTCAGCACTGTAGGCAAATATATCCATAAAACCCAATCTGGCTTTTTATTTCTTCAAGGTGATCAGAGTTTTCCGAGAAGAAGAAAATAAACCAATGAACAATCCTCTTTGAGTTTTTGCTATTGTAAATATTGCTGCAGATTCTGAACTCATCCGTGTTTTATTGTAATATTGTGGGCATCTCTATTTCCTCCGGGCGCTTCGAGTCCTTCCTCCCTGCAAAATAAAAGCATTGCCTGTCCTCTCGTATGTGTTTCTCATGATTGCAGATGTTCAGATCAGATGAGTGTGAATCTTCAGATTGTGTGCGGCTCAAACTCACCAGCTCTTCTTGCACAGATGATCTGAAGAAGAATCACAGTAGGAGCAGCAAACACTGCGATCTCAACAATACTCACAATCACTGCAGGAAACATGAGAGGAAGAAGAGAAACTGTACATGACTGAAGCCAAGGGTCTTCATCTATCAACAGTTCTTGATGAAGCATTTACAGACTGACTGATAGTGTAATGTTATAAAGCTGTCAGTATAAATGAACGTGTCGTACCTCTGTATAATAATCCAGCAGTTTCTGATGCTGGATCAGCTGGATCTGTGGATCACGTCTGTTAGTTCAGTTCAACACATAATGCCACATATACACAACATCATCATCACATAATACTGGAGCTTCACATCACAGAAATGAGGAATATGTGCTCGAGTCTGTCATCTATTATCTTCTTACTTCAATCTCAAGCTGTCAGGAGGAGAATGGCAGTAGTGGAGAAGAGAGGTGTTACTGTATCATTTATTCCTGGTTTATATGAGAATGAAACACAGTTGAGCTGCTGCAAATAAACCTTCAGCTTGAATGAGTGACATAAGCCTTATAATTCCTAAAACCGGCCTCCTACATGGGTCATACTAGGCTTTAATACACTCGTCTGATCTATGCAATATATCATATGACCCATGTAGGAGGCCAATATTGGGAAATTTACGGATTTCTGTGCAGTTTATGACTTTGACCACTAATATTTTACGACTCCAAAACTTATGAAGCCATCAGAAAGAGTAGAGCCAATCCGTGAAAGTTTTCACAAATCTGTCAGAAAAGAGTGTTTTCTCACCTGAATACTTGACAGTGTATGTGACTGAGGTCTGGAGTTGATTTCTGTGAATAAGCTGACATCTCCACTCTCTGTTGTTATCTTCATTCAGGAGTGTTGTAGTCAGAGTGATGATACAGGGATATTGATCTGATGATAATATCTGATATCTGGAGTCTGTCTTCAGATCAACACCAGCCTGATTCACCCACAACAGCTCAAGTCCCTCAGAACTGACCCAATAATAACAGGAGAATCCAGTATATGAATACAACTGACAGGAGAGAGTCACAGAGCGGCCTGGACTGATCTCAGTCTGTGAGGATGAAGATGATGATGATGATGAAGATGATGATGATGATGATGATGATGAAGACACTGAAACTGAACACAAGACACAAATCACAGACTCTTCAATCATCATCTGAGTTTAATAAAGAATCTGCCCTTTTTAAATTGACCACATAATCATAAACTTACCATGAAGAACATGCAGATAAACACGTGCATCAGTTCCTGGTTGTGTGTCATTCACATATTGTCTGCATCTGTATAATCCATAATCTTCTCCTGTGACGTTCTTGATGTTCAGAGAGCAGTCAGACTCCAGACTCAGTCTCTCATGTCTCTCTGTGTCTTTATTCTTTATCCCTCCAGTAATCAGTTCAACTGTCTTTGAACGTTTTAATCTGTTATAGTTCCATGTAGTTGATTTGCAGTCAGAAAGAGCTTTATTACAGGACAGAATCACATTTTCACCAGAACTGGTGAACTCATCATCCTCTCCACTGATACCTGAAACACAGTATATCTCAGTGATCATTATGATATATATTAATAAATTAAAACAAATCATAGCAGCATAATCATAATCCGAATGAATGGGGAATGAGCAACTGTTCTGCGTCGCTGAATTCTGTGTAATATTTCCAATATTTCCAGGTGACTCCCATCAGAGGATTATCTATATATCTGCCAGCGGAGACCTAGCCGGGACCCGCTACACCCACAAAATAATATAGAATTCATAGACAATTGGAAAAGTTTTTGGGGCAAGCCTGACCTGTTGAAAAGAGATGGTATTCATCCCTCCTGGGCTGGTGCTGCTCTTCTCTCTAGTAATTTGGCTCATAGTCTTAGAGCTAAAACATGACAATCTGGGGCTCAGGTCAGGAAGCAGACAGACTGGCTAAACCGACCGTCTGCTAGCGGCCTCACGTCACCAAGGTCAGATAAATCCCATCACATAGAGCCTCTTTCACCTAGACTGTGTTTAGAGATTATCATCATATAGAGACTGTGTCTGTCTCCTGAATTAGGAAATACAAAAAACTTCCAAACCCATCTAAGGGTAAATATTTAATTGATGTTCAACAAATAAAAAACAGAAATAATACAAATAAACAAATGATAAAGCTCGGGTTGCTGAATATTCGATCACCAGACTATAACCTAGATGTGTTTGACAGAAACCTGGCTAAAACCAAACAATTACATTTAAATGTGTGCACCCCCCAAGATTACGGTTTTAAAAATTAACCTCGTATGAAAGGCAAAGGGGGAGATGTTGCGGTAATTTATAGTAATATTTTCAGAATTCCTAAGAAGTCCAGTTTCAAATATAATTTGTTTGAAGTATTGGTGATATATGTAAAAATATATAGTGTAAATGATAAATCACATTTGAGAATTCTGCTGGCTACTGTATACAGGCCACCAGGACACCATACAGACTTTATCAAAGAATTTGCTGACTTTCTATAAGAGTTAGTTCTGGCTGCAGATAAACTACTAATTGTTGGTGATTTTAATATACATGTAGATAATGAAAAAGATGCTTTGGGATTGGCATTTAAAGACATTGTAAACTCAATTGGAGTTAGACAACACGTGTCAGGACCTACTCATTGTCGTAATCATACTCTAGATTTAATATTATCACATGGAATAGATGTTGATGCCGTTAAAATTCTGCAGCAGAGCGACGACATCTCAGATCATTATCTAGTCTTGTGTAAACTTCATTTAGCCAAGGCTGCAAAGCCGACTCCGTGTTATAAATATGTTAGACCTATAACTTCTGCCACTAAAGATTGCTTTATCAATAATCTTCCTAATCAGTTTCATCATCTCAGCATCCCGGAGAGCTCGATATTGCAACAGAAACGTTTAACTCTCTCTTTTCCAGCACTTTAGACGCAGTTGCTCCGTTGCGCTTAAAGAAGATTAAAGAAAATAGTCCAACTCTGTGGTACAGCGAGCACACTCAGGCCCTTAAGAGAGCAGCCAGAAAAATGGAGCGCAACTGGAAGAAAACCAAACTAGAGGTATTTCGCATTTCATGGAAGGAGAGCTCGATTGCTTACAGAGAGGCTTTTAAAGCTGCAAGATCTGCTTATTATTCACCCTATTACAAGATAATAAACAAAACCCAAAGTATTTATTTGAAACCGTGGCTAAACTAACGAAAAAGAAAGTTTCAAGCCCAGACGTTTCCAAGCAACACAGCAGTAATGACTTTATGAACTTCTTCACTTATAAGATCGATAATATTAGAGAAACAAATTATAACTATGCAACCAGAGTTTCAGAGTTTTTATTGTGAGTATCCACAAAATGGGGTGGTGATGGCGCAGTGGATAAGACGCATGCCTTTGGTGTGAGAGACCCGGGTTCGAATCCACTGTGAGACACCAATGTGTCCCCGAGCAAGACACTTAACCCCTAGTTGCTCCAGAGGCGTGCGACCTCTGACATATATATAGCAATTGTAAGTCGCTTTGGATAAAAGCGTCAGCTAAAATGAATAAATGTAAAATGAATAAGGATGGCGTCTAGAGGAAAAGGTAAGTTATGAAAAGGGATAGGTAAGTTATGTCACAGGACGCACATCATGCACACTTACTTCTGATTTATTTTATTTAGACACACTAGGTTTAGCAGCATGTGCCATTCGCTTTCATTTTTGTTTTGATAAATAGAGTAGGGAAGTATACAACATCTCGGATGTTTAAGACTCTTCTTTCTACATTTTTCTTTTGTATTAGGTAGGTTTAGTTGAAACGGGTGAGAAAGATCCTTTTTGTTGTATTCTTTTTGTGTGTGTGTGTTGGCACTGTCCAGTTTTCCCTCTTTCCTCCCCAGATCCGGTATATTATAAGTTTGCCGGATTTTTGTAACTTCTTTTGTTTTTGATTGTAAATGATAATTTGTTGCTTCATTTTTCATTTTTCTTATATACATATTGGTGGATCATTGCACATAATACATTTGTTCCCCTGTTCTCCTGCTGTTTCTCAGTGGTCTTATTCACTCTCTCAGTATTTTAATGGTAACAATTGCTTAAGGGTGGACTAATGTTCCCATTTCTAATTCCCTAGACTTTTAAAATCAGTGAAGGGTCGTAACACTCACTTAAAGCAAACAACACACTCTCCAGAATAAACTATTACGTCTTTATCAGAGAGCTGTTCAAATCACTGACACACTCTTAATATGAAGATCATTCTTCATCATCAGATGTTTGAGTGACACTATGTCCAGTATCAGGAATAATACAGTATGATCTGTGTGTATCAATACACAACTCTGAGATCACAACGTGAATGTGTGCAAGAATAAACTGAGCATGTTCAAATGAACTCTTTCCAGACTAACTCCACTAAATGTGTTTAGAGAAAATACAGATTTCTTTACCTGTGAGAAGTGAAAAGAGAACGATCAGTCCCAGCAGACACAGATCACACTTATCAGCCATTTCTGTTTCTGTCAGTCTGTCTCTTTATTACATTAGTTACAGCTCCTCCTTTAAACATAATCAGATCCTCCTGTGGTTATTAACTTCCTCTGTTCTGATGAACTGAGTGTTGAAATCCTGCTAGAGTTGCTGACACGATGCCACAGTGAAGTGTTGCTGTACATATGTGTGAAACGTGTGAGAAGCGCATATCATGTGAAGAACATTTTTGCATATTTCTTTCTCTAAGCAGTCGCATGACGTTAAAATCTAGAAATAAAATAATTGCATTATTAGTAATAAAATTAGTTTGCTAGTCAAGTCATCCTCATTTATATAGCGCTTTTAACAATGTAGTCTGTTTCAAAGCAGCTTTACAGAGACAAACATATAATTTAAGGTAACAAAGAATGGTTTAGTTTTATAGCGGTTCGTGAATAATGTTATTTCCAGCTAAAGTTAGTTTTGATTGATTCACTTCCGTCGAAATGATCATTTGTTATTAAATTAGGGGCCGCTAAGACGGCGCCGTTCTCTCTAAACAGACTTTAAACGTGAACCTGTGATAACGCTGATAGCGTTCACATGCGCATTAAGAATTGATTATATAGTTATGTGCGTTTGAATATATGTTTGTAATTCGCTACAAACCATGCCTAAACAAACTACTTGTCTTGCCTATAAATTTTGATGCAGAATTTTATTTTAGCATTTCGGGGTAGGTACGCGAAACCAGAATTTCATAGCGCTTTATCTGTAGAGTGGGAAAGGGATCCTGAACGGTGACGAGCGCGTCGGAGCCGTTGTCCTCCACGCGGGAACGAACGACATCAGGCTGCGGCAGACGGAGGTTCTGAAGAAGGACTACCGGAGCCTGATCGAGACGTACGCAGCACAGCGCCTGAGGCAACGATCATCGTGTCTGGACCGCTTCCCACGTACCAACAAGGACAAGAAAGGTTTAGTAGATTATTTGCACTAAATGAATGGTTAATGTCATTGTGTAATGAACAGAAACTGCTCTTTGTAAATAATTGGAATCTGTTCTGGGAGCGACCTAGGCTCTACCGTGCTGATGGCCTGCACCCCAGCAGAATCGGAGCGGCTGTTCTGTCGGACAACATCTCCAAGACGTTGCACACCATCTGACTAGTAAGTCAAAGTCCAAATCACAGTCTTTGCTGTCCCAACTTAATTGATATAAGTAGTGTAGAACATTATATAGAAACTGTGTCTATTCCTCGTCTAGTGAGGCCAAACAATAAATCTAGTGTAGGATCTAGGAAAAATCTTATTGTAATTAAACCAGAAAATCTAAATATCAGTGAACAAAAACAATTTCTAAAACTAGGTCTTCTAAACGTTAGATCGCTCACACATAAGGCGGTTATTGTAAATGAAATGGTCACAGATAATAGCTTCGATGTACTTTGCCTTACTGAAACCTGGCTTAAACCAAATGAGTATTTCGGTCTAAATGAGTCTACTCCGCCAGGATACTGTTATAAGCATGAGCCCCGTCTGATCGGTCGTGGCGGCGGAGTTGCAACAATCTACAGAGATATTCTTAATGTTACTCAGAAAACTCGTCACAGGTTTAATTCGTTTGAAGTACTTGTGCTAAATGTTATGCTCTTAGATGTAAGAAAAAAAATCCTTATTATCTCTAGCCTTGGCTACCGTATATAGACCTCCAGGGCCATATGCTGAATTCCTAAAAGAGTTTGCAGACTTTCTCTCAGATCTATTGGTCAATGCCGATAAAGCAATAATTGTTGGAGATTTTAACATACACGTAGATAACACAAATGATGCGTTAGGGACTGCGTTTACAGATTTATTTGGGGGATGTCCTTTGGGGTCAAGCAAAACGTCAGTGGTCCCACTCATCGTCTAAATCATACACTAGATTTAATTATATCATACGGAACCAATCCAACCGATATAGATATTATACCGCAAATTGACGATCTCACTGATCATTACATGGTAACTTTTATACTACGTACTGCTGAAATTTGTCATGTTGCGCCGCGTTATAGACCAGGCAGAACAATCCTTCCGACCACTATAGATAGATTCTCAAATAGCTTACCTGATCTATCTCAGCTGCTAAGTGAACCCAAACAAACAGATGAACTAGAGGAAATGACTAGCAGTTTGAGCACCATTTTCTCTAGTACATTAGATATTGTTGCACCAATTAGATTAAAAAAGGTTAGAGAGAAAACTAAAGCACCATGGTAAAATAGTACTACACATGTTATCAAGAGAGAAACTCGTAACTTAGAGCGTAAATGGAAACTAGCGTCCCGAGATAACAGCAGAAAAGCAGATGGGAAATAATTAGCGTAGCTGCTGTTCATAATATTAATGCAGTCGATCTGATTCAACAGTGGTATAAAAGGTAAGCATTATGTGAATGCTTGGCTGAAGAGATGCGTCTTTAATCTAGTTTTGAACTGGGAGAGCGAGTCTGAGCCACGAACAGTATCAGGAAGGCTATTCCAGAGTTTAGGAGCTAAATGTGAGAACGCCCTCCCTCCTTTAGTGGACTTAGATATCCTAGGAATGACCAGAAGCCTCGAATTTCGGGATCTTAAAGAACGTGATGGATTGTAGGGCAATAGAAGGTCCATTAAATACACAGGAGCTAAACCATTTAGGGCTTTATAGGTCAGTAGTAGTACTTTGTAATTGATACGGAACTTAATAGGTAACCAGTGCAGAGATGATAGAATCGGTGTTATATGATCATATTTTCTTGACCTAGTAAGAACTCTAGCGGCTGCATTTTGCACTAACTGTAGCTTGTTTATTGAAGATGCAGGACAACCAGCTAATAAAGCATTACAGTAATCTAGTCTCGAGGTCATGAATGCATGAACTAACTTTTCTGCATCAGAAACAGATAGCATGTTACGTAATTTAGCAATGTTTCTAAGGTGGAAAAAGGCTGTTCTTGTAACATACGAAATATGATTTTCGAAAGACAAGTTGCGGTCTAGTATAACACCCAGGTCTTTTACTGTAGTCGATAAGGTAACAGGACATCCTTCTAAATTAAAGTTGTATTGTAAGAGATTTTGTGGGTAGTTTTTTGGACCAATAAGTAATACCTCAGTTTTATCTGGATTTAGTAGGAGGAAATTACACGTCATCCAGCATTTTATATCTTTAAGACATTCTGTCACTTTAGATAAGTTAGTGTATTCATCTGGTCGTGATGAAATATATAATTGAGTGTCATCAGCATAGCAGTGGAAATTAATTCCATGTTTTCTTATAATATTACCAAGTGGCAGCATATATATTGAGAATAGCAGAGGGCCTAACACCGATCCTTGCGGCACTCCATAGTCTACTGACGTTATCTTCGATTTTTCCCCATTTATACTGACAAAATGGTAACGGTCCGATAAGTACGATCTGAACCAGCTTAATGCCTGTCCCTGAACACCAGTGTAGTTTTGTAGTCGATCCAGGAGTATTTTATGATCTATAGTGTAGAACGCAGCGCTGAGATCGAGTAGAACTAGTATTGAGATACAGCCTTGGTCAGAAGCTAAAAGTAAATCATTTGTAATTTTAACTAGCGCAGTTTCTGTGCTATGATGCGGTCTGAATCCTGACTGAAATTTTTCATATATCTCATTTTCTTGCAAGAAAGAACACAATTGAGCGGACACAATTTTTTCTAGTATTTTAGACATAAATGGAAGATTTGAAATGGGTCTGTAATTTGCTAAGTTATTTTGATCTAATTGCGGTTTCTTAATAAGAGGTTTTATTACTGCCAGCCTGAATATTTTTGGAACATGACCTAAAGATAAAGACGAGTTAATAATATTGAGAAGAGGCTCTTCCACTACAGGTAACACTTCTTTCAGTAGTTTAGTGGGTATTGGATCTAATAAACATGTTGTTGGTTTAGATGCAATGATAAGTTTATTTAGCTCTTCCTGTCCTACAGTTGTAAAGCGGTGTAGTTGTTCTTGAGGGACGATAATTGAGCCTGAATCACAAGACACCATAGAGGATTGTACATTTACAATTGTATTTCGGATGCTTTCTATTTTCTCATTGAAGTAATTCATAAAATCATTACAACTATACTGTAACGGAATATTTTGCTCTGGTGATGTCTGTTTATTTGTTAGTCTAGCCACGGTGTTAAATAAAAACCTTGGATTGTTTTGGTTATTTTCTATTAGTTTGCGGAGATGCTCTGCCCTGGCTGCTTTTAGAGCCTTTTTATTACGTGACACACTGTCTTTCCACGCGATTCTAAAGACCTCTAAATTAGTTTGTTTCCATTTACGCTCTAAGTTACGAGTTTCTCTCTTGATAGCATGTGTAGTACTATTGTACCATGGTGCTTTAGTTTTCTCTCTAACCTTTTTCAATCTAATTGGTGCAACAATATCTAATGTACTAGAGAAAATGGTGCTCAAACTGCTGGTCATTTCCTCTAGTTCATCTGTTTGTTTGGGTTCACTGAGCAGCTGAGATAGATCAGGTAAGCTATTTGAGAATCTATCTATAGTGATTGGAAGGATTGTTCTGCCTGGTCGATAACGCGGCGCAACATGACAAATTTCAGCAGTACGTATTATACAAGTTACCATGTGATGATCAGTGAGATCGTCACTTTGCGGTATAATATCTATATCTGTTGGATCGGTTCCATATGATATAATTAAGTCTAGTGTATGATTTAGACGATGAGTGGGACCACTGACATTTTGCTTGACCCCAAAGGAGTTTAATAAATCTGTAAACGCAGTCCCTAACGCATCATTTGTGTTATCTACGTGTATGTTAAAATCTCCAACAATTATTGCTTTATCGACATTGACCAATAGATCTGAGAGAAAGTCTGCAAACTATTTTAGGAAATCAGTGTAGGGCCCTGGAGGTCTATATACAGTAGCCAAGGCTAGAGATAATAGGGATTTCTTTCTTACATCTAAGAGCGTAACATTTAGCACAAGTACTTCAAACGAATTAAACCTGTGACCTGTTTTCTGAGTAACATTAAGAATATCTCTATAGATTGTTGCAACACCGCCGCTACGACCGATCAGACGGGGCTCATGCTTATAACAACATCCTGGCGGAGTAGACTCATTTAGACCGAAATACTCATTTGGTTTAAGCCAGGTTTCAGTAAGGCAAAGTACATCGAAGCTATTATCTGTGACCATTTCATTTAGAATAACCGCCTTAGGTGTGAGCGATCTAATGTTTAGAAGACCTAGTTTTAGAAATTGTTTTTTTTCACTGATATTTAGATTTTCTGGTTTAATTACAATAAGATTTTTCCTAGATCCTACACTAGATTTATTGTTTGGCCTCACTAGACGAGGAATAGACACAGTTTCTATATAATGTTCTACACTACTTATATCAATTAAGTTGGGACAGCAAAGACTGTGAATTGGACTTTGACTTACTAGTCAGATGGTGTGCAACGTCTTGGAGATGTTGTCCGACAGAACAGCCGCTCCGATTCTGCTGGGGTGCAGGCCATCAGCACGGTAGAGCCTTGGTCGCTCCCAGAACAGATTCCAATTATTTACAAAGAGCAGTTTCTGTTCATTACACCATGACATTAACCATTCATTTAGAGCAAATAGTCTACTGAACCTTTCTTGTCCTAGTCGGTACGTGGGAAGCGGTCCAGACACGATGATCGTTGCCTCAAGCGCTGTGCTGCGTACCGCCTCGATCAGGCTCCTGTAGTCCTTCTTCAGAACCTCCGTCATCCGCAGCCTGATGTCGTTCGTTCCCGCATGGAGGACAACGGCTCCGACGCGCTCGTCACCGTTCAGAATCTCGGGAACCTGTGCGGAAATAGCGTTCGTCAGCTCCAGTTTGTATCCAGCCTCTCACGGAGACTTCTGATGCCCCAACACCTGCGATGAGACGACTCGACGCCTGTGAAGAGACGACTCAACGCCGGCGATATGTTATGCCCTAAATTAATACATGATGATTAACTAACTGTATTTTTCTATGTACATTTCTGAAATGCACTTTCTGTAAAGCTGCTTTGAAACATTATGTATTGTGAAAAGCGCTATACAAATAAATTTGAATTGAATTGAATAGTTCGCTGCAAAACCAGCAAATATCTGGCTGGAAAATTGAGGTCCATTATCCGAGAAAAGGATCTCTGGAATTCCATGCCGTGAAAACACATAGTTTAGGTGTACTATTACATCATCCGATCTTGCAGGGGTTAGTTTGGCAATCTCCACAAATCTGGAAAAGTAGTCCACCACCAGTAGATAAGTCCTTTCATGCATTGAAAACAAGTCTGAACCCAGCTTAAATCAAAGGGCATTAAAACCTCGGTTGGATTGACTCGTTCTTCAATACATGTATATAGATGCTGTTCATACATGTTTGTGTATAAGATTATGTAGCATCTTCACTCTAAATCAGACTTTTTTTTTTCAGAAGAACTCGACAACTACCGTAATTCCTCAAAAAAAAAAACCGGGGCCTTTATTTACCTGAACTACAAAAAGTAACCGGTAAGTAACCGGTGAACTGGGAGAAGAACAGAGTAAACTTTATAGTTACTTAAACGGTGTATCTGATATAAATAAAACACCTCTGCAAATATATTTGAATGAATTGTTATTGCTGCTTCCATATACACCATTTTTACAAAGAATAAATGTATTGTTTTTCTATAAATTATATGTATTTAAATGTCTGAAACCTAAAATAAACATGATGTGGTTAAAAACACTTGTTAGCTGTTATATACGGTATGATATGTTAGCTGTTATATACGCTGAAAGTCTTTAGCTCAGCGCCAGCCATAGCGCAAAAGCACAGTTTGAATCTGGCAGTGATGTCACGTCACTGTACATTCGCTCCTCAGTGGTCAACTGATGCAGAGCGGGCCGACATTGATGATGAGAGGAAAATATCTTGTGGAAAATGAGTATGTTACGTTATGTCATTATATGAAAGGCACAGGAGATTACCTATCATCAACACTAAATTTCCCCCAGCCTTAATTTAAGACCGGCCTTTATTTGTATGTGTCGACCCCGCCCCCGGCCACTATCAGAGGCCCGGCTTTTAATTGACTACCGGTTTTTATTTGAGGAATTACGGTATATCAGTTAAATTGTATTGATTGTCTTTTACTGACTTGACTTATGCAACATAGTCTTTCAAGTGAGCCGGTGAACATCTCTCTCTCTTGCAGACCTTCTCAAGTTTGTAGGTTGGTTAGTCTCTTTTTCTACAACAGTCACTTCTAGCGATTGTCCTTTCTCAAGGGAAGACATCTCCTTTTCTGCAGGTGCATTGACAACATCCGCACTAGGCAATGCAGAAGTGTCACCAGTCTCAAGCATCTCGTCTGTACTGCTATTTCTTATTTGTCCACATGTCTTCTCACAGTCTGTCCATGCCCCAGAGCAGTCTTGTATGAAAGAGGTCTGGTACAACATGCCACTACTGCAGGAATCCATTTGGGTTCCCCACCGTATAGTTCTTCACGTACACTGAATCTCCAACTTCAAAACTTCTGAGTTTGAAGCTTTTGTCATGACCTTCTTTTTGTTTCTGCTGATTTTTCAGAATTTTGGACTTCACATCAGGAATGAATAAATGTGAATCTCAACTTCCGTGACATTAGCATTTGAGCAGGTGACAACCCAGTTGTTGCACGAGGAGTGATTCTATAATTAAATAAAGAGAGCAATTCCAAGAGGGTCCTCACACCATCGGTGTTTTGTGTTTTAACATGCTGAATGCCATTCCTCTTCATTAAAGTTTCAAACTCGTTACTGGTAAAACATGTTCCGTTGTTTGACACTTACATTTTGGGTAATCCATGTGTACTGAAACACATTCTCAGTTTCTCAATTGTAATTTGGGAAGTGGCATGTGTGACAGAATAAACTTGCATCCACTTGGAATGAGAATCTACCAGAATTAGGAACATTCAAAATCAATAGGGGGCGGCGCTTAGTTGCCGGGAGATCTTGTGCAGGAGGAAAGTTTGTCCGTGTGTTTGTCTATCGTGCGGTGCCATTATGAAAATTACCTACACTCGAGATTAACTACTACACATCAGTGCAACTTCATCCCTTAGTTGCCACCCTGATTTGCAGGGTTTTCATTCGGATATCCTCAGGAGGCTACTACCCTGCAGCAGAGCGAGAGGTAATCGAGCCGGCTGTCGTCGCCGCTTGGAGAAGAAAGGGTTCCGTGCACCTTTACCGGGACTAGTACTGGCTAACGTGAGATCACTCAGCAATAAGCTGGATGAGCTCCAACTTCGGTTGGAGACGGACAAGGACTAATTGCTGCATTCTGCTTTACGGAAACCTGGCTTCACTCCAATATTCCTGACACGGCGGTGAACCTGCCCAGCTATCAGCTCTTTAGAGCGGACCGCGATGCGACAGCCACTGGGAAAACAAAAAGCGGAGGTGTCTGTTTTTATGTGAGTAACGAGTGGTGCAGCGATTTAACAGTCATTGCTGAATTATGTTCCCCCGATCTGGAATTGCTGGCCATACACTGCAAACCTTTCTACTCGCCTAGGGAAATATCATCCATTATCCTTGCGTGTGTTTACGTTCAGCCACAGGCGCACGCCGACACAGCGCAGCAGCTTTTAGGGGAGAACGGACTCTAGATCATTGCTATTCTTCCATCAAAGAGGCATATCGTGCTTGTGCGCGTGCGCCACTAGGCAATGGCGATCATGCTGCGATTAAACTCATCCCCACATACCGGTCTCTACTCAAAAAACAAAAACTGATCAAGAGGGCTGTACAGAAATGGTCACCCGCTGCAATTGTAGTGTTTCAGGCCTGCTTTGATATTACAGACTTAAATTAAATTGGCATGCAATCACTTTGATGAGTATGTAGACACATGCTCGTCCTACATTTACTTCTGTGAGGATCTTTGCATTCCCAGACAATCTATTGTCATTTATGGGAATAGTAAGCCATGGTTCAATAAGGAAGTAAGGCTACGGAGGAAAGAGAAGGAGGTGGCCCACAGGAGTAGAGACAAGGTTGCCTACAGCAAGGCCAAATACGCACTCAGCAAAGCCATTCAGCATGCTTAGAGGCTGTATAAGGCCAGGATTGAACAACAGGTCGGGGATAAGAACACCAGAGCGGTCTGGAAAGGCTTACAATCTACCACGGGCTACAAAAAGCACCACCCACCAGCCTCCACCAACCCATATCTACCAGACAAGTTCAATGTGTTTTGCACTAGGTTCGAAGCCCCGCGTGTGTTGAAGATTTTATTATTTAGGAAATAAGTAATTTAGCTATATATTAGGATACTATTATTTTCCTCTGTGTGGATGTGTAACTCTGTAATTGACTTTGGAAGCCTGCCAGAAAGCTGAGACAACAGAGAGTGCTATTTCAGTATGTCACATGGTACAAAAGTATTTCTCAAAATATCTATAGAAAGTATTACCATGTTTGGAAAGGATGAAGGTATATATTGTGAAGCCAGCCACTGGACTGGAGTGCTTTTCTGCAGAGGGCGCTCGGCTTTGTTTGTGAATAAAGTCCAATATTTCTGGCATCAAAGATCTCTGAGAAATCATTTCAAAAAGACGAAAACCACAACAAGTGGCACCCCAGATGGGACCCCTTCAGGAGCTGATGACGAACTGCAGCGAGCTTCACTGACGGACAATACAAACTAAGTGGCCACAAGGTAAGCAATTTTTGCTTAAAGTTTGTATGGTTCGACAGACATTTGCTCGTTGCGGTGAGACATTTAAAATAAGCTTCTTTAAATTCAAAGAACTAAGAAAGAATTTGAAAGGGGATCGCTGATTCCAGAAATGAGTGCATGCATTATGATTTCTAATATGAAGGCCTTGAAAATATCACATTATTTGTAATAGCGCGGCGGAGCTCCGGTAGTGTTTGCTAGTGCTCATATAATCCTGTGTGGATTGTATGATCACTGGTGGTGCTAATTTTGCGCTAAAGGTTTTGTCGTGCGTGCGCAAAGATTTGTGTTTGCTCATTAAGAGGGCCTTGATGGATAATGAGCAAAAGCATCTGCACAGGGTTTTGACGGACGTACGCAATGATCTGTGTTTGCTTATTAAGAGGGCTTTGATAGATAATAAGCAAAAGCATGCACACAGAAGAATATAGTTAAGGATCCGTGTTTGCTTATTAAGAGGGCCTTGAAGGATAATAAGCAAAAGCATGTACACAGGATTATAGTTAGTTATTGATTTATGTTTACTTGTCAAGAGGGCTTTGATAGATGACAAGTTGATCTGTGTTTGCTTATCAAGAGGGCTTTGATAGATGGTAGGCAATGGCATGTGCACAGAAGAAGATTAGCTAGCGGTTACCGTTTTGTTAAACATAGGTTTGACAAAAGCTGCTCGAAGCTAACTTGTATAAGACTCTGTTGTGTTGAGGAAGTGAATCACAGAGGAATATGAAGAAAATTATTTTAAAGTGTATATTTTCATTGTGTCGAGGAAGTGCAGCAGTGAATCTTTTAATGTATTTCTTATAAAATAATTTAGTAAAACTGACAGGGAGTGAGTAAAGAAGAGCTTGTGTGTATGAGTGTGTGTGGAGCTCTGGGTGTCAGTGGTTAAAAATAAGCTCTGCTCCTTGTGAACTTTGATCCCTTGCTGACCGTCACAGACTGTAGTCTGGTGGTGAGGTGAAAATTGTTCACTGGAGAAGAGATAAGGAGTGTATGTATGAGTCCTGTGGATAAAGTGATAAGCCACAGGAACAAGAATGAAAGAATAAAAATTGTCCCCATTCAATAATAAAGGACTTTTTTTAATGATTTGAATGTTGCAATACTGTGAATGTGAGAAACAAATTTAGAAAACTAGCTTTGCAAAATAGAATAATACATTAAAGAATTTGAGATATCCAGACGACTGGTGCTAAAGTAATTATTTATTTTGCTTATGCAAAGTATAAAAGACAATAGTAGGAAAATACTATAATCTAAAAATAAAAAGTTGCTTTTATTGATGATTGGCAATATTCAAGAATAAAGTAATTAAAGAAATAGAGAAAAGCTGTATATGAGAAAACATTCAAATACGAGCTATAGGAAAAGATAAAGGAACATTTTATTACATAATACCTTTGCAAAATAATATTTGAAACTAGAAATACAAAGACTGTTTTAAGCTAAGGATAATTACGTCGTAAAATAATAATTAATTAGAGGAGAATTATGGCCTCTCCAGTAGAAATGCTGGGGTTAAAATACCCATTGTGTAAGGAATTAATTGATAAAATGTCAAATAAATGGCAGAAGAGAACTCAAAATATAATAACAAAATGGCCTAAGGAAGGCACATTTGATGTATCACTATGCGAAGAAATGGAAACGTTGATAAAAAATTGTGGAATAAAGAATAAGAGCCTAAAAAGAAAAACGAGAAAAGAAAAACGAGAAAAAGAACAGCTGGCATTGTTCAAACAAGAGGGAGAAGAATTATTGAAAAATATTAAGCAGGCAAGAAAAATAATTAAAGAGACAGATAAAGAAACAAAGAAAAAAGAAGAAATCTTTGCCAAACCTTCAGAAATACTAGAACGTCAGTTTCCAATGCTAAAAGGACTAGTGGAAGTCATAGGAGAAATGAAAATGGAAGGAGAAGTGGAATTAGACAAAGAAAAACAAATAGGACCGGATGTAAGAACAAAATTTACTCAAAACAAAGCATCTAAGAAAAGCTTGCCATTAGACTGCTATAAACAAGCACGGACAGCATTAGAAAAAATAAAAACACAATATGGGGAAAAACGAGTAGATCGAGAAGAAGAGAATATTGAAGTAGAAAAAATTGAGGAAGAAATAGACAAAAAAATTGAAGAAACAGAACAGTTAGTCCGAAAAAGAAGGAGTCTATTGGAGAACATAGATATGGGATGTGAACAGGAGTTCTCATTTGATGAGGAAGGTTGGGCACAAGGAAGAGAAAGAGGAAGACTTAGATCTCGGGCAAAACAACTCCCAATTCTAATTAAGGGTACAGAGGGTCAATATGTGCCCTGGGCCTCACAGGACCTTGAGGGCTTAGTCACTCGCCTCCCAAACATTCATGAGGGAGCTGGAAAGTGGATCAAAGTGTTTGAAGAAGAAACAATGGGCAAACTGTTGTCTGTGGGGGACATTAAAGCACTTCTTGCAAAAATCTTAGGAGGATCGAAAATGGAAGAAATCCTCCAAGCGTCTGATTTAGACAGAGCTGTTGACTCGTATTACATGGATGGGACTGTTTTTGATGCATACCGTCCAGCAGTATGGCAGGCACTGCGTAATGAGTATCCAACCAGAATAGACCCTAAGGCATTAAAGGGGGATCAACTGGGAGATACAGAAAGCCCAATTGCATATATACAGAGACAATTAAAAAGATGGAAGCAAGAGACTGAAGGGAATCCAGAAGGAGACCCATTAATGGCTACATTGTTCAGAAATGCTGTGGTAGATGCTATGCCACAAACAGTAAAAAGCAAACTGGAAGATGTAGTCGGTTTGAACTCTAAAACACACAAAGAGTTTTGTGACCATGTGACTCATTCTGTAGAACAATACAGGAAAAATGAACAGAGAATAAAAATACAAGAAAACGAACTGCAAAGAAAACTGACTCAGTTGCAGATAGAACAGCTGACAAGCAATAATAAGAAAAAGATTCAAGCTACTGTAAAAAGAGAAGAATCAGAACAAATGACAGTGATGTCTCCCATGAGTGCTCCACAATCAGCTATGCAGCAGCCCCTCCCTCTAGCAATACCTCAAAATACACACCAGAGCCCTGCACCCACTGTCAATGTTTATGCTCAACAGCAGCAGCCAATGGGATGGAAAAGATATCCACCACAAGGGGGACAAAGAGGAAAAAGCAAGCCTAATAACAACCCTCAAGTGTGCTGGGGGTGCGGACAACCTGGACATCATAAAATCAATTGCCCTATCAGTCCATGGCAACAGTCACCGAGGGATGGGAGGGGGGAGAGCTGGCGGCGTCCTTTTCGGGGTCCGTGTCAAGGTCCAGTAAACCCTTGGGGAGGTCCAAATCAGGGATATTAGGGGTGCCCAGAGAATCCTATAGGGGAGAATCAGCTGCCAATTTTAACAACTAACGCTGATCAAGAACCAATGTTAAAGATTAAAGTAGAAGGCAAAACTACACCCATGTTAGTAGATACCGGAGCAGTTTATACATGTGTAAATTCAAATTATGCATCACATCTCCCCTTGTCTGGAAAATTTGCAAAGACAATAGGATTCTCGGGACAAATGCAGCTAATTCCTATGACTGCTCCAGTTTGTTTACAAACTGAAAATAAAAGTGTGACATTACCTGTCCTTGTATCAAATCAGACTCCTGTTAATTTGCTAGGAAGAGATGCATTATGTAAATTAGGGCTACAGATTTGGTGTTCTTCAGAAGGAGTGTATATAGACCTGAAAGGAATAAAAACTCAAATGATGATCTCTGAACCAAAAGCAAATGTATACTGGATAGGACAAATAGAAAATGAGGTAAACCAAACAATTAACACATGGGGAAAGTTCATTGAAGCACAGATTACTGAAGCGCAGGTGCCAAAGTCAGAATTTCATTGTACTATGATATATGACCCTGATAGAGATGAAAAATTAGAAAAGCTGTGGCAAGACAAAACTAAAAGTCAAAATATTGAACTAAATGTGAAACATATCATAATAGGAAAACAGGGAGCAGCAATGAGTATATTACAAACTGAATTTATAAAAGATTGGTTTAATGTACCTAATTCTGTGCCACATATATCCTTATATGTAGGAAGTAATTGGGAGACAAAAGATTTAGGACCAATGATGAAAAAAGCAGAACAATGCCAGTGGGAGCCAACAATAAATCCGCTAATTTTTCATTCAAATGACAAAAATTTCATTAAAATTTTGTATACATCAAAATTAATGGGGTCTCCTCAGGAAATCATCATTAATCAAAAAATACAAAAACAAATGACAACAAACTCCAAATCAATAGAGACTATTGATAATGAACTATTTAAGGAAACTGAACAACAAGTACCAACTGAGTTATGGTCTCAACATGACACTGATGTGGGATTGGTTAAATCAGCTAGCCCTATAACAATACAACTTAAGCCAGGTGCACACCTACCTCGTAAATCACAATACCCTTTAAGGCCTGAAGCAGAAGCAGGCATAAAAGACACAATTGAAGGTCTGGTAGAAGCAGGAGTGTTAATAGAAACAAATAGTTACTGTAACACTCCAATTCTACCTGTAATTAAAGCAAACAAATCTAAATGGCGCCTGGTCCATGACTTACGAGCAATTAATGAAATCGCAGAAGATTGGCCGGCTGATGTTCCAAACCCACATACACTGTTAACAAATGTCCCGCCTAATGCTAAATATTTTACGGTAATTGATTTATGCAATGCTTTCTTCAGTATACCAGTAGAAGAAAAAAGTAGATATTTGTTTGCGTTTTCATATGCGAATAAACAGTATACTTATACAAGAATGCCGCAAGGATTTAAACATTCTCCACATATATTCAATCAAGTTCTTAAGGCTGATTTAGAGGACCTTGTGATAGACAGCACTTTGCTACAATATGTAGATGATTTGATGATTTGTTCAGAAACACGGGAACAGTGTCACAGGGATTCTATAAAAGTGCTTACAAAATTAGCCCAAGGAGGTCACAAAGCATCCAAAAAAAAATTACAGTATTGTCAGCCACAGGTTGAATATTTGGGAAGAATGATTTCATACGGGACAAAAGCTATAGCTCCAAATCACTTAGAAGGCATAAGTAAAGCACCATTGCCACAAACAGTAAAACAAATGATGACTTTTCTAGGAATGACTGGCTTCAGTGCAGATTGGATAGAAGAGTATGCAGTAAAAACAGCTCCACTAAGAGAAATTATGAAACAAGCAGGACTACAAAATTTAGGTAATCCATTGAAATGGAATACAGATGTTCTGATAGCATTTGAATCCATAAAAAAGGAGTTACAAAGGGCACCTGTAATTGGAAATCCTGATTATACTAAAAATTTTCATTTATATGTGCCAAATAGAACTGATGGCTATGCATCAGCTGTTCTGATGCAAGAGACTTGCAGTGGCAGGAAGAAACAGCCCATAGCTTATTATAGCACCAAGCTATACAACGTAGCACAAGGCTACCCACCTTGCTACCAACAGGGTCTTGCAGCAGTATATTATGCATATGATAAAGCATCTACAATAACTATGGGGTACCCAGTGACTATTTATGCGCACCATAAAATTGTGGAATTGATAGAACAAGGAAAATTTGTGTTAACTCAGGCTCGTATTCTAGCATATTCATCATTGCTTACGTATCCAGATGTTACTATTAAACGATGTGATACAGTAAATCCAGCTGAGCTAATTCCTTTAGATTATGAGGGTGAACAACATGATTGTGTGGCCAATTCATTGGCATTCACCAGATTAAGACCAGATCTTGAATCTACACCAATATCTGAAGTAGAAGTAACTTACTTTGTAGATGGTTCAAGTTCTAAAGATTATCTGGGAACTCATACAGGATATTCAGTGGTAAGAAAAGACGAAGATGAATTTGTTCCAGTAATATCCCAACATTGTGTACAGCCTTGCTCTGCTCAGTTAGCAGAATTAAAAGCTCTCACAAAAGCGTGTGAATTAGCAAAGGGATTAACAGCAAATATTTTTACAGATTCAGCATATGCTCATGGTGTGTGTCACCTGTTTCGCGCAGTATGGAAACAGAGAGGTTTCAAAAAGAGTGATGGAACTCCCATTCATCATGCAGAGCAAATAGGTCAATTAATTTCTGCTATGATGCTACCAAAACGATTGGCAGTCATCAAATGCCAAGCTCATAAAAAAGGAAATGACTTTGTCATTAAAGGTAACATTGAAGCAGACGTGGAGGCCAAAAAAGCATCAGGATGTCAAGTAGCAATATTGACTCCAGTAGTTCTTATAGAACCGCAACCGCAATTAGATGATATTGCTCGAATTCAAAAAGAAGCAGGCCCTTATGAACACTCTATGTGGTATCAGAGAGGGGCCAAAAAAGATGAACAAGATATTTGGCGTTCACATGAAGGACGGATTGTTGCACCAACAGCGTTTTTAAATATTCTCATTGCAGACTCGCACGGATTCGATCACTGCGGGAGAGGGGAAGTAATTAGGAAAATTAAAAACCAGGGATATTGGTCCCCATATTTGTATGCAATGGTTGACAATTTTCTGTCCACATGTGAGATTTGTGCCAAATATAATGTTAGGAAAGGAACAGCGACACCAATAGGCCACATACCAGTACCAGAAGGACCATTCAAACACTTGGTAATGGATTATGTGGATATGATAAAGCGAGTACAAGGCAAAAGGTACATGCTTGTGATAATAGATAGATTTAGTAGATGGGTAGAGGCGGTACCATCAGCAGATGAGGGGTCAGGAACAGTGATTACATTTTTGACAAGAGAAGTAATCCCTAGATTTGGAATACCATCAGAAATAAGTTCTGATAATGGGTCAGCATTCATTCAAAAAACTGTAAAACAAGTACTCCGACAGTTGAGAATAAAACAAAGATAAGGTTCTATTTATAGGCCGCAATCGCAAGGGATTGTTGAGAAATCGAATGGTATTCTCAAGGCCAAAATTAACAAGATATGTGCAAGTACTAAACTTAATTGGGTTGATGCATTACCACTCGCACTAATGAGTTATCGCATGCAAACCAATAGAATTACACATCTAACACCGCATGAAATGCTTACGGGTCGACCCATGCCTGTGCCGTATTGCAGAGGTCCCTACAAAGGACCTCCGTTGGAACAATTGCAAATGGAATTAAGATCTTATATGAAGAAACTAACTGCAATACATAAAGCTATATATTTACAGGAATCGAGAAAGCAGCCCAGTGAGGAGACAGAGACACCTTGTCCAGTGGTTCCAGGTGATCAAGTGTATCTGAGGGTGTTCAGGAGAAAGTGGAACGAGCCTAGGAGAGAGGGGCCCTACAAAGTAGTGACAGCTACTCCAACAGCAGTCCAGGTGGAAGGAAAGACAGCCTGGTATCATCTGAACCATTGCACACGAGTTCCAAGACAAAGACAGGAAAGAGAAGAAAAAACACGTGAAACGGAGAAAAGAGTGCAGAATATTGAAAGCTCAGAACAACAAGTTGAGCAAAGCAGAGAAGATCAACAAACTGAAAGTAATGAGTCCGATAATGTTCCTGACATTGATCCTCACATGCTCACTGTGTCTGATACTACAAGCTCAAGCTATAAGCATCAGCACCCAAACCTCCTTTCAAGTTCAAACTGTAGACAGCACCACCCAGACTTCCCTACAATTGACTTCTCAGCCCTCAAATAGATATGATGATAGCCCAACAATGACCTCAAGTGATAACTCAACTTTAACAGAACAGGAATTAATAGAAGAGCAAAAGCTATCAAAACAACGTAGAAATGTTGAAGATGAAAAACTTGAGGGAGAGAGCGAGGAAGATATTTTATGGGAAACAGCGCAAAATAATGATTGGTATAAATGGGCAGCTTACACAGCAAAAGAAATAGGTATGAACAATTGCTTAATATGCTCCAAATCCCCCTTGAATAAGGTAGTGGTAGTTCCAAACCCACATGACTACGTCAAATGTGCTGTGTTTAATAGTCACTTTTGTCATACAGATGACTTTTTTAGACCTTACAGCACAGCTGAGTGCTTAGCTCTTTCAGGAAATTCTGCATTTCATGAACAATTTAATAGGCCGCATTGGGGAACCTGGTGTCAATATTGGGATGTAAATCCAAATATTAAAATAGAAAAAGGAAAATTAGAAATCCCAAGATGGTACAGCATAGACTACAGCCAAGAATATGAGTGCTTTAATAAGTCTACAGGAACTCATAATGTAGGAAAATTCAAAGGAAAGTGCGATACTGTTTGGAACCTAGATAAAACAAATGCTTATAAGTCAAACATACCAGTAAGAGCTCCAGAACTTCTAGCGCTAGGAACAAGGAAAGGAGAAAAAATTAGCCCAGAAAAAGAATGTAAAAACCAAACCATAGCATTACCATCAATAGAGCTGTATGAAGATCAAACAATGGTAGTAGCAGATTTCTTTTGGGTCTGTGGAAAAGGACGACTTCGAGCTTCCCTGCCAGTAAAATGGAAAGGAATATGTGCTAGAGTAAGATTAATTCAAGAAATTACTATTGCACCATGGGAATCGGAACCAGAACAACATATAAAAGAAGATAAGAACAGAAGTAAGAGAGCATATCAACCAGATCCTAGTGTAAAGTTAGACTCAATAGGTCAACCGAGAGGAATACCTAATGAATTTAAAGCTAGAGATGAAATTAAATCAGGGTTTGAATCAATATTCATATGGATCACGCTTAACAAAAATGTTGAATGGATCAATTATATTTACTATAATCAACAGAGATTTATTAATTACACCGATGATGCATTATCTGCATTAGGAGAACAGCTAGAGGCAACAAGCAAAATGACATGGCAAAATAGACAAGCACTTAATTGGTTATTAGCAGACAAAGGAGGGGTATGTGTTATGTTTGGAGATCAGTGCTGTACTTTTATACCAAATAATACCGCTCCAGAAGGAAAATTTACTGAAGCTATGAATAAAATAAAAAACCTAAGAGCAGAAGTTAAAGCAAATGCAGGAAGAGATGAGCAAATGTGGGACTGGCTGGATTTAAACTTCGGAGCACTGGGAGCATGGTTTGCAAAATTAGGAATGTTTTTAGGTGTGGCAATATTAATAGGAGGATTATTATTCTGTTGTGTACTTCCCATATTAAGATCACTAGTTGTCAAATCCACCGTTAAGCAGATGGAGGTGCTAAAATGCCAAGACAATGGAAAAATAACTTTAGAGGACAGCAAAGGTATATGCTATCAGGACACAAATTGGATTTTACAAGCATTGGAAAATGTTTCGAGTACCTCATCTGAGGACGAAAAAGATGATTGATGAGCCAGACCCTGGGTGTATGTACTGGCCTGCCCTCTCCCCAGTGGTGACCCTCTACGATGCGCAGTGTCTGGGTCGAAGAGAAAGTCTACGCTACAAGAAAAACTTTAATAGTATATTGCATGATTTGATGTTTGATGTATTTTACATAACTGTGACAACCACAGGCAAGGCTGAACAAATTACACGCTCACGCTTATAACAATGTTTAATTTTTGTTTGACTACGGGAGCAGAGAATCTTTTACTTTCTTCATTGAAAGAAAAGCAAAATAACTGAAAGAAAGAAAAATGTATGGAGAAAGATGTTTGGTTCTTATGCTCCTCCGGAGTGTGGTGGCATAATCCAGTCATTGGAAAGGTGAATGAGTGACTAATTTAGTCACTAGATAGTATATTTGAAGGGGCTGGATTTTGAAACAACACTCTGGAAAAGGAAAAGGAAAGTGGGGCTTGAGTAAGCCCCAGAGAGGGGAATGTTGAAGATTTTATTATTTAGGAAATAAGTAATTTAGCTATATATTAGGATACTATTATTTTCCTCTGTGTGGATGTGTGACTCTGTAATTGACTTTGGAAACCTGCCAGAAAGCTGAGACAACAGAGAGTGCTATTTCAGTATGTCACATGGTACAAAAGTATTTCTCAAAATATCTATAGAAAGTATTACCATGTTTGGAAAGGATGAAGGTATATATTGTGAAGCCAGCCACTGGACTGGAGTGCTTTTCTGCAGAGGGCGCTCGGCTTTGTTTGTGAATAAAGTCTAATATTTCTGGCATCAAAGATCTCTGAGAAATCATTTCAAAAAGACGAAAACCACAACACGTGGGCCCCCCCACTCCATCCCCCCTGCCCCTCCATCCCCTGCCACCACCTCACCTGCTCCACTGGTTATCACGGGGCATGAGGTTCGGAGGCTCTTCAAAGGTCAGAACATCAGGAAAGCGTGTGGACCAGACATGGTGTCACCTGCTTCCCTCAAGCACCGTGCCAGCGAGCTGACTCCAGTGTTTACAGACATTTTTAATCAATCATTACAATTATGCCGAGTACCTGCATGCTTTAAATCTGCTGTCATCATTCCGGTGCCGAAAAAGCCCAAGATCACCTGCTTGAATGACTACAGACCGGTCGCCCTCGCCTCTGTAGTCATGAAAGCATTTGAACGCTTGGTTCTCTCTTATCTCAAAGCTTCTACCGACCACCTCGCGGACCCCCTTCAATTTGCATATAGATCCAACTGTTCAGTTGACGATGCAATTAACATTGCACTTCACTTCATTCTACGACACCTGGACAATCGGAACACCTAAGCAAGACTCCTGTTTGTGGATTACAGCTCTGCCTTAACACCATCATCCCAGACCTCCTCCACAGCAAACTGACCCATCTGAACATTTACCTCCTCCTCTGCTCATGGATTACAGACTTCCTCACCAACAGGACTCAGTATGTCAGGCTGGGCCTACATCTCTCAGAGCCCCGCACAGTCAACACCGGTGCCCCCCAAGGTTTGTGCTGTCCCCCTTGCTATTCTCACTGTACACCAATGACTGCACCTCTGGAGACCCTTCTGTCAAAACCATCAAATATGCGGACGACACCATCATAATAGGCCTCATCTCCAACAACGATGAGTCAGCCTACCGCAGAGAGGTCAGTCTCCTGGAGTCCTGGTGTGCAGTCAGTAACTTGGAGCTTAACATAAAAAACACAGTGGAGATGATAGTGGACTTCCGCAAAAAGCCCCCGATTCATCCTCCTCTGGTCATTAACAACTCATCTGTGACTGTGGTAGAGCACTTTAAGTTCCTGGGCACAACTAACACTAACACACTCAAATGGGACAATAACATTTCCCAACTAGTGAAGAAAGGCCAGGAGCGCCTGTTCTTCCTCCGCCGCCTGAAAGGTTTACTGCTCAGCCCCCCAATTATGGTACAGTTCTACAGAGCGGTCATTGAGAGTGTGCTAACATCCTCCCTCACGGTCTGGTTTTCCTCTGCATCAGCCAATGCAAAAGCCAGGCTACAAAGAGTCATCCGGTCAACAGAGCGAATCATCGTCTGCCCCCTGCCCTCCATCATGGACCTGCACAGTTCCAGGTCCATTAACAAAGCTGTGAAGATTGTGGCCGACCCCTCTCATCCTGCCAATAGTCTGTTTAATCTTCTCCCCTCTGGAAAGCGGTACAGGGCCATTTTGTCCAAAACGCCACCACCACAGTTTTTTCCCCCAAGCAATAGCCCTCCTAAATGACTTTTAAACCTGGAATACATTGCACTCTGTTTTTTATTTAATACAACACTCTTTTACATTCATATTAACTTATTGCTCATAATGTCTTTGTTTGTCCTTATATTGTGTTTTTGTCCTTGTTTTCTTGTTTTTTGTGTGTTGCCTGCATGGAGAAGACCAAATCAAATTCCTAGTATCTGTATACATGGCGAATAAAGTTGAATAGAATTCTTCCTAAGAAGGGCCCTGCATAGTCAAGTCAAGTCATCTTCATTTATATAGCGCTTTTAACAATGTAGATTGTTTCAAAGCAGCTTTACAAAGATAAACATATAATTTAAGGTAACAGAGATTGCTTTGGCTTTATAGCGGTTTTGAATAATGTTATTTTCCAGCTAAAGTTAGTTTTGATCGATTCACTACCGGCGAAATGATAATTTGTTATTAAATTAGGGGCCGCTAAGATGCCGCCGTTCTCTCTACAGACTTTAAACTGAACCTGTGATAAACGCTGATGGCGTTCATATGCGCATTCAAATTTGATTCTATAGTTATGTGCGTTTGAATATGTGTGCGCAGGTTTGTAATTCGCTACAAACCATGCCTAAACAAACTACTTGTCTTGCCTATAAATTTTGATACAGAATTTTATTTTATCACTTTGGGGAAGGTACGCGAACCGAATTTCCCCACAACGCTTTATCTGTAGAGTGGTATAGGGATCCTCCATAGAGAGAGGCTAGTTGGCACTTCAGCACTGCATTGTCACCGGGTCCAGGCAAAGCTCCTTCGTCAGATCTGGATACGGCCTGGATCCGGCAGGCTGCGGGAAAACCTCGGGATAAACAAAGACACTAAAATTAGCGTAGATGCCATTCTTCTTATGATGTAACGAGTACATCAGGACTTATAAAATATAATTAATCTGACTCCATTAAAAATGTTGATATTTTTTAATCTCTTAATCTTTAAAGATCTTTCTTAGAACTGATAGTAAAAAAAACAAATTTAACCTGAACGTTTAGATAACGAAAGTTATAATCATTTTAGCTTTCAACATCATCAGTGATAAAAGGAAAGATTCTCAAAGCCTTTAAAGCAGGAAAAGTTATTTATTAAGTTACATGTTTAAATATACAGACAGTAGAATGGAACAACATACTGTAGCCTATAGAAAACTTAGTTATAATAATGTAAATAATGGACTGTTGTGCAGACGAGGCCGTAAAAGCCTTCCGCATAGTATGAGGTTACGCACCGCTGTGTGGGAGTGGCGGGGTTAAAGCCTTTCTCCAAGTTCAACAGTTACCTTTCCTTCTTATACCCCTAGCAAAGCATTGTTAAACTTGAGTGGAATACCAAAAACAAACCCGACCGACAGGAAACCGAAAGATGAGGCAGATGGGTGGTGATCAAGAGGGGGAGAAGAACATTAACATATTCTCCTCAATGCATGTGTAAGCAATACTACCTAGATTGCACATTAGGATATTTTAATATCTCTATTAAGTTCACCACCGTTCAGTTCAGTTTATAAGCTGTCAGATGAGACCAAACATGACAAAGGTACATATTAGAACACACTACCAAATAAACAGTGTGTAGTTGGAAGCATTTGTCCTGTGAAGTAAATAGTACAGATGTGTCATTGAGGTGCAAACGACTCTTTCTCTCCCGACAGAACTATCCTGTGACTGGAGTGTTCCAACAGTCCTCAATCAGCATAGTGATGAAACCCTTGCACTTGATAGGCATTAGCATACTGTGATGATGTGCCACGTTTAATTCACATGCATACCTTTAAAGGGATTTCTGAAGTACTAGGGCAGTAAAGAGTTCTGCCCATATTTGCTCAGGCACTACAAATCCCTCCTCTGGTACATTGGACCTCAAGAATTATGTGAGGCACATTTGTGACCTTAAAATTTAGGGCTGAGTGCATTGAAGAAGTGTCTCCATTGGCATAGTAGCACAGAGTAATGATGATAAGGATGCTAAGAAGAGACACACAAAGAACACCTACTCCCATCAGGTGTAGGCTTAGTCAGATGCACAACAATGTGGAGACACTCGTCAGGAACTCTGTCCATATAGCAAGGTTTATGTCCATCGTTGGCTTTGGCAAGCCGAACAAGATCTCTAGTGTCAGTGGTGGTCTGTTCCTCCTCATGGCATCTTCAACTCTCTGCTGTTCATCTCCCGCAGGAACAAGATCTCTAGTGTCTGTGGTGGTCTGTTCCTCCTCATGGCATCTTCAACTCTCTGCTGTTCATGTCCCACAGGAACAAGATCTCTAGTGTCTGTGGTGGTCTGTTCCTCCTCATGGCATCTTCAACTCTCTGCTGTTCATCTCCCGCAGGAACAAGATCTCTAGTGTCTGTGGTGGTCTGTTCCTCCTCATGGCATCTTCAACTCTCTGCTGTTCATGTCCCACAGGAACAAGATCTCTAGTGTCTGTGGTGGTCTGTTCCTCCTCATGGCATCTTCAACTCTCTGCTGTTCATCTCCCGCAGGAACAAGATCTCTAGTGTCTGTGGTGGTCTGTTCCTCCTCATGGCATCTTCAACTCTCTGCTGTTCATGTCCCACAGGAACAAGATCTCTAGTGTCTGTGGCGGTCTGTTCCTCATCATGGCATCTTCAACTCTTCGCTGTTCATGTCCCACAGGAACAAGATCTCTAGTGTCTGTGGTGGTCTGTTCCTTATAATCTGCAAACCAAGTATGCAAAGGTTACAGCTTTTAAGGGAATATCAACATGTAGTAGTTAAGTTCTTAGGCATCGTAGTAGTCCACATAATTCGATATCTGATTACAACAGAGATGGCATATTTTGATTGAATAATTAGATGATTGCTCAGGATGTAATGAAGTAGCATGAAAAATAGCATGAAAAAATATATATCCCTGTTCACATAATGACTGTGACAAGGTGTAGAAAAAAAATAAAAAATAAAAAAAAAAAATAAGAAAAGGGTGTGGTGGATATGAAGTGACCAAATAAAATCAGTTGACTATCAGGAAACTGTAGTACATGATTTGAGATACGGAGTTCCCGTGTCTTTAATCATGTCCTACAGGAACAAGATCTCTAGTGTCTGTGGTGGTCTGTTCCTCCTCATGGCACCTCCAGACTCTTAATCAAGCCAGGACTATATGGGATCCACAGTGTAAAAACAAAGGGCTCTTAGGTGGCCATCTGAACATACGCAGTATGGGCCCTAAGAGGGAACAATTGGAGCATCTTCTTATTAGCCGCGTTTCACTGCCGGGCCAGGGCCGAGCCGTGCTAGTGCGTGCCAGGGCCAGTAGCGTTTCCACCGTCACTTCCGGGGCTTGATCAGGGCTTACTCGGGGCCAACGGCCAGGATTTCTGGCCCGTCGAATACCTTGGGCCAAAGCGGGCCAGCTCGGGCTAGAGGCGTGGTCAAGGTAAAAGGCGGAGTTTATCGGTGTTAGGGAAAGTTATGACCTGAAGCAAGATGCACATTTCACTTTTTTATATCGAACAAAATAATCGCTGCTCGAAATGGAGAATCGCCTGTACTGGTCTGTCGAAGATACCAAAGCTCTTCTGAGCATTTGGGCAGAAGAAAGAGTACAACCTCAATTTGACAGCGTGTGAAGAAACGAGGATGTTATAAAATACATCGATGCTGAACTTTCTAAGCTAAGCATTCAGCGAGGAACGCTTCAAGTTCAGGAAAAAAAAAAGGTTGCGGGCGCAGTATTGTACAAGATTAAAACGCACAATGGACAAAGCGGAGCTCAGAGAAGGATCTTTCCAAATTCCATGGTTCGACTTGATGGACGGTGTGCTGGGTCACCGTCCCTCTTTTAGTGGCGACTCGCGAGACAATCGGGACACTATTGCAGCCACGGCCGGTTAGATAATATACATGCTATCTTCCTAACTTAAAAAATAAATAAATTCATAATACCCGCTGAAATGGGTTGGGTTGTATGACGTTTGATCCAGAAAGACGTGTTAGGGCAGCGCTGCGGGGCTACGGCCCGGCAATGGAAACACAAGCCCGGTGCTTGAGGCCCGAGGCCACTGGCTCGGCTCGGCTCGCTGTTAGCCCTGGCCCGGCCCTGGCCCGGCAGTGGAAACACGGCTATTAACTCAAATGTAGATTTCTTGGGACATTCAGAAACCTGGCTTAAACCCTCTTCCCCACAAGCAGTGGTATCATTACAAGGCTACAATGTCTTTAGAAAGGATATGCATCAAGGTAAGGGGGGAGGGGTGTTATTGTATATGAAGGACTCTTTAAAATGTACACAAATAATTTGGCCTAATGAAATCACAATTGAATGTGTTGGAGTTAAAGTGTCACTCTAAGCAGAAATGTCATTTACTGTTTTATGTCTTTATCGTCTGCCTTCAGCAAAAGTAGATTTTTATGATCAATGTAAGGCACTTCTGAGTTGTTGTGACTTTAATAATGAGGTTGTTCTAATGGGAGACTTAAATGTAAATTGGGACAATAAAGCCCCTTTCACACAGAGATTCCGGAAAATACACGGATAAAGCGACCCGGGATTTGACCCGGGTTCGTTTGATTTTGCTTCATTCACACTGCCAGTGATTTGCCGGAATCAGAGAGCGCGTTCACACACAACCCGTGTATGTTCCGGAAAGACACGTGACATCGATGTGACATGTAATGTCTCAGCAACGTGTATAGTTTGCTTATGAGCTGCGATTTCTCTCTGGGGAAACCACGATTGTGCATTTTTTTCTCTGATTCGATCATAAACTAGCGCATTACGTACCGTTTCACTAGCCTGCTTTCACTTCACTTCAGCGTCATCATTACGACACGCTATAGGGTGATGTGTGGCTAACTTACACAGAAGAGACTTTGTTGCTCAGCACATGAAAATAAACTACTTACCGTGATCTCAGACTGTGTTTACGTGGTTTCTCCACTGTGTGGATCTTCATGTGTAGCTTCAGGTGACTTTTAATAGAGAAACTCGACCCGCACTGATCACATGTGAGCGGCTTCTCTCCAGTGTGGATCCTCTCATGTCTTTTCAGAGTTGATGAGTCACTGAATCTCTTGTCACAGTGTGAACACTTGTAAGGTTTTTCTCCAGTGTGGATCCTCTCATGTGTTATCAGAGATAATGATCGACTGAATCTCTTGTCACAGTGTGAACACTTGTAAGGTTTTTCTCCAGTGTGAATTCTCTGGTGCTGTTTTAAACTGTCCACTCTAGTAAAAGTCTTCTCACACTCAAAGCACATGTACTCTCTCACACCAGTATGAATTTTCTGATGTCTGTGTAAAGTTTGCAGCAGTGAAAAACTCTTTCCACACACAGAACATGAATGCGGCTTCTCCTTCGTATGTACTGTCAGGTGTGTCTTCAGCTCTGATGCACAGAGAAATGTTTTGCCGCATTGATCACATGTGAACGGCTTCTCTCCGGTGTGGATCCTCATGTGAATATTAAGAGATGAAGATTGACTGAATCTCTTCCCGCACTGATCACAAGTGTGCAGCTTCTCTCCAGTGTGGATCCTCTCATGTGTTTTCAGATTTGCTGACAGACTGAATCTCTCATCACAGTGTGAACACTTGTAAGGTTTTTCTCCAGTGTGAATCCTCTGGTGCTGTTTTAAATTGGTTACTGTAGTAAAAGTCTTCTCACACTCAAAGCACATGTACTCTCTCACACCAGTGTGAATTTTCTCATGTCTATGTAAATGTTGCCGCTGTGAAAAACTCTTTCCACACACAGAACATGAATGCGGCTTCTCCTTCGTATGAACTGTCAGGTGTGTCTTCAGGTCTGATGACCTAAGAAATGTTTTTCCGCATTGATCACATGAGAACGTCTTCTCTCCGGTGTGGATCATCATGTGAACATTAAGGTGTCCTGATTGTCTGAATCTCTTCCCACACTGATCACATGAGAACGGCTTCTCTCCGGTGTGGATCCTCATGTGAACATCAAGATATTGTTTGGTTGTGAGACTCTTTCCACACTGAGTGCAGGTGAAAGATTTCTTGGCTCGTCTTTTCTTTAAAAATGTCTTTTTAGTCTTTGAGCGACTCAAAGGTTTTCCTCCAGGTTGGACATGATGTTCCTCCTTCACTTCACTCAGTTCTTCTCTCTCCTCGCTATCTTCCATCAGGTCTGAAAAAATAGTACATTTAATTTTCAGTACATCAAAATAATTCAAAGAGAGGAATATAAAGTGAAAGTGAGGCCGGATGTAATGTAGAAAGTAGACAACTGCTATAAAATATTATGATAATTTCATGGCTTTTTATAAATTGATTACGTGTCATTGAAACTTTCCATAAATAAGGAAAATGTATCTTCCAATTATTATATTTTAAAACATTATAGGCACATGTTTCTTTAGCAAGAACTATAAAATATATTTGATTAATGACACAATTATCTAACATGATATTAACAATAATTAACATATACAATACTGCCATGTTTTGACACCAACTTTGAGATTGATATTTATTTGACTAAAAACATTTTAATTATGAATGGCCGTTCACACTAGACTTTTCCTTCCACTGACTTCCATTCATACTGTAAAGGGAGGCCCATCTGAGGATGGCACTTCCTTCACTTCATCTCGACGCCAAAAAATAAAAGGTCACAATAGGCGACCCACAGCTCACACCACTGTCAAAGTGGTTTAATAAAAGACATGATCATTCAAAAACCCCCTGCTGACAACTAAAAGCAAATGGTCAGCAGACCTAAGCGCTCTTGACGGAGCATACAGCTTAATCGCAGCCAATGCAGTGTTGACAGAACCGGGCTAATATGGTCATACTTCCTGGTTCTGGTAAGAACTCGAGCGGCTGCGTTTTGGACCAGCTGTAGTTTGTTTATTAAGCGTGCAGGGCAACCACCCAGTAGAGCATTACAATAATCTAGCCTTGAGGTCATGAACGCATTAACTAATTGTTCCGCATTTGTCAATGAGACCATATGGCGTAATTTATATATAATTCTCTGATCCCGTCGCTCACTAGAGCAGATGCGCGTTTACTCTGATCGGCCTCGCTCACGACTCGATCTAGTGAGAAGCTCTTGAATTCAGCAAAGAACACAAATGTCAGTTAGCTATTTAAGCATCAAGAAGGTAAAATATAAACGCTGTTGGCCAAAATCGGTTAACAACATGTATGCTATATTGAGATTCGATCTTGGGTCGATTGAAGCTCCTCGAAGCTCGTGTTGTTGCGTTAACCACTGAGCTATCGTCTGTACGTCTGTAAATGTTTTTATTGCAATGTTTTATTTTTTCATTATTTATTCAATTTCATTTCAGTAGCCTAATTTCAGTATTGTGATTATGAATTATTTTAACTACGTTTCACTTGTTGAATTCATCTGCTACCAGCTTTCAATCGCGAATGAGCCGCGGTGCGGCAGCAGATTACGCATTAGAGAGAATAAACAAATACTTTTCAGAGTCTATGATTGTAGCGCCTCTTGGCGGTAAAAGGCAGAAAATACACCACACATTTTACCGCCGCGGTGGAACGGCTGATGTGGGCATTGTCATGGCTTGCCTCGACATTTGCGTTTGAATAGCGCGCGTCCTCCGTGGGCGTGTCAGATTAACGCGTAATGAAGTGTAATGAGCTGGGGGAAAAAATACTGACAGCACTCTCTTTTCATACAGATTACATAAACTGAGAATATTTGTTTTTTATATAAATTACTTCATTGAAAAGAAGAGAATTCAAGCTTCATAAAGAAAAATCTCTCGTGCCTGTATGACAAGTATTTGCAGAGTTAGAGTTAATTTTTCGGACGTGTTTCAGAATGGACTGCACTGACAGAGAGAAGGCCAAACTCGCATCATGTTTATTTTTCTTTATTTGACAAAAAGCACAAAACTTTGTTTTTATTGTGAGTATACAGAAAAATAATAGACAATTAACAGGATCGATTGATGTATAACACTTATATGTACGATCAAAATCAACAGAGTATTTTAAGTCTATTTTTCTGCTATGTGAAAAAAAAACGGCAAAACGCGCGGGCGCGTTTCTGGTCGCCAGAGGATTAAGCGTGCAGGGCAACCACCCAGTAGAGCATTACAATAATCTAGCCTTGAGGTCATGAACGCATGAACTAATTGTTCCGCATTGGTCAATGAGACCATATGGCGTAATTTATATATAATTCTCTGATCGTGTCGCTCACTAGAGCAGATGCGCGTTTACTCTGATCGGCCTCGCTCACGACTCGATCCAGTGAGAAGCGCTTGAATTCAGCAAAGAACACAAATGTCCAATTTAAACCAGTTTAAAGACAGATGAAACAGTGCTGTCAAACAGGAGAAACACTGTGCGCAACGATACAGTCAGAATCTGAATTGATACTGAATCAATTTACCATGGATTTACTGTAACGTTACGTTAGCCTAGTAATATTAACTGCACCACGAAATGTGGGGTATACATATTGAGTTGTTTTATATTATTAATGTAGACAATGTATTAAATGACTAATGGAATATAATTACAGTATTTAATAATGTATTTAACTAGGCTACTGTTTTCCATACTGAAGGATTACAAATTTAAGAATATGTTTAATTTAGGTTCTAATACAATAGTATATAAACTGAGAAATGTTCTGTACATTGAATATAGCATTTAAGGTTAGGATGGTGATTATATCCGGCCAATCCTGTTTTTTTTGTAAGATTACTGAAACTCTTAATTGCTCTTTCCTGCCAGTCCTATTTCTCTCTATTGTAAGTTAAATGAGTCAGATTACTGAGACTCCCACCCTTTGTTCTAATGGCTCTCGGAGCCACTGTCCCAGTCGTTGAACAGTCCTGCTGATTGGATTAGCATCTCAAGGCTCTGAATAACTGCTATGCTGATGAGATCAGGGTTGGGGAATTTCCGGTAACGAGCTGATTCCTATACTTACATTTACATGCTTTGTTCACCTCTATGTAACTCTACATTCCACTACAAGGGGAACATTGTTTCCACAAACTGCAGCACTGAATTTTTCATTCTAAATGACTCAGAGAAACTTCACTATATGCTCGGAAAGGAATTTATAATTAATATTAGGATAGACTAGAGATATTATAATTTATAAGTTATAATTATTAATACTGCTATTATTATTACCTATTATCCGACTGCGTGAGACTTGAAAGGAGGAAAAGTGGAATCCCTGTGAAAACCACATTCTCTCCGTGTTGGCGAGCCTATTTTCATTGCAGGAAAGATAATATATACGGCAATAACCATTCATAGTTACAAAGACAATTTGGTTATTTTTGCATGTCTCTCTCTTAATTCCTGTACTCCCTTTGCTGCATTGATTAATCCTAATGTATACAATAAATACAGTTTAATGGGAAAGTCCTTTTCCTTATATTTCTTGCAGGGCCAGTAAAAATATAGAAGGGCCAGCAAAACTCTGATCTACAGTGGGGATTTTTTTTATGTTGAGCCCTGCATTAGGCATGCTCGCTTTGCTAAAACATATTCTCTTATTAATTATTATCATCTGGGCTCTTTCTGCTACTTGATGGGAAGACAAGAGGACACATGATTGGGAAGATGGGAAGACAAATCTCAATCCATTGTCTCAGTTTTTACACAAACTGTAGCATTGACTGTATTCATCAACCCTGTTACCAAAGTTACTGTAAGAAGAAGAATCTCTGACTATAACTATGAATAGGCTTGGGTATCGAGTATCGATTGGAACCGGGACTTGCTTTGCGATTTTCCCGGAATCGTTCAAAAGTTTAAATTTCGATTCCTAGTTTCGATTCACAGTCCGCCGACCGGAAGAAGAAACCGCTGAACACCAATGAAGAAGCGTCCACCAGAAGTGTTGGCATAGCCAAGCGAAGCAATTCGAGAGTCGTCCTGTGCCTTGTTCACTTCAGACGCGAATAGCGCGTCAAATTCGCGCCTACCGCGTCTATACGCTTGAACACTTTGAATCCATTCGCGCGTCAAGAGCAAAATGACGTGCGTAAAAAAGGAGTATTCGCATCTATATAACCAGACAAACTGAAAAGCGGGCCTGTCCCCATTCGCGCCGCAGAAATTGTTTACGCGCGTAACGCATCTTTGCATTGACTTAACATTGAAATCACTCGCGCCAGACGCGAACGTAGCATCAAACCAAGGCATGGATATGTTCCAAAAGTGCTCTCGACGGCGTTCAGAGCACAGGTTATTTCCCTGGTTGCTCTCTCCTCGCCAGATGACAAAGGTTTTACAAGTTGTTTCTTATTGTTTATTTGCTATTCTGCACCAGGTTAGCCCATCAGTGGAAGCACAGTAACATGTTTAAGTACCTGCAGCATCATATATCATGTGTAAATGTGCTTTCATGAGGTTTTCAAAAATAAAGCTCTCTTGAGGAAAGTGTACCCCTGTGAAAATATATTCATAATTTATAATATTTATATTCAAGTTCATAGATTTGATATTTATATTGTAGTTGAAAACAGCCCTGTGAGAAATTCATAGTAAAGTTCATAAAAAGTAAAAGGTTAAAAGTTAAATTAAAATTGATGAAGAAGGTCAGACTATTTCCTTCAGAAAGACCGTTGGTTAGCTAGCTCATTTAAAATATCCTAAACTTTTTTGACCCTGCCTCTTAAAAGAATCGGAATCGAGAATCGTTAGGAACCGGAATCGAAACAAGGAATCGGAATTGGAATCGTTCAAATTCAAACGATACCCAACCCTAACTATGAATAACTTATATTATATTTGACAAATACAACTTTAGCAGTAACTTGGTGTTTACTGATTATTCCTAAAAAAAAATATTTTGTAAACTATGTTGAAAATGACTAAAATTCTGGTAACGTTGTTGCAAATTGGGAAGCAGATATAAAATAAATGTAAAATAAAAGTTAAAATAGTATTTAGTTTGATCTGAGGTTGACGATCAATATAAAAATGTTTAAAATCTCCCTTTACTGACCATTTGTTGAAGAAAAACCCAGAACATTCTTTACCATTTCATAGTTGAACTGTTTATCTAAATGTGATGAAGTGCTTGAATGTTTCTAACATGAATGTTCTTCAGCATCATGAATGAATGAGGAATAAACACCAACCTCTTTGTTCTTCAGGATCTTCAGTGTGTTTCATTCTGCAGGTTCTGGATCACTCGTGTTCTCACTGTCCTCTTTAATAAACTCAGTCTTGGCAGATTTCAGCTCTTCCTGATGCTTTCATGCTCGTCTTCACTTGTAGCTGATGGGAATTTACAGCATTTATTGGAGAATTGCAGTGGGAGGAGCTTCACTGATGATGCGATTGCAGTGGGAGGAGCTTCACTGATGATGTGATTGCAGTGGGAGGAGCTTCACTGATGATGTGATTGCAGTGGGAGGAGCTTCACTGATGATGTGATTGCAATGGGAGGAGCTTTACTGATGATGTGATTGCAGTGGGAGGAGCTTCACTGATGATGTGATTGCAGTGGGAGGAGCTTCACTGATTATGTGATTGCAATGGGAGGAGCTTCACTGATGATGTATTCCAGTGTGGGAGGAGCTGATCTGCCAAAATAAAATATATAAATGAATGAGAAAAGAAAAAAGAAAAACACAAAAACACACGTGGAACGTAACAAGTAATGAATATTGGCCTAAGTCACTTACATTTTAGACACGGACTGTTTTTGTTCCATTTCAGCAGCGAAAATAGTTCCAAATAAAGATCATAGAAGAACCGTAACGCATATCTGACAGAAACACATAACCGTGACTTCATCTGAACGATTCAGCGTTACAAAAAATAAAATACTGATATGATACCACATTGTGTGGCTTTTAGTTGTCATTTTCAGTCAAAAGGCAACAAGAGAAGCAATGTAAGATTGCTTTCCTAGCAATAATAGGATGAGAAAAGCATGGGAAGATACCTGTGGACGAAAAAACTTTATTCTCTCTACTTTAGCCTTGATGCCTTTGAGTCTTTTAGTAGACCACAGCTACTAAAATAGCTTACAAACGGCTGAAACAAGGAACATTAGATGCTATCTGTCTGGATGTCAACATGCCGACACTAATCAGGACTCGCGGCCGCTAGAGAAGTTCCTTAGCGCGGATTTCCCTCGATAGCTGTGGCGTTTACACTCCTTGTGGGGAAAAATTCATGGTACAGCATTTGGTTTAAACCCATACTTATATCCATCGCCACCTGTACGCTCTTTCAGTAGCTGTGGTCATCATGTCAGTATTTTATTCGTCTAATTCGAGATGTATTGTGGTAAAAAATAGCAACAGATAGCGCTAGTAGCTCACGGAGTGCAACCCTTTTACGTCATCCGAATAATGGCACATCAAATAGTTCAAAATATGTATAAAACGATGTGATTTTTAAAAAATAAATACATCTTTGATGGCTTTTCTACAACATATTTCAGTAAGAGGCATCATTTTCGTTATTTTAAGCCATGCATGTCTTAATAACCAGGGATCCCTTTAAAATGAAAGATGAAGCATGCATTTCAAACGATTAGGGGGGGGAAAGACCTTTATAAAGGTTCAAATATCATAAATATGCAGATTATGTCAAAGCATATCTATTTTTCTTTTTTTTCTGGACAAGCAAATGTTCTGCTTTGTAAGACAAACAGAACCTCAGATACTTCTGGACACCACAAACACACACTGCCGTTGGTCTCCACAGCCCACAGAGTAAAGTCCCCCACTTCCTTCCCTTTACACATCCTTCTCTTCACTTAGAAAGATTACATATAACATTATAATGTTCTATATCAAAGTTAATTAACAGTCATGTTCGATCAATCAATGTATTTATTGATTTAATATGGTTCAATGTAAAGTATTTAGCAGTAGGCTATATTTTAATAATGACACTTGAGATCGATTCTGTAGAACATGTACTGTTGGGGAATCCGTAGTGAGGACACGACACCTGTACAATGGTTAGTTGGTCCAAAAACTACATGTGATTAATCCAGTTCTCCAGTAAAGAATCAACGTTATACAAAACCGAGTTATGTGTCCGTCATTCAGCAGATTCCTATCAATTCCACTCACAGATCTCAAACTTTGACTTTTGACTTGACATTCAGTAAAAAAGTTCTCACTTCAAACATCGAAACAATCACACAAACGAACACAAAAGCACACACAATCGCTCAGATCTGAATGAACTCCACATATTCTCCTCATGCTCGCTGCTGCTGCTGCTGCTGTGATCGATGAAAACAATACAGAAATGAGTCTGTCGCTTAATCAAACTGTATAAAGTGTGTGTGCTGGTTGTGTGAATATGAGAAATACCGTGAACTGCTCTCCTCGCCTCAGAAGACTCGACGCTGAAACTAGTTAAGTTGTTCTCGTTCACTGAAATCCAGCGCGGCGCTATTCGCAGCGCATGCGCACTGAAACTCAATAACGGAAGAGGCGAGCGAGCGGTGACGTCATCAGCAGCAACTGTAAATGATCGAAAACGCGCCAAAAGACACTTTAAAATACTTCTAAAAAATATATACCCGTGTAAAGCTTTGTTATCCAAATTCATGGACATTGACAACAAATGTAGCCTACTTTGTGTAATGTAAATGAGGAAGACTTGGCTCATCTGTTTTATAATGTGATTTATCTCAAAAATTTTGGTCTGATGTTAGCCATTTTCTTTTTGCCCCAAGAAAAGTGAATTATAAATTATCTCTAAAATATGTTATATGTTCTTACACACACAGAAGCAAATTGTATGAATATGTGGTGAATTTCTACATTTTGCATGGTAAATATTATATCCATAAACAAAAATTAGCAAAATGCATAGCCTAAATGTAGCCTATTCTTAATAGAGATTGAATCATTGAGGAAGTCATTAAAATTAATTAAAAATAAAAAGAATGAAATGTTGTTAAACTTTATGGAGGAATTCTTTAAATTGTAATTAATGCCCCCAATATGTTTACCAAATTCTATGAACATTGAACGTGTCAAAAGGAAGAAATATTTAGTTTTTTTTCTCTCTTGTTGTTGTTTCTTTTTGTTTTGTTTAACTTGTTTCAGGACATGTGATATTTGTCATGTGAAGCATTCTTGGTGTATGCTGAAGTCTGTAATTTGAATTATTTGTTAATACATTTAAAAAAAATAGAAAACGCGCCAACAGACTGTGATTCATATGGTCGCTCATTTGTGTAATGTCATTGATCTCAATTCAACTTGTATTATTTTGGCCAATATTTATGGTTTTAATTCAAGGTCTGAGAATGCTATAGTGGCTGAAAAAAATTCCAAAGTATTTGCTTGTCAGGCCCTATAGGTGGGGATTTCAATATTGCAATTGACAGTGTTCTTGATAAATGGCCAACCCTCATCACTTAATTCAAAGTTTATTCAATTCATGGAGAGACTTGATGTGATTGATGATGTCTGGAGGACCAAATTCCCTTATACTAAAGCTTTTACCTGGAGCAACAAGGCTGCTTCTCACCTCTCTCGTATAGACTTTTGGCCAATCTCTAAATCTATTGACATTCATAGTACTTTTGTTGATATTCTTCCACCACCCCTAACTGACCATAAGGCTATTTTTATAAAAATTAAACACTCTGTTAGCGCTTTAAATTCTAGTAAATCATCACATTGGAAATTATAAAATAGTTCTCTATTATCTCATAATACCGTTAGACTAAAATTGAACTATTTCATTAGTCATTATTGGAAAAAAGCTGTAAGGGAACGCTCTTTTAGTAATAATTGGGAGTTACTCAAATTTGATATAGGTAAATTCATGAGAAGATTTGGGAAAAACATGAGAATAATATATTATTATTATGCAATCTGCACTGTTGAGAGATTCTCTAAAGCTTCTGGTCTTTTCTTGAATTTGTCTAAATGTGAACTACTTTCAATTAAAGATTGTAACCTAACTATAATTAATAATATTCCAATTAAAGATAATTTATCTTATCTAGGTATCTGTAAAAATCAAATTGATAGATGTGTATGTAATGTTTCCCCTATTATGGAGAAAACACAAAGAAAATGTTATTTAATTTCATAAGGAAAATGGCATACATTATATCAAGAAATCTGTTGTTTTAAAATCTTATTTAGATGGTGGCCTCAATATGTTTGACTTTTGTACATTCAATAAGACTCTTAAAATGAATTGGGCCAAACACTTTCTCAAAAATCCATTCATTCCACGTTATATTTTCTCCAAATTTGGTGGTTTAAATTTTATTTATTTTTTTAAATACCAGCTAAATTATCTAAATTTCATAAGCAGATCCTTCTCGCCTGGTCTCTGATATACAAGCACAACTTTCTCCTCATAAATATTTGATATGAAATAACCGTGATATTCTGTATAAAAACAAATCTCAATGAATAATTTCTTAGATGAGAGAAGTTTCCTTTCGAATTGTCCATCGTGTATATCCAGTTTCTAAAGAAAATCAAAAAAGATATTGACGTAAACTGTTCTTTTTGTAAACAGCACCCAGAGACTATAGTGCCTTTATTTTGGCTTTGCCATTACTCTAAATTATTGTGGAAAAACTTTTCCCAGTTAGGATATTATTATTACTTATGTTATGAAGTTTTCTTGTTGGACACGTTCTTTATGAATATTATTCTCAAGGCGCACACAATGCCTGAAGAACACTTACGCTAGACGTAAAGCTGAATACCGGTATGTTGTGTTAGTGTTTTAATACTGTAATTAAAGCAATGTATGATAAATATGATTTTTATTTAATAATATGTAAAAATATGTTGATGCCTCCAAGCAGGATGCTATAGTTTCCTGTAAACATTGCTTCAAATCTAAAATTTTAAATCACCATTCTTGTTAGCTGTTCTTTTTTGTTTGTTTTGTGTTTTTATGAAATGCTGCTTAATTATCAATGTCAATTTCCTTCACTTTTTACTTTAGATCCTTAGATAGTAGAACTTTAGATTAAAGGAATTTCTTAGGTTATTATTATGTTTTATGCACTTTTGTAATTCATAATTTATTATTATTATTATTACTTTTAAGATGTACTGTATGTGTCAGTTGTGTATAAAGGAGCTTAATAAAACTTGACCTTGACACCGGGTTTATTCTGCTGTATCACACACACACACACACACACACACTCACACTCACACTTTTAGCACAAACATCGGATTAATCATCTTCCCAAAGTCAGACTCTCTGGAAATTAAATATTTTTTAAGTAAAAGTCATTCTAACCCTGAGCTACTGTGTGTGTTGTTTTTTTCATTACCCATGAGCCTCTGCATTACCCATGAGCCTCTCCATGAGCCTCTGCATTACCCATGAGCCTCTACATTACCCATGAGCCTCCACTACATTACCCATGAGCCTCAGCATTACCCATGAGCCTCTGCATTACCCATGAGCCTCTACTACATTACCCATGAGGCTCTGCATTACACATGAGCCTCTACTACATTACCCATGAGCCTCTGCATTACCCATGAGCCTCTGCATTACCCATGAGCCTCTACTACATTACCCATGAGCCTCTGCATTACCCAAGAGCCTCTGCATTACCCATGAGCCTCTGCATTACCCATGAGCCTCTACTACATTACCAATGAGCCACAGCATTACCCATGAGCCTCTACTACATTACCCATGAGCCTCAGCATTACCCATGAGCCTCTACTACATTACCCATGAGCCTCAGCATTACCCATGAGCCTCTACTACATTACCCATGAGCCTCAGCATTACCCATGAGCCTCTACTACATTACCCATGAGCCTCAACTACATTACCCATGAGCCTCTGCATTACCCATGAGCCTTTGCTTTACCCATGAGCCTCTGCATTACCCATGAGCCTCTGCCATACCCATGAGCCTCTGCATTACCCATGAGCCTCTGCATTACCCATGAGCCTTTGCTTTACCCATGAGCCTCTGCATTACCCATGAGCCTCAGCATTACCCATGAGCCTCTACTACATTACCCATGAGCCTCTACTACATTACCCATGAGCCTCTGCATTACCCATGAGCCTCTGCCATACCCATGAGCCTCTGCATTACCCATGAGCCTCTACATTACCCATGAGCCTCTACATTACCCATGAGCCTCTACATTACCCATGAGCCTCTACATTACCCATGAGCCTCTACATTACCCATGAGCCTCTACATTACCCATGAGCCTCTGCATTACCCATGAGCCTCTGCATTACCCATGAGCCTCTGTGTCGCTACTGTGTTTTTACGACAACGTCACAGTCACTACTCGATCCGTACTTTACTGTCACGATTTGTACTGTACTGTCCTGCATGTGCGAAAAAAACATGGATTCTTTTGCATTTTATGTGAAAGTTGAAGAATTTATCTTAAAAGGAGAAATGCCTGACAATCTCGCAGAGCGTCGGAAAGTGAAACGTTCATTATCATCAAAAGTAAGTTCAATTGTGTTGTGTAACAATGTATCGTGCCACAATATATCGTAATACAAAAATGCAACAATACGTATCGTGGATAGGTCACCCAAAATAAAAATGACTGTGTGAGGAAAAAAAACTTTTTGTGTAAGTACTACATTAAACTATTATATAATGTTGATTATAATGTATAATAATGCAATGGGGAATATTTGTGGTTCCTGATAATGCCAAACATCTTATGTTACCAGAATGTTAAGCATATTCTCTTAACATATACTCTTTATTGTTCCATAGACAAGTCTTGGATACAGGTGAAAATAACCTTAATTTTTGTTTTCTTGATTCCTCTCCTTTAGAGTCAACTGAGACCTTTAAATATCTTGGTGTTTGGTTGGAAACTGACTTATCTTTCAAAACTCATGTACAAGCATTGACAAACAAACTTTACTCTCGTCTTAAAATACTTTATCAATCTGTTAAATGTTTTAATTTTCCGGTCAGGAAAAGAATAGTTTTACAGCTGCTACTGCCTATTTTGGATTATGCCGACATTATTTATCAGAACACTACTGCTTCTTGTTTGCACTCCATTGATGTGGTCTACAACAGTCTTTGCCGTTTTGTTCTCCGTTGTCCCTTCAGGACACACCGCTGTGTGTTGTACAGTAAGTTGTCCTGGTTGGCCCCTTCTGCCAGGAGACAGTCTCACTGGTTACAGTTTATTTTTAAAAGTTTTTACTTGAATTATCCAGTTTATCTCAAGCAACACTTGGTGCTTTATAATTCGCTTTACAGCCTGCGATACAATGATCAGATCTTTTTTGTTGTTCCTAGAGTTAAAAGACAAGTAGGGAAATATGCATTTTATTTTAAGGCTCCATATGATTGGAACAATCTTCCTCTTTTTATCCGTTCTTTAACTTCACTTACAGCTTTTCGAAGGGCCCTCGTGGAATATCTTCGTAATATTTGTCTTTGTTTCTAGTTTTGTTTGTTGGACCATGCGCTTCATTGGCCATGTGTTTACTATTTCTAATTTTTATGTCTTCATTTTTATTCATTTATTTATTATTATTGTAATTCTTATCCTCAATGTTTTTTTTTTTTTTTTTTGTGTTACTCTTACTCCTTGACCTTGTGCAATGCTAGTTATGTGGTTGTTTTTCTGTCATTTTATCTATGGGGATCGTGTTGGGTGGGGTGGGGTTGAGCATTATGAGCAGGGGGCTGTTCCATAAATGAAGCTTAGAAAAGCGGGGATTAAACTCCAAAACCGGACTTGAATGAGCCTAACAAATAAGTTGGGGCTAAAGTGGTTCCATAAAAGGTAATTGAAGTTCACACAATCTCACTAATTTGATCCAGGTTTATCTAGTCTAGATAATTGCGTGTGCACGCGTTTCTGAAGCAGCCCTAGAGGTCGATCGTGGATCAAATCGATCCATCATCAAACAGCGTAGTTTTTGTGCTGTTTTATGCATTTGTGACATGTTTTTTTCCCCCCTCAGTGCAAAAATTACATTTTACAGTTATATTCTCCATCTGTAAATGTTAGAAAGTCGTGCAAATGTATCCATTTTGCTGCTAATCTTCATATTGAACGAGCGCTGCTGCGCGCATGCGCGCCAAATAGGAGCGCAATAATTCTGATTAAAAAATATACATTTTGCTTGGAAAATTAAAATGCGATATTTTAGAACACTAGAAATATCTTCTAATTATAATAATTTCTCTTTAGGATGTTGGATAAGTTGCAGTGAACTTCTAGCTCATTACACTCATTTTATACTTCTAATAGGCCTAAATAAAAAAAATTGAACAGAAGTAGCCTAATTCAGGGAAGATTTTTTTTAAGAAACTAAATATATAAAGATACAAAATATAGTTTTGGGTATAGGACCTATGCTAATAAAGATATAGGCCTATACTTATTTAGAATGCTGAGAATTGCAGCTTTTAATGCAATGATTTTTTTTTGAGAAAGCAAGAATCCCCAGTTTTAAATGAGTGGTTAGATTTAGTTTCTAAAGTACATTATGGAGAGGATAACATTAAATTAAGAACAAATGTACACATTTTGAAAAGATATGTGCAACTCTAAAATCAAAGAATATTCCATAAAATAAAGGAATATATATTGGCCTACATTTACTACATTTTTATGTAACCTTCCCTTTTATTTCTAGTTATTTGTAATTTTATTTATCTACTTATTTAATATTGAATATTTGATATTTAAATAATATTACTTGAATAACTATTAGGAATTATGTGTCATTCATTATAAGAGTTTGATATATGTGAATGTTATATTTTTATTAATATTTATTTATTGTTTTATTTATATGTATGTGTTGGTATTATCACAAAAGAAAAAAAAGTAGATGGAAAAATAAGGAATATTTATTGGGGGAAAATATGATGTCTTTAAAGGAACTGTCCATTTGTATAATTGTGTTAAATGTGTTTGAATTGAAAGACATAATAAAGTACATAATATATACACTCACCGGCCACTTTATTAGGTACACCTGTCCAACTGCTCGTTAACACTTAATTTCTAAGCAGCCAATCACATGGCGGCAACTCAGTGCATTTAGGCATGTAGACATGGTCAAGACAATCTCCTGCAGTTCAAACCGAGCATCAGTATGGGGAAGAAAGTTGATTTGAGTGACTTTGAGCGTGGCATGATTGTTGGTGCCAGAAGGGCTGGTCTGAGTATTTCAGAAACTGCTAATCTACTGGGATTTTCACGCACAACCATCTCTAGGGTTTACAGAGAATGGTCCGAAAAAGAAAAAACATCCAGTGAGCGGCAGTTCTGTGGGCGTAAATGCCTTGTTGATGCCAGAGGTCAGAGGAGAATGGCCAGACTGGTTCGAGCTGATAGAAGGGCAACAGTGACTGAAATAACCACTCGTTACAACCGAGGTATGCAGCAAAGCATTTGTGAAGCCACAACACGCACAACCTTGAGGCGGATGGGCTACAACAGCAGAAGACTCCACCGGGTACCACTCATCTCCACTACAAATAGGAAAAAGAGGCTACAATTTGCAAGAGCTCACCAAAATTGAACAGTTGAAGACTGGAAAAATGTTGCCTGGTCTGATGAGTCTCGATTTCTGTTGAGACATTCAGATGTTAGAGTCAGAATTTGGCGTAAACAGAATGAGAACATGGAACCATCATGCCTTGTTACCACTGTGCAGGCTGGTGGTGGTGGTGTAATGGTGTGGGGGATGTTTTCCTGGCACACTTTAGGCCCCTTAGTGTCAATTGGGCATCGTTTAAATGCCACGGCCTACCTGAGCATTGTTTCTGACCATGTCCATCCCTTTATGGCCACCATGTACCCATCCTCTGATGGCTACTTCCACCATGTCACAAAGCTCTAATCATTTCAAATTGGTTTCTTGAACATGACAATGAGTTCACTGTACTAAAATGGCCTCCACAGTCACCAGATCTCAACCCAATAGAGCATCTTTGGGATGTGGTGGAACGGGAGATTCGCATCATGGATGTGCAGCCGACAAATCTGCGGCAACTGTGTGATCCCATCATGTCAATATGGACCAAACTCCCTGAGGAATGCTTCCAGCACCTTGTTGAATCTATGCCACGAAGAATTGAGGCAGTTCTGAAGGCAAAAGGGGGTCCAACCCGTTACTAGCATGGGGTACCTAATAAAGTGGCCGGTGAGTGTATATATATATGAGACAGTGTAGAAAAAAGAATTCTCTGATAACCGAGGCACTCCTTAATTAAAATGTCTTTATTACAAAAATGACATGTCCTAAACGGACAACTTTAAAACGCCTTATATATGTGTCTATATTGTAGCCTTATTTAAGTTGATTTTCTGTATACTGTGTATTTATAAAGTCCAATAATGGTATTAGAGACTGTCAGTGGTAATATCATTGTGTTCTTGTCGGTCAGTGTTGAGGATCTGTGTAACAACTGAGGCTTAGCCTGACAGTTAGCCTGCCCTGGACCAGGCTAGTTTCCCAGCATAAGTTGCCAGGGTAACTGAGTTTGAACTTTTTTAAGTTTGATTTATGAAACCGAATCTACCAAAAATAAGCCTGACTAACCGAAATAAGCCTGGCTTATACTCTAATCTTGGTTTATGGAACAGCCCCCAGGTGTGTGTGTGTGTGTTGTTGTGTTTTGTTGTACTGTTTTTGACATTTGCTCTGCTGTTTTGGTTCTTTTTTTGCTTTGATGTATTGGAGGACCCCCTCGAAAACGAGATGTTTCATCTCAAGGGGTTAATCCTCGTAATAAAGATATGTTTATAAATAAATAAATAAATATTCGTCTAAAATAATTCAGTATTTTCAGCTTCAGAATCATGAATATTTTAATTCTGGTGTCACCATTGTCCTTGGGTTAAAAGCACAGAGTCCAAGCCTATTCATTTACACACACAATGTAATATCAAAGTTAGCATTTTAATCAACAGTGCATTTTGTTTTAACCTTTTATAATATTTCTTGGGGGTATCGCAATAATATCGTATCGTGAGTTCAGTATCGTGATATGTATCGAAATGCTTGCCTCAAGATTGTGGAAGAAGCTGCACAAAGACATGTAGGCTACGTCATACTATTATATCTTCTTTTAAAAAGTATTTATTTTAATTTATAAAACGGTTTGTTCCAATCCTTGATTCTGATTGGTCAATAGTTGTTTTATTCACGATAAAACACGGCTAAGACCGCTTTACCCAACGGTTCATTTCAGCTAGAGTAGAGTATTGTGAGAGATCGAGTAAGCGAGTGTTCCTGCATTTACAGTAGACACAGCATTTTCCTTCAGCTCAGTCCTATATTCATAATACAGAAATCCGTTTGAATGTCCGCTGCATATCTTGTCCTTTTAACAGTTATGGGGTTTTCCGTTCCTATAGTCATCTCTCAGTTGCGTCTTTCTTCTCCGTGATCACAAGTTTGAATCCTTTCAAAATAAAAGTCTTCTCTACTGACTGACTCACTCATAAAGACAGTGTTTGCCGCCATCTATTGGCGAAATAATGCACGTAACTTCTGTTGCTGTTTACGGTCAGGGACTATTTTTTTCCAGCGGAGGGAAGGCTTTTAGTGATTTTACTTCATGAAAGTTGCATAGATACATATTTTTCAGCTTTAATATTTTTTTTGTGTGTGTAGGATCTCATACTATTTCCAGCTTGGAGCAGACAGCTGGATGAAGCAGATCACTATCTGCTCTGTGTTGAGTTTTATTTCTATAATCTTTCTAGCTGTAACATTTTAAATTCAACAGGTAGGGTTAAGTGCGTTCTATTTTCATGGATATTACAGTAACAAAATACCCATTGCAGGTTATGTTGGTAGCTAAAAGGGAGAAACTTTTCCTTGATTCTCTTCATCCTGATGGTTTTCGAGATGACATTTTCTCCATATTCTCAGGCTTCGTTCACATAAAAGCCTCATTCTCAGGCTTCAAGTTCACATAAAAGCCTCGTTCTCAGGCTTCGTTCACATAAAAGCCTCGTTCTCAGGCTTCAAGTTCACATAAAAGCCTCGTTCTCAGGCTTCAAGTTCACATAAAAGCCTCGTTCTCAGGCTTCAAGTTCACATAAAAGCCTCGTTCTCAGGCTTCAAGTTCACGTAAAAGCCTCGTTCTCAGGCTTCGTTCACATAAAAGCCTCGTTCTAGAGACCAGTCTCGAGAGGCTGGTTCCTTTTAGTAGTCTCAGCCATAGTCATTTTGGGATAAGACATATCTGAGGATAGTCGTTATTTCGAAGAAGTCTTCGCCTAAGAAGAATTCCTGATGCCGATGCTATCAGGCTTCTGAGGGTGGCCCCCTCCAGGCAGAGACGGGTTCGTGAATCCGTGTCTCCTCGGCGCCCTCTGGGGGGCGACTCTCTGAGGAGGGTCGCAACGCTGCCAGTTCGGTTGTTCCCTGCCGGTTCGCCGTTTCAGGGCACCGAGGTGTCAGCGTCCCCAAACGATCCTCTGAGGAGGGTCGTAGAACAGTCAGTTCGGTTTTCCCTGCCGGTTTGCCTTTACAGGGCACCGAAGAGGCTGTTCGACCAATACCAGAGGCCAGTCTTGAGAGACAGGTCCCCTTAGTAGATTTTCTTTCAGCGTGGAAGCTACTGCCATATATATCTTGTTGGGTGCTGCTCACTATAGAAAAGGGTTACAGAATTCAGTTCGGTTCTTATCCACCCATATTTCTAGGGGTCCTCCCTACGGTGGTGGACCCCGAGCAGGCTCTGGTTATGTTATCATTCCTGGGAAGCGACTCTCTGAGGAGGGTCGCAGCGCTGCCAGTTCGGTTGTTCCCTGCCGGTTCGCTGCTTCAGGGCACCGAGGTGTCAGCGTTCCCGAACAATCCTCCGAGGAGGGTCGTAGAACAGTCAGTTCGGTTGTTCCCTGCCGGTTCGCCGATTCAGGGCACCGAGGTGTCAGCATTCCCGAACGATTCTCCGAGGAGGTTCGTAGAACAGTCAGTTCGGTTGTTTCCTGCCGGTTCGCCATTACAGGGCACCGAAGTGGCTGTTCGACCGATACCAGAGGCCAGTCTCGAGAGACTGGTTCCCTTAGTAGATTTTCTGGCAGCATGTAAGTTACTGCCAAATATATCTCATTGGGACCTGCTCACTATAGAAAAGGGTTACAGAATTCAGTTCGGTTCTCATCAACCCATATTTCTAGGGGTCCTCCCTACGTGGTGGACCCCCGAGCAGGCTCTGGATATGTTATCATTCCTGGGAAGTGACTCTCTGAGGAGGGTCGCAGCACTGCCAGTTCGGTTGTTCCCTGCCGGTTCGCCGCTTCAGGGCACCGAGGTGTTAGCGTTCCCGAATGATCCTCCGAGGAGGGTCGTAGAACAGTCAGTTCGGTTGTTCCCTGCCGGTTCGCCATTACAGGGCACCGAAGTGGCTGTTCGACCAATACCAGAGGCCAGTCTCGAGAGACTGGTCCCCTTAGTAGATTTTCTGGCAGCGTGTAAGCTACTGCCAAATATATCTCGTTGGGTCCTGCTCACTATAGAAATGGTTTCAGAAATCAGTTCGGTTCTTCCGCCTAGATTTCTAGGGGTCCTCCCTACGTGGTGGACCCCGAGCAGGCTCTGGTTATGGAGCAAGAAGTACAGACTCTTCTGCGAAAGGAGGCTATAGAAAGGGTTCCTCCTCCCAGTAGGGAGTCAGGGGTTTACAGCCGTTACTTCATTGTTCCAAAGAAGGATGGATGCTTAAATTCAAAAAGATTTTGTCACAGATTCAGTCCGAGGACTGGTTTGTCACAATAGATTGAAGGACACGTCCTTCCAAGTAGCCATTTGTCCTCCATACAAGAAGTCCCTGAGGTTCACTTTCGGGGGCGAAGTGTACCAATATCGGGTTCTTGTCTTCGGCCTAGGTAAAACTAGGCCAGTCACTCACTGCGAAACAGTTTCAGAGACTGGTGGGTCTCATGGCAGCTGTGTCCAACGTAATAACTTTTGGTCTCCTGTACATGAGACCCCTGCAGTGGTGGCTCAGGACAAAGGGGTTTTCTCCGAGGGGAAATCAGTTTCGCATGATCAAGGTCATGTGCTTGTCTGCATGGACAACACATCAGTGGTCTCTTACATAATCCAGGAGCAGACATCCTGGGTAGGCAGGGGCCGAGGCCCAGGGAATGGAGACTCCACCCCGAGGTGGTGGAGCTCCTATGAAAAACTTTGGTTGAGCAGAAGTAGACCTTTTTGCATCTTAGAGAACACACACCGTCCACTATGGTTTTCACTCAGTCAGCCAGCTCCTCTGGGGCTGGACGCTATGATGCAGACATGGCAGAGGTCACGTCTGTACGCATTTTCCCCGATTCTCTCTACTCCAGGGAGTTCTGGAGAGAGTTCGCCGGGACGGGGCCCATCTTCTGTTATTAGCCCCGTGTTGGCAGGCCCGAGTATGGTTCTCGGACCTAGAGTCTCTCCTCGACGGCTCTCCTCTGGAGATTCCGCTCGAGGGGGACTTTTTCTCTGTCGAGCGGGTTGATCCTTCCCCCCCGCCCAGAATTGTGGAAACTTTGGGCTTGGCCTCTGAGGGGGCCCAGCTCATAAGTTCAGGTCTCTCAACTGAGGTTGTTGAGACCATCCTTAACTCCAGAGCTCCCTCCACGAGGAAACTCTACACCTTGAAGTGGAAATTGTTCACTTCCTGGTGCGGAGAGCACCAGCTGGACCCAGTTATCTGCCCTATGGTTGCAGTGCTGGAGTTCCTGCAGGAGCATTTCTCCGCATGTCTATTCCCCTCCACACTAAAGGTGAACATGGCGGCCTTAGCTGCTTACCACGTCCCCTTAAGTGGTGTATCCTTGGGGAGACACCCTGTAGTACGTTTCCTTCGCGGCACGGTGAGGCGTCTGACCAAGATACTAGGAGTATGGCTGCCTCAAATGCAATGACTTGGATCTCGGCTCCACTCCAGGGTCTAGGGTGCTTGCTTAGTGTGCGCAATGACTTCACACATAACAGGCATTTGCTATTATGGCGTAGTGGGTATAGTGTTCCCACAGCGTCTCAAAATGTTCCCACTCTTTTCAATGACACACCTACTAAAACTTCGATGTTACAGCATGATATAAATTTTAACCATTCTCCTATCAAAGAACATGCCTACCGTGTTAGAGCATACAAGCGAGCTATTATGAAAGAAGTCGACGAATATTTAGGCAAAGCAAGTTTATTTATATAGCACATTTCATACACAATGGTAATTCAAAGTTCTTTACATAGAAGAAAAAAAAAAAAAAAAAAAAAGAATAATTAAAACAGTTTAGAATAAAGGAATTAAAATAATCAAAAGAAATAAGAATAAAAAATAAAATAAAATACAGTACAAACAGTCGGACACACAGTGGCACAGTGCTCATTCAGTAAATGCACAGCTAAACAGAAGTGTAGTAGAAAATGGTTTAGCCGCGTGTGCTTGTTCCTAAACCGGACGGAACATTCCGTTTCTGCACGGATTATCGTAACGTCAGCGCTGTTACTATGCCAGATTGCTTTCCTCTTCCTCGTATGGAGGATTGCATTGATAACCTTGGTTCTGCACGTTTCGTTATTAAATTGGATTTATTAAAGGGATACTGGCAGGTGCCGTTAAAGGGTTAGTTCACCCAAAAATGAAAATGATGTCATTAGTGACGCATGACTTAGTTCATGCGTTCATAGTTTAAGATATTTTAGATTTAGTCCGAGAGCTTTCTGTCCCTCCATTGAAAATGTATGTACGGTATACTGTCCTTGTCCAGAAAGGAAATAAAGACATCATCAAAGTAGTCCATGTGACATCAGTTTTGAAGCATCGAAAATACATTTTGGTCCAAAACAAACAAAAACAACGACTTTATTCAACTATATTCATTTCCTTCTCTATGGGTCTAGAGTAGTTCACGTAGTAAAACAGGACAGCGCTTCTGTGTTATACGTCACACGCATCACACACATGACCAGCGTCGGCCAATCGTGAGCCTACGTGAACTACTACACGGACAGTATACCGCACATACATTTTCAATGGAGGGACAGAAAGCTCTCGGACTAAATCTAAAATATCTTAAACTGTGTTCCGAAGATGAACGGAGGTCTTACGGGCTTGGGACGACATGAGGGAGAGTCATTAATGACATCATTTTCATTTTTGGGTAAACAAACCCTTTAACTACTCGTACATTGCATATTTCTGCATTTGTAACACCTGTAGAGCATTACAATAATCTAGTCTTGATGTCATGAACACATGAACTAACACATGAACTAACTCACTAATCAAGAGAACATTTGTATGTGAAATTGTTTCCATACTGATGGCATACATGCGGCTTCTCTCCTGTGTGGATCCTCGTGTGTATCTTCAGGTCACATTTAATAGAGAAACTTTTCCCGCACTGATCACGCGTGTGTGCAGCTTCTCTCCAGTGTGGATCCTCTCATGTGTTTTCAGATTTGCTGACTGACTGAATCTCTTGTCACAGTGTGAACACTTGTAAGGTTGTTCTCCAGTGTGGATCCTCTCATGTGTTTTCAGAGATAATGAGCGACTGAATCTCTTGTCACAGTGTGAACACTTGTAAGGTTTTTCTCCAGTGTGAATTCTCTGGTGCAGTTTTAAACTGCCCGCTCTAGTAAAAGTCTTCTCACACTCAAAGCACATGTACTCTCTCACACCAGTGTGAGTTTTCTCATGTCCATGTAAATTCCCCAGCTGTGAAAAACTCTTTCCACACACAGAACATGAATGCGGCTTCTCCTTCGTATGAACTCTCGTGTGTGTCTTCAGGTCTGATCCACAGATAAATGTTTTGCCACACTGATCACATGAGAACGGCTTCTCTCCGGTGTGGATCCTCATGTGTTGATTACGATTTGTTAATTGTGTGAAACTCTTCCCGCATTGATCACATGAGAACGGCTTCTCTCCGGTGTGAATTCTGATGTGAATCTCAAGAAATTGTTTGCTTGTGAAACTGTTTCCACACTGAGTGCAGGTGAAAGATTTCTTGGCTCTTTTTTTCTTTAAAAATGTTTTTTTAGTCTTTGAGCGACTCAAAGGTTTTCCTCCAGGTTGGACATGATGTTCCTCCTTAACTCCACTCAGTTCTTCTCTCTCCTCCTTCACTTCACTCAGTTCTTCTCTCTCCTCCTTCACTTCACTCAGTTCTTCTCTCTCCTCCTTCACTTCACTCAGTTCTTCACTCTCCTCCTTCACTTCACTCAGTTCTTCTCTCTCCTCCTTCACTTCACTCAGTTCTTCTCTCTCCTCCTTCACTTCACTCAGTTCTTCTCTCTCCTCCTTCACTTCACTCAGTTCTTCTCTCTCCTCCTTCACTTCACTCAGTTCTTCACTCTCCTCCTTCACTTCACTCAGTTCTTCTCTCTCCTCCTTCACTTCACTCAGTTCTTCTCTCTCCTCGCTCTCTTCCATCAGGTCTGACATAAAAGAAACAAATATTACATTTATTTTTCAGTACATAAAAATAATTCAAAGAGAGAAATATAAAGTGAAAGGACATGAAAGTGAGCCCTGATGTAATGGTAGAAAGTAGACAACTGCTATAAAAATAATATGTCCTTGAAACTTTCCATGAATGAGGTAAATTTACTGATTATTCCTAAAAAAAATATTTGGTAACACTTTATAATAACTGCACGCTATTAATCATTAGTTAAGCATGAGTAAACAGTTAATTCATCATTTATAAAGCATTAATAGACATTAGGGCTGGGCGATATGGCGATATTATCGTATATCGACGATGTCTCGCAAGTATCGCGATGTCGATTTAACAGTCTGTTTCCAGACGATAAACGTCATCAAAAAATGACATGGGCTATTTTTCACATAGCCCTATAGTTAAACACATATTTATTCACATGCAATAACATTAATTAAATATTTTTTATAGGCTAGTAGGATTAGGATTAGAAAATCGATTCTTGATAGCATTCTTAAAGCGCAAGATGAAAGAGAACACGTCTGTATGCACGCTGTTTTCTGAGATGCGCACTCATACAAAGAGCCGCCTCTCATGTAGTGCATGGGCAAATACACACAGAATTACTGTATATCTCACATTTATCCTTCTAGTTAATATATAGCATCAACTAAACATCAGAAGAATTATTGTTTCAACCGTGGAAAGACATTAGTAGGTAGGCCTACACACCTTTTTCTTTCTTTTTTTTTTAAAGTCCCAAATATCCCCGTAAACACAGCCGGTTTTGTTTTAAACGGTTGACAAGGCAAGGCAAGTTTATTTATATAGCACATTTCATACACAATGGTAATTCAAAGTGCTTTACATAGAAAAAAAATCAAAACAATTAAGAATAATTAAAACAGTTTAGAATAAAAAATAAAATAAAGTACAGTACAAACAGTCGGACGAACAGTGGCACAGTGCTCATTCAGTAAATGCACGGCTAAACAGATGTGTTTTGAGTCTGGATTTGAATGTGACTACTGTAGGAGCACATCTGATCTCCTCTGGAAGCTGGTTCCAGCATAATAGCTAAAAGCGGACTCACCATGATTAGAGTGAACCCTTGGTATTTCTAGCTGATGTGATCCTAATGATCTGAGTGATCTGTTTGGTTTATATTCAGTGAGCATATCTGCAATATATTGAGGTCCTAGGCCACTGAATGATTTATATACCAGTAATAATACTTTAAAATCAATCCTAAATGTAACTGGGAGCCAGTGTAGAGACCTGAGGACTGGTGTGATGTGTTCATATTTTCTGGTTCTGCTCAGAAGCCTGGCAGCAGTGTTCTGTATGAGCTGCAACTGTCTTATGGTCTTTTTAGGAAGGCCAGCGAGGAGTCCATTACAGTAATCCACCCTGCTGGTGATGAAAGCATGCACAAGTTTCTCTAAGTCTTAACTGGAAACAAAGCATCTAATTCTTGCAATATTGTTCAGGTGATAGTATGCTGATGCATTAAGCTTTGAAATAAAAGAGTTTGAGGCAATAATACAATGCAATAACCTCTACTGAAGGTCTCCACATCTCTTAGAGATAGGGGGTTTGTACAGTAATCTCCAGGATGGATATACCTCATCAGAAATAGAAAGCACAGTCCTCCATTTAGCATCCAGTCTTTGTTTTAATTGCCCAAGATGTACAGACTTCACACAGATATGATATAACATTTTTTCTCAATACAAAAAAATACCAAATCCCCGTACCCTTTCAGTAAGTTTGTTAGGCTTGTATCATCAACTGATTCCCAATCTTTAAGAACCACCTTAAATTCAGGAAATGTCTGAGGAATAAAACCATTCAGAAAAACATTATTTATAGCATTATTAACAGCATCCTCTACCCCAGATACAGCTCTGACAAGGATTGCAAACACTGGTCTCCTACCACCGCCTATACATCTTGAGAACAGATTTGAAGTATTAATGAATGAGGAATCGCTGAATGTGATGAATGTGATCGAACACAGACTAAATCAGCCAGTAGCTAACACTGCTAACTGGCACTCAAGGTCGAGCAGACAGCGGCACTCAGCTAAGAGCGCAGCCGAGCCCAGGACTCTGATAGTGGGTGACTCCATAATCAGAAACATTATTAGCAGGGATACAACTATGTGCTGCCTTCCACAAGCAACCACTTCTGCTGTAAACAAGGAACTTGAGAACATTCTGATGAAACATAAGACTGCAAATCGACTCATCATTCATGTGGGGAAGAATGATATTCGTAAAGAGCAGTCAGAACTCCTTAAGAAGGATTTCAATGAACTTTTTGAAACACTTAAAAGACTGAAAGTTCAGACATTCATCAGTGGACCACTCCCAGCAAGAGGAACAAACAGGTTTTCACAGTTGCTTGGGCTCAACAGAAAAAACCTGCAATATAAAATGAGTGAACTTCATTGACAACTTCAATCTTTTCTGGAGTCAGAGGAAACTGTTTCAACAGGATGGGCTCCACCCAAACAAACTTGGTTCAAGAGTGCTAAAGGACAATATCTACTTCTCCCTCAATCATCCTTCTGCAGTGTGTGCCAATCCACTCAACCTGAATGGCACACACACACCTGGACACAGTATGAATGACCACAGGACTTCACTTCAGCACCTGGATGGACATGCGGCTGACATATCACACAAGGACAATGATAACACCACTAAGCCACAACAACCTCTGCTTACGGACCCAATCTCAGCAGAGCCCTGCCCACAGAACTCACCACAGACAGACTGTGACATACTAGAACTGCTAGAAGATTCAGCACCCAAGGATGACTTTCTGGAAAACAGCCAGGGAATACAGGACAGCATATTACAGCCTCCGATAACACCAGAGCAACAGCCCCTCTCTCCAGCAACTCCACCTCTGTGCTTCTCAGAGAAAATGGAACAACTGGTGTATGCTGGAACCAAACTATCGCACTCTTTTGCTGCAAGCCCCCAGATGTCAACCAAAAAACGGCAGGCCCAACAACCACCAAAGCCTGCGGGCCCAGCTCGCCCTCCCCCTCCTCCTCCTCCTGTGAGAGCTCTCCGGCCTCTGCCACAGCGCAAGGGCTCACACCCTCCTCCATCGGCTCGAGGTGAACCAAAAACAACTGATACCAGCTCTCAGTGATATGTGTCGGGTCCCCGCTATAACAATAACTTTCTCAAATGTTTACAAAACAAGCGGGAACCCAGTGTGCCTGAATCTTTCTCTATTGCGGTTCAATTACATGATCGAAAATCTAAGGCCTTCAAAAGCCGTACAGCAAACCAATCTAATCTGGTGCCTATTACACGCCAAACTAAGATCGCTGTGGGGACAAAAAGTAAGACTGTTAAGTTAGCACTTTTAAACATCCGCTCACTTAAAAATAAATCACTTCTAGTCAACGACTTAATAACCACATGCAACCTGGACTTTATGTTTCTAAATGAAACTTGGCTAGAAGACAGCTGCAGTGCAACAGTCTTCAATGAAACATCCCCTCCTTACTTCACTTTTATGAGTGTTTGCAGAGCGGGTAAGAGAGGCGGAGGCTTAGCTGCTCTTTTTAAAGATGTCTATAAATGTAAGCAAATATCATTGAGAATTACCCGTCTTTCGAATATCTGGGTATTGTGTTAAAAGGTGCTCCACGTATTTTACTTATTATTTACAGGCCTACAAAATACTCTCCAGCCTTTGCTGAGGACTTTACAGAACTGTTATCAACTATTTCCTCTGAGTTTGACTGTTTTGCCATTGCTGGAGATTTTAACATTCACATAGATAATGCAGAAACCAATATGTCAAAAGAAATCAAAACTTTTGATCTGACTCAGCATGTACATGGACGCACACATAATCGTGGTCACACTCTAGATCAGGGGTGCCCAACCTTTTTTGACCCAAGATCTACTTTTCAAGTAGCCAACCTCCCGAGATCTACCAGTCCAGTGTCAACGTCGCAAACCCACACACATCGTTTCCAGCCTGCAGTAACTAACCTCACAACACTTTTTCTTAATAATAATAATTATAATAAGTTTATTTTTTATAGTGCCTTTCAAGAACCCAAGGTCGCTTCACAAAATAATACAAACAGTTGGCAGACAAAGAGACAAGCAATCTGCTTATAACAATTAAACAAGCAGAAAAGCAGATGGAGACAACAACCAATAACAACAAATAGTCATGAGAAGAACATGAGAAGTTATATAATCAAAGAAAACATACACTTTGATAAATAAAGCATGTAACAAAAAAGGAAAGACAACAAGTAGTTCTTGTTGTCACACAACTACTAGACATCACAACACAAACCCTCCCTCTCTCAAACACACAGACAAATTCACCTAAAAAATCCGATAACAGCAGCAATTACTTATTTACTTACAATTTACTCTGGATCTTCGGTTTGGTGAAGATTGACGGCCGCGCTGCAAGCTGTGCTTTCAAATCCCGCACTGTTGTGGCATGTAAAGGCGTTTTTGCAGGGAAATCCCTCTCGTAGCTCCCGTGTACTGTTTTAAAATGCCGCTCCAGATTTACTTTCTTTGCCAACGCCATATCAAACAAACATACTTGGAATGAGAATAAACGTTTTTAGGAGCGTGTAACCGCGGTTCGCTAGCTTCTACTGTTTACAACTGTCATGCATGCGCGACCGTAGGTTAAACGTGACCTATATTTTTCTTTTTCTCTTTTTTAAATACTTTTTTTTGTGGACGTGTTGGCAAGGACTCAAGATAAGATATAGGCTGTAGTGTACATTTAATACAAAATATAACACACATAAAAAAAACTTTTATTTTTAAAAAAAAAATTCTACACTCCTCGCGATCGACTTGGGATCAGTCCGTGGTCTACCAGTAGATCGCGATCGACTGTTTGGGCACCCCTGCTCTAAATGTACTTATCAGTAAGGGTCTAAACATTTCATCGATTGTTATTAAGGATGTTGCACTATCTGATCATTTCTGTATTTTCTTTGATATATTGATCTCTCCTGCCATTGAAGCTAGATCTGTGTCTGTCAAGAAGAGATGCTTAAATGAGAACACTAGTGTGCTATTTATGAAGGCCATATCTTTAAAACCAAGCATATCTGCTGACTCTGTTGATTTTCTCCTTGATTCTTTTAACTCAAAAGTTAAAAGTGTAATTGATGATATTGCTCCTGTGAAAGTCAGGAAAAATAGTGGTAGACAAAAAGCAGCTTGGAGAAACTCAACATATGAAAACATATGAAACTCAAAATATGAAAAGACAATGCAGAAGAGCAGAGCGCATGTGGCGGAAGACAAAACTTGTAGTCCATTATAACATCTACAAAGACAGCATCCATGCTTTTAATATTGAACTAGGCAAAGCTAGACAGACCTTCTTCTCGAATATTATAAACAGAAACTTAAACAACACACGCACACTTTTTGCTACTATAGAGAGACTGACAACCCCCCCAAGCCAGATTCCCAGTGAAATGCTCTCAGACAGCAAGTGCATTGAGTTTGCTTCTTTCTTCTCTGAGAAAATCAATAATATCAGAAAGGTGATCAGCTCATCCTTGAATTGCTCTGGGGTCAGACAGATCAGATCACTACCTGAGAAAGTAGTTACTATGTTTGTTTTCGAAGAAATTGATGGCAAAATTTTGGAAGAAACCATACAGCACCTTAAAACATCAACCTGCGCCCTTGACGCACTTCCCACATCTTTTTTCAAAAGTGTGTTAAACAGTTTAGAAGCAGATCTCCTAAAAGTGGTAAATGCCTCACTTCTCTCTGGGAGTTTTCCAAACTCCCTGAAAACTGCAGTGGTCAAAACCCTCTTGAAAAAGAGCAATCTGGATAAGACAATCTTAAGCAACTATAGGCCGATCTCAAATCTTCCTTTCATAGGCAAGATCATTGAAAAAGTTGTCTTCAATCAGCTGAACAAATTCTTAAGCTTGAATGGATACTTTGACAATTTTCAATCTGGTTTCCGATCGCATCACAGCACAGAGACAGCTCTCATAAAGATAATAAATGATATTCGCTTAAATGCTGATACAGGGAAATTATCAGTGCTGGTACTACTCAACCTCAGTGCTGCATTTGACACTGTTGATCACGACATACTTCTTGACAGGCTGGAAAACTAGGTGGGGCTTTCTGGGATAGTCCTAAAATGGTTCAGGTCATACTTAGAAGGGAGAGGTTATTATGTGAGTATAGGAGACCATAAGTCTGAGTGGACATCCATGACATGCGGAGTCCCTCAAGGCTCAATTCTTGCACCACTCCTATTCAACCTGTATATGCTCCCAATGAGCCAAATAATGAGAAAGAACCGAATCTCTTACCACAGCTATGCAGACGACACACAGCTCTACTTAGCCCTATCGCCTAACGACTACAGCCCCATTGACTCCCTGTGCCAATGCATTTCATGAAGTAAACAGTTGGATGTGCCAAAACTTTCTTCAGTTAAACAAAGACAAAACTGCAGTCATTGCATTTGGAAACAAAGATGAACTTCTCAAGGTGAATGCATACCTTGACGCTAGGGGTCTAACAACTAAAAATCAAGTCAGGAATCTTGGTGTGTCTCTAGAGTCAGATACTATACTATCATTTGAAAAATATTGCAAGAATTAGATGCTTTGTTTCCAGTCAAGACTTAGAGAAACTTGTGCATGCTTTCATCACCAGCAGGGTGGATTACTGTAATGGACTCCTCACTGGCCTTCCTAAAAAGACCATAAGACAGTTGCAGCTCATACAGAACGCTGCTGCCAGGATTCTGAGCAGAACCAGAAAATATGAACACATCACACCAGTCCTCAGGTCTTTACACTGGCTCCCAGTTACATTTAGGATTGATTTTAAAGTATTATTACTGGTATATAAATCATTCAGTGGCCTAGGACCTCAATATATTGCAGATTTGCTCACTGAATATAAACCTAACAGATCACTCAGATCATTAGGATCACATCAGCTAGAAATAGCAAGGGTTCACTCTAAGCATGGAGAGTCTGCTTTTAGCTATTATGCTGGAACCAGCTTCCAGAGGAGATCAGATGTGCTCCTACAGTAGTCACATTCAAATCCAGACTCAAAACACTTCTGTTTAGCCGTGCATTTACTGAATGAGCACTGTGCCACTGTCCGTCCGACTGTTTGTACTGTACTTTATTTTATTTTTTATTCTAAACTGTTTTAATTATTCTTATTTGTTTGATTATTTTATTTTCTCCTATGTAAAGCACTTTGAATTACCATTGTGTATGAAATAAGCTATATAAATAAACTTGCCTTGCCTAAAACGGTACTTTTAACCACACGTGGTCATGAATGATTGTCTCTTTGTGTGTGTGTGTGTGTGTGTGTGTGTGTGTATGTGTATTCTGAGTTCGTTGAACAGTGGCGGCGTGGTGAACTCCGGCTCACCCCCCTCCTTCAGGGGAATTATCGTGTGTGCATTATTTGAATTGACAATGTTCGTCTTGTCATCTTCGGAGGAGACCCAGAAGGGGTTCTTCCGCGTGATCTCGACAAAGCGGGCCTTTTGGTCACATGTCTTTTGGTCACATGTGGTAAACAGAGCATTCCTTTGTTTAGTCATTAGCGGCAAACGCCACGTGTGTGAATCAGACTTGGTAACTTAATCAAGTGTCACAGTCCAAAGAAGAGTGGAGTCGTGTTTGATTAAATTAGAGTCCAGTGATTTAGCCAAATAGCAGATATTGGCCATCTGCTTACTGTTACAGTATACTATCCTTTTTATAAAAATTGACAACATTTTTTAAATATCCTGTTAATTCAGAATAGCCTATATATAACCAAGTTCCCCCGGCCTATTTTATGTTGGTTTGCAGGCTGATAAAAGTTAATCAGAAACAAATGGTAGAAGTAGGCTAACTTTACCCGTTTCTGAATTTTAATTTAAATGTTGCACATAATAAAAAGGCCTAATCAAAAAGCTCAAAGATGACCATTGTAAGTAAAATAAAAAATTCGATAATATTGCAAAGGATGAAGAAATTGCGTTGCGTAGAATAGGCTGCTATCTCATACACTCATGCACGTGTTTGGAGTTTACAATGTTACAGTATTTGGGAGCTTTTATTAAAATGAATAAATAAACTAAACAAACAAAAAAATCCCCAAATATAATTTAATGACTTCTGTTTCCAAATAAATAAAGCAGTAATTTTTATTTCGTAAATGGCATAAGGTGACCTTGGAACTCTAAAACCAAAAAGGAGGAGGAAAAAACAAAACGTTTCTTCTCATGCAGAACGAAACAATTCTTTTTTTAATTCCTAGTTTTAGACAAATAACAAATATATTATACTTTGAATACGAGTTTAAAAACAACGCTACACATTATTAGGAAATTAAACTTATCATTAAATCAGGCGATACCGCCAAAAAAAAAAAGAAATCGGACCTTATGAAAAACAAATAGGCACCTTGTAATAACATCATGCATTCATTCACCATTCTTACAATCACCAAATTGTGTTCTGTAGTTGTATTTAACATTTCTCTTCATGAAACGAAATTCGTTTCAAACACAGATGCAATAAGAACAGTGAGGAAATTATTAGCAACACTAACATAAGAAAAGCTAATGTTTTATGCTCGTTTAAGCTCAAACTGCAAAGTAAAACCTTTAACGTTTCAATCATTAAATTAAACCAACTAAATCGCAGACTATCATTAGATAAAGTGCAGCCAAACTCAACATGACTTGTGTTAACGGTGTATTCCGTGGTGTCGTCTCCGTGTTGGGGGCGGGGCGTGGGTAGACGATATAATCGGATATCGCGATATTTTTTAAAGCGATTATCGATAAAAAATTCTTTACATATCGCCCAGCCCTATAGACATTAATAAGCAGTTAATAAATACAGCTATAAATGTTTTTTTCTTGATTTATAAGCATATCTATAATGTGTTTAATAATTGTATTTTCATACTTTGTTAATGATCAATTAATCATTTCTAAATGAAGTAAAGCATTATTTACAAACAAGAGTTGTCAGTGGTTCATAAGATCACTTAGAAAACTTTACAAGGCATAGTCCTCACTTTAGATGCTCACAAAAAGAGTTAACTGACCACTACTAAATGCTTTATAACTACCCGAATTAACCCTGAATTACAGTATGAATACATGTTAATCCTAAGTAACTATTACTATATGTCTGAATAATATATGTATGAATGTATACATTTAAATAGTTTATTACCCACGTGATTCACCACAGCCAAAATAGCGCTGTATGAGATGTAGCGCTTTTATTTCTAAATATGAACAAACTTGCTTACCATGTCATCAACTATCTTCTATTCCGATTCTCAAATACGTGTAAGTGAGTTTGTTTTGTCGTTTAAAAAACCTTTATAGATGAACTTGATCTGTAACGCGAGATGGCGCCGTCATGTTTTTGTTTGGGCCGCAGTTCAAGGATTCCTGTCTGTTGGGTTTATTACAGCGCGTGAATTCAATTTCTCCCGAAATACATGAAAGTAAGTGGCCGGTGAACTGGGAGAAAAATAGTTAACTTCATAGTTATTTACACTGTGTATCTGATATGTCGGCAAATCACCACTGTGTATTTTAAAAACTATAAATGTATTGTTCTGCTATAAATTGTATACAAACAATAACGGATGCGCGAAATGAAGAATCTCTATAACTATGAATAGCTTATATTATATTTGACAAATACAACTTTATCAGTAACTTGGTGTTTACTGATTATTCCTAAAAAAATATTTTTCAACTGTGTTGAAAATGACTAATATTCTGGTAAAGTTGTTGCAAATTGGGAACCAGATAAAAAATACATGTAAAATAAAACAGCTAAAATAGTATTGTTGAAACAAACCCAGAACATTCTGTACCATTTCATAGTTTAACTGTTTATCTAAATGTGATGAAGTACTTGAATGTTTCTAACATGAATGTTCTCCAGCATCATGAATGAATGAGGAATAAACACCAACCTCTTTGTTCTTCAGGATCTTCAGTGTGTTTCATTCTGGAGGGTTCTGGATCACTCGTGTTCTCACTGTCCTCTTTAATAAACTCAGTCTTGGCAGATTTCAGCTCTTCCTGATGCTTTCATGCTCGTCTTCACTTGTAGCTGATGGGAATTTACAGCATTTATTGGAGAATTGCAGTGGGAGGAGCTTCACTGACGATGTGATTACAGTGGGAGGAGCTTCACTGATGATGTGATTGCAGTGGGAGGAGCTTCACTGATGATGTGATTGCAGTGGGAGGAGCTTCACTGATGATGTGATTGCAGTGGGAGGAGCTTCACTGATGATGAATAAAAAAAAACAATTACTGAGTTTTGTTTTTATAAGAAATGACACTTCTAAGCATTTATGTCTGTCTATCTATTCATCGTACAGCAACTGATGCCAATTCATTCATTATTTTTATTGCTAATCCTAACATTATTCTGCTTCTTCATTAAAATACGGTATCTAGAAATATAGAAAAGAATATAAATAATATAAATTATTCCAAATATAAATAATGGTAAGAAAAACAGTTAAAATCGTAAACAGAAATAAACTTACTTATAGTAGCCAACAAATCCCCTCAGTCTGATGACACCAATGAAATGAGCTTTAAGTGACAATTTACAGGAGATCTGAAGACATAAGCATAATAAATGAGGTGAAAACAGGAACTATTGTCATGAAATAAAGAGTGTTTTCAGCAGATCTGTTAATATTGATGAGCCTCAGACTATTAACACGCATTCAACAAGCCATTCAGGATCATCAGCAGATCATCTCACTTTATTGGAGTATAAAAGCCTATAAATCTACTGCTATACTGAAAGGCAATACTCTTATTTCTCACAATATGACATGGATAAAACATCAATAATACAAAAACAATCACTAATGACACTTATCTTCATAAACCACTACAGATAAATAATTACAGCAGCATAATATGACCAAATTAATCTAAATATAGCTAGTTTGATCTTATGATAGCTACATTAATCACTATAAAGTAGTTAGATCATTCAAATAATAACAGAAACTGTTAATTATCATAAAACTTTTAAAAATAAAGAGCACTATTGTTCCAAGAGTAAAACGCTTTTCATATTAGTATTGATTAATGTCTCACGTGGCTCATCATAGGCTCAATGTAAAGCATTTAGCATTATCTGTTCCAGTATGATCGATTCACATTAATTCCCCTCACAGATCTTAAACTTTGACTTGACGAAACAATCACACAAACGAACACACAATCTCTCAGGACTGAATGAACTCCACATATTCTCCTCAGGCTCGCTGCTGCTGCACTAAATGTTTATTTCAGGAGGAAGACGGCAGAAAAGACGCACAAGTATCGCTGTGATCGATTAAAACAATACAGAAATAAGCCTGTCGCTTAATCAAACTGTATAAAGTGTGTTTGCTGGTTGTATAAATATGAGAATATGAGAAATACCGTGAACTGCTCTCCTCGCCTCAGAAGACTCGACGCTGCTGAAACTCCCTCGCTGCACGATGACGTAGCTGGATGGTCCAATACTAATGGATGGAGGTGTGTTTTGGTGACGTCATATACGTATGCGCAGTACCGATCTCTTGTTATTATTTGCACAATTTAAGTTTTATGTATGCTCATTATTGTACTGAGATGATGTTCTAACCTGTGTAGTAGTAGGCTACTGTTAAATAGTTATAAGTAATTATTGATGAATAAGTAATTATTTACATAAATGGGATGCTTAAAGGTATTGCGGAGGATCTTTCCGAATTTTAGAGAAGACCCGCCCTCTCCAATTTTTTATAAATGCACATGCGCAATACTCTATTTGCTCCCGAGAGGGAACGCCTATTAAACGTGTACACGAGAGAGACATGATATGCAATGGAGAAGTAGCTTGTATGGTGAACACATTGGAATTATCGAAAATGAACACACAAGGTTTTAGAATATTTCAGCGTGATACCATTTACCATTTGGTCAGGCTACTTTAGACAAATTGAGATGTTTACCGTGTCTACGCGGTGCATGACTTGTGCCAGGGCTAGCATCGCTAATCATAGCTTACTAACTTTTAATAACTTTTACTAGCAGTGATTTTAAATGAATTTCTCCAAATAGCATGACAAACTTTCCCTGTCTAGTAGAATCTTCGCGACTGCCGCATCAGTGGGAAGCCCAACCTGTGCTTTTAGCGCACGCCAGCGCGTGAAATATTCACCCAAAATCACTCTGGTCTTGTTTCTATATTCTGCGGCCTTTCTCTTCTTATCATACACTTCGTATACATTTTTTCTCTTTCGACCCTCAGCCATTTTCAAAGGAACGGCTGAAACCGTAACTCATCACGCATAATACACCTGAAAGTGCGCATGCGCAGAAAGCGAAAACTACATAGGGACGAGCACGTACGACGGCCTTACGTAAACATATCACCAGAATGATTGACACTTAGGTGGACCAATAGTTTAGACTACCCACCCGGAAAAAGAAAATCCTCCGCTATACCTTTAAGTTTTTTCATTGTTAGCCAGAGGAGAACTGGCCCCTGACTAGCCTGGGTTCTCCCAAGGTTTTTTTCTCCATCCAATCTGATGGAGTTTTGGTTCCTTGCCACTGTCGCCTTGCTTTTGGCTTGCTTAGTTGGGGATATTTAATATTCAACAATATTATTGAACTGTGTTGTACTACTTTCATGTTATCACTGTGAAGCTGCTTTGATGCAATCTGTATTGTGAAAAGCGCTATATAAATAAATGTGACTTGACTTGACTTGACTTAAGTTATCCAAGTTTCACTCTACATAGGCTACATTGAAAATAGTTTATTTTACAACATTTTATATCACATGATTTTTAAACCTAAATTTGATAGATTAATAGCATGTCCTCACCGCAAGTATTTGTTTTTTAATGCGTGTATAGAGCATTTTAAAATAAAGCCATTTAATTTATTCAGGTCATATTTGCTAACCTGGCCCTAGCCAGATGAATTTCGCTCCGCCTAGCTTCACTCACATCCATCTGGAACCTCTTCCATTGAGAGTGATTTCTCCAACCAACTTTATGGTTTAGCCAATCAGGATGCAGGGCGGGAGTTTCATAGATGTGACGTAGTGGAGAAGCGACCGTGAGACTGTTTTGAGTCAGACAACAATGGCGGCTCGCATCGAGGAAACAAGCGTTAACATTGATGCTGCTATTTCATCCGTGTTGTCCAATCTACCTAATATTGTTTCATTAAAAGAACATCAGAGAACGGCTCTTAAGGTTTTTGTTGGTGGAAACGATGTTATATAGATCAGTGCCTTCTCCCGACCGGATTCTTCAGCGTCACGGGTTGGCTTCGGTGTGAGTGGTTGAAATAGCACGTCGATAAAGATGACAGACAAGTGGCTTATCCAATCAGATGCAAGGATTTTTGATAAGGCCCAGCCTTCTGAAACGCCATTTCAATGGATCGGTTCCAGATGGATGAGTGAAGCTAGGCGGAGCGAAATTCATCTGGCTAGGGCCAGGTTAATTTGCTGTTGAGTGGAAGCAAAAATGAGTCAAGTAGCCTAATTGTCTCTGTAATTTTAAAGGTACAGTACAATAAGGTCTGTAAACATCTTAAAATACCAGTACACATTCAAGGGAAAATGAAGAAAATAAATCTTGTCAGATGTCCCCAAAAAGTGCTTAATGATATTTTGCCTGGTAAGAGTTCCTTCTTTAATGGCTATGCTCATTTTTCCACAGTGATCTGTAGCCTACATAAGGTTCCTCTTAATTTGCTGTGCAGTGTCTGCGAGACATGTCTATGGAAGCTTGTTTTAGACTTGAGAAATAAAAAAGGTAATTGCGACTTTTTATCTCACTATTCTGACTTTTTATCTCAGAATTGATTTAAAGTCACAATTCCAGGTTATAAATTCAGAATTGTGTGATATAAAGTCGCAATTGTGTGTTATGTCAGAATTATGAGATACTGTATATCTCTATAGGTAAGGTATCAAAATATTATATAGGTTATCATATATAAAACTTTAAAACTTTTTTTTTTTTTTTTAAAGGCCTCATTGATTAAAGGGATAGTCATTAAAATTAAGTCATTAATTATTCACCCCCATGCTGTACCAACCCCGTAAGACCTTCGTTCATCTTCGGAACACAAATGAAGATATTTTTGGGCGGGTCCAAGATGGCTACCTGATCAGACGTAGCTCTTGCACCAACTGTGCATAGACAGTGCAAAAAGAACGTTTAGTTATTTGTACACTTTGTTGATATTTTGCTACGGCTCTGACTAAGTTTCCTCAGTTCTGTGCTAACATGGGGCGTAAACGTGGTCATTCGAATACCTCTTCGGTCGCAGCTAAACCGGCTGATGATAACGCGTGCTCCTTAGCCAGCAGTGGCCATGATTATGTGGTCACTTCCCCAACTGAGGAGTTTAGTTTAGTTGAAGAAGAGTTTCCTGCATTGCCTATCACCCCGAGTAAATCGCCAATCATAAAGAAAAGAGCAAGTGACGATGCGCGAGCTGATGTCTCGTCGCAACTGTTAGGCATAACGCAGTTGATCAACAGTCGCTCTGATGGCATAGAAAAAAAGATCTCTGACATGTCCGCCGAATTGAAAGCTGTTGTTGATAAGGTTACAACTCTTGAGCGGCGTGTGGATGATGTTGAACGGCCCGTAGCGCAGATGCAACGAAGGATGGATGACATGGAAACGTATTTGAGAAGACGTAATCTGAGGATTGGCGGGATTCCAGAATCTGCGCACGAAGACATCCGCCTTGAAGTGGTCAAAAGGTTCTTCCTAGTGCAAAGGAAAAGCTCCCAGATATTATTGACGTGGTTCATCGGCTCGGCAAGATTCAACAAAGTGGCGCGGATAGATCCTGGGTGACCATTTTGCAGTTTTCTGTCCGCTCTTACAGAGATTCTGTTTGGAAGGCCGCAAAGAATTCTTCATATCTGAAAGAGAACGGTCTGCGTTTTCGGCTGGAGATCGTGAAAGGAGGAGGAAGCTGTGGCCAGAGGTTCAGAAGGAAGGCACGTTCAGAGGGGAAGACTGCTTACTTTGTCGGAGGCAGAGCTTTCATTCAAGGACAGGGTGAAATCGTTCTTTCTAATTGAGATGTTTTCTTCTTAATACCTGACGTTGCTAATTTTGAAATGTCAGATATACTTTTAAGACAGTGATACAGTTTTTGACCTGTACTTTTTAGAGGCTGTCTCTGGTTCGTTTGTTATAGTTCTTTTAGCAAATTTTGAGGTATTTAATGGTGCTGCTGTAAGCTGACCTTTTTCAGCACTTTTCGTTTTTGTGACCTATTTTCAATGACTGTTTGATTCCCTAGTTCAGTCTTTAAGCAGGTTAATAGTGTTTGTGTTCTTTAAATGTCTTTTTCTGTTTTGTCTTTAAATGCCAGGGCCCGTATTCATAAAGATTCTAAGAATCCTCTCAGAAAACTCTTAATTTAGCTTAAAACCTTTTACGTAGGAGTCTTAGCGTTAGAGCGATTCGGGAACGATCTGAGAGCAACTCTGAGTAAGGAAAAGACAAAAACTCTCATCTTAGTGAGGAGGCGGGGCTGACCCCGTTGTCATGTGTGACACAATCTTTTGAAGACTGTGATTGGTTGGTTGTCCAAGAAGGAAAAAAAGAATGATTTTAAGTATAGGGTCTATTCTAAGCCTTCACTTTGAAGTTACATGCGTAATTTTTCCTATTTGACCGTTCTCACACACACACACACACATTATATATGTGTATATAAATCCTGTTTTTATTTACCATGCTGTTAATTTCCTATAAGGTATTTGATTGGCTTAGAATGATAAAAATTGTTCCACTCTTTCCAATTACACTGATTGCTGGCATGTCTATTTAAGTGGTGGTTTGAATGTTGGTTTTAATGTAAACCGGAGGGGTAGAGGAGCGCTTCCTGGACTCCAAAGTTTGGTTAAGATAGAGGTGCTCTTTGGATGGGAAACTAAATACCAAAAATCAAAAAAAAGGGAACTCCAAGGCATTCTCAATTGAAAAAGTTAAAAAGCCTTTATTCTTATGGCTTGGTCAAATTAACCATCTAAAAAACTCCAACGCGTTTCGGCTACATGCCTTCTTCTGGGAGTTAAACAGATCTCACACAAACAGAGTTTCTTATGAACTAACAGTCCACCAATCAGAAGTCTCCATCTGTCAACTAGGGTGCTCAGATTAGAATTGTTAGTACACAAAAGGGACAGCAGATGTCATCATTTCCACTTCTTAACTAATCAATTAAATACACACCAACACGGCGACACTAAAAGTTAAAATACAAGCATAGTATATACATTTTTTAAACCACCAAAAGACAACAGAACCTCACAGATATACACTGAGCAGTGGCGGTCTGAACATAGAGGCATAGGTAGGCGGCTGCTTGGGGCCCCCTACCAGCGGTCGTAGTAGGGGGGCCCCCCAACCAACCTCAAAAAAATATATATAAAAGAAAAGAAAAAGCCCCTTATCATCATGAACGCTTCAAAGGCATAGTAAATGTTATTAATATTCTTAAGAAATACATTGAAATCTTAAAGTAGTAGTTAAAATGTCCAGTTCATGGTTATCTGTCCCTACACATAACACCCCCTACTTTCGCAATAAAATGGACTAGTCCGAACGGCACGCGGCTCGAAACCGCGAAAGATAAACATGACTGGAGGACTGGGAAGTACACAACGAAGCAAGACGAGTCTAAACGCGAAAATGAAACGAAGTTACCCAAGCGGCTCAAATAAAAGAAAAAAAGACAAAAGACGCCGATATGTATTTGGCAACGCTGCCAAAAATGACTAACTTTTTTACGCCTACTGTTGGGGACACATGCCGCTACAGCAGCAGCTGTGAAGTGACGCTAGTTGAAGATAACGTGTAAGTTATAACGTTACTGTTATACTGAAAGGGCAAAAGTAAATATGACATTTATTATGGGTTTATCTGATGATTGTTTTAAGTTCACGTAAATTAAAAGTTGTTATATATTTTTTGAAGCCTAACAAAATGTAATTTTTTTGGCTTTCAATTACACTGTAATGTTGGATGGCTGCTATAATTAATGTTTAAAATTAGGGGGAAAAAATCTTTTTTACCCAGACATCAATTGTATTAGTATCAGTGATACTGACCTTCATTCATAAAAAGATGCCATTAAACAAGTATTTAAAATATACTGTCTTTATGTTGTCTCGACATTCATTTGTAGATTAACTGTGAAATTATTACATTATAGAATATATAAACTAATATAAACCTATAAAAATGTTTGTTTGTAGAATGTTTTAAATGTCAATCTCATGTGAAATGCCAATTGCAACCTCATACAAAGTCAATTATTCATCTTGGGAATATTTGCTAATATGGCTGTTTGTGGGGGTTTACCCTAACTATGTGTCTTGCTGGTTATATTGATATTGATTTGATCTTAAAAAAAGAATAAACAGTGCTGGGTTTCCTGGCATTTTGGCAAAGACAGGTATTATCTGAAACCTTATTCTCTTTTGGGGAAGGTTTTTTTTCTCCTCTCCAACCTTTACTTCCCCATAGATTAGCTTTTCCTACCATTCAGTCGGTAATTTTTTTTTTCCGTTCTCATAAAGATGGGATGGGGGGCCCCCATACGTACCTTCGCTTTGGGCCCCCAATTTGCTAAATCCGCCACTGACACTGAGGTCAAGTTCCTCATTTAAGCCTGGATATTTAGTAGCCCACAGGCGATATATCCAGAAAGCTTCCCATTGATTCAGCTGTCTTTGCCTATTACCTTTTCTTAAGGATAAAGGAATGTGGTCAATCGCAGAAGCCTGTAAAGTGGATTGGTCACTATTGTGATGTTCCACATAGTGTCTTGCCATGGGATAGTTGATGTTTCCTGTGCGAATTGCGTATTTATGTTCAGCCAGTCTATCCAGTAAACGCCGCTTAGTTCTTCCTACATAAAATACTTTACACATAGGACATTCCAATCTATAAATGACAAAGGTAGTTTGACAATTTATGAAATGGTTAATGGTGAATTCCTTTTGGGTACCAACATCATGAAAATTTTTTGTTTGTCTTACATTAGCACAATGATTGCAGTGATGGCATTTGTAAGAACCTATGGGCCTAGGGCCTAACCATGTTTGTTTTACTTCTGGTTTAAGATAACTGTGAACCAATCTATCTTGTAGGGTGGGACATCTTCTAAAACTAATGAGAGGTGGTTCAGGAAAGACCTGACTTAGTACCTCATCACTTTCAATTATACCCCAGTGTTTTTGTATGATTTGCCTTATCTGTTCAGCCTCTGTACTGTATGTAATGACAAAAACAGGCCTCTCTTTTGTTTGTTTCGGTGTGTTCCTTTGTAGTAGTGATGACCTAGCTACATGTTGGGCTCTGGTGTAAGCTTTTTGGAGAGTAGAGCTTCTATATCCCCTTTCCTTAAATCGTGACATCATCTCTAGTGATTTACTCTCAAAAACGTGATCTTGGTCACAGATCCTCTTTACTCTCTGGAACTGCCCATATGGGACATTCTCTTTAAGCCAGTTTGGATGGAAGCTCTTGGCATGTAAAATTGTGTTTCTGTCTGTCGGTTTTCTATACACTGATGTATGTAAGGTACCTTGGTTATCTTTTGAAATTGTCAAATCAAGAAAATGAATATACTCTTTGCTATATTCTAAAGACAACTTGATGTTTGGGTTAATGCTATTCAGATAACCATGAAATTCCTTCAACTCTGTTTCCGAGCCAGACCAAAACAAACATATATCATCAATATAACGTGCCCACCAAATAATAAACTTGTGAAACACATTATTTTCTTGGTTGAAAACAAAGTCCTCCTCCCATTTGCCCAGGTACAGACCTGCATAGGAAGGGCTATAGCATGCCCCCATGGCACAACCTTTTGTCTGTTTAAAGATCTTATCCTGAAAGACAAAAATGTTATTAGTCAGGGTCCATTCTGTTAATGACAACAAGAAATCAGTGGGTGGCATTTCATGTTCAGGACGTCCTCTCAAAAAATGTCTGAGTGCTGCTAGTCCCTGTTGATGGTCGATATTTGTATATAATGCTTCCACGTCCATAGTTACAAGGAAGGTTTCAGAGTCTATATCTTGCAGCTCTTTGTTCTTGTTCAAAACATCAGTAAGTATCCTGCACATATACAGGGAGTGAAGGTAGAAAAGGTTTAATGAAATGGTCAATATACTTAGACACTGCTTCAGTAAGGCTTTCATTCCCTGAAATCACAGGTCTACCTGGGGGGTTCTCCAGACATTTATGTATCTTGGGCAAGATGTAAAAAGATGCCATTCTAGGATTCTCATTGAACAAAAATCTGAGTTCAGGGTCTGAGATCCAACCACTGGTTTTAGCCTGATGTAACATCTTTCCCAATTCCTCTTTAAGAGACTCCGTGGGATTATGGGTCAGTAGTTGATAGAACTCTGTATTATTTAACTGACGGGAAGCCTCTTTTACATATAAGTCCTTGCTCCAAACCACAATAGCACCCCCTTTGTCTGCTTTTTTCATCACTAAATCTTCATCTTTGGATAGTGCTTCCAAAGCACTTTTTTCTTTGTGAGAAAGGTTACTTCGTTTAGATGTCCTTTTATTCTTAAACAAATTCTCAATATCAAAGTTCACTTTTTTAGCAAATGTATGTAAAGAAGCATTTTGTACCAAAGGGCAAAAGGTAGATTTTGGCTTAAAACGGGGAAAGGTGTCTGTCTGACCTGTATCTGTGGAGCTTGTAGAAGTTAAGGCCTGCTGCTTGTACCAAGTTTTGAGATGTAGATTTCTGTAAAATCGAAAAAGGTCAATTTTCGTGTCAAATTCCTTTCCTGGGTGGGTTGGTGCGAAGGATAATCCTTTGGACAGGACCCGGATGCTCTCCTCTGACAAAACCTTGCCTGAGATGTTGATTACTGCCTGGGTCTGGCTCTGCTCCGTGTCCATCTGGGTTCTACGTGTCCTTCGTCCTCTCCTCGTCCTCCTCTTCCTCTGCTCCTGTCCCTGCTCTCTCCTCGTCCGCGTCCATGTCCGCGTCTCCATCCCCTCCCCCCTCTGGTGGGGTATGGTGGATGTTCTAAAAAATCATCTCGAGGGGCCTGGGCTGCCGAAGATCCCGAGTTGTACTAGGGAGTACGGACGAGGACTTTTAAGAGGCTTAAGAGTTTCTTTACCAGAGGAGAAAATGACAGAACGATGAAAATGGCATTTCATTTTTTACAGTGTAGCAGGGGAGCTTCTTATTGGAAGATGAACAGCTCATTACTTAACCTTGATGAGGTTAAGTCAGAGCTGGAAAGACTAATTAGGTTTTATTGGAGTAAAGCTAAAAAAGAAGATTCATTTGGCACCAAAATTTGAAATTGGGAAATATTTAAGAAAATATAGTTCTAATTTGGCTAAATCAAAACGGCTTGAAGAAATGGAAGTTGTCAGTGAAATCTCATCTTTTACCAGGGTTTTACCCGAAAATTTGTCAGATAGTCAAAGAGCGTATTTAGTTGACTTGCAAATTAAGTTGGATGGTTTGTATAAATCAAGAGCAGAAGGTGCTTTCATTAGGTCAAGGCAAAGGTGGCTAGAATTTGGAGAGCAGATGTCATCTTATTTTTTTTAAACTTGAGAAAAATAGGGCTAAATACAATTCTATTTATCAATTAAATATTGAGGGGGCTGTCTCTGAAAATCCTAAAGAAATTTCCCAATATTGTTATAATTTTTATTCAAATTTATATAGTTCTAAATTTAACGTAGCTGATTTAGATACTTTCTGTAAGCACCTTGGTTATGTTAATTTTATTAATCAGGATGAAAAAGTTTTTTGTGATTCACTAATTACTGTTGATGAGGTTAAGGAAGCAATTTCTCAATTAAAATGTAACAAGTCGCCTGGTAACGATGGGATAACGGCTGAATTTTACAAGTCTTATTCCGAGATTTCCATCACTCGTTCGAATCAGCTATCGCGTCTGTTTTAAGCGATTTGAACGTTTCCTTTTTGTTAAAAACCGAGCAAAGAACAACACTCGGAGATGTGTCTCCGCCGCTCTGCATCTGCATACGTCATCTCCTTCATCGCTCTGATTGGGTTTAGGTCTATCCGCGACGTCCGTTGGTGACACCCCTCTGGAAATGATTTGTCAATGGAGATTTGCCAGACCATAACTCAGTTACAACTGAGAATGGTCTGGTTTTAACCAGGCTACCCAATAATACTAAATCTTTGTTTAAAAAAAAAAAAAACTTGCTATGTGTACTGTGCTAGACTAACTGGGACTTGTCACTGCACTTCTTGCTTCTATTGTTATCTTAATTGGTAAGTCACTTTGGATAAAATGTAATTGTAAATGTTTGAAATAATAAGTTATATTAGAGTATAAAGGTATACAGCAATTGCCTTTTAATGTGGATATTTTTACATGTTGAAATTATATACTAAGCTTCTATTTCCTATCAATCACTTATCTTGATGTTCAGTGTTTGTTCAATTACTAATATTGTAAATGTGCAGGTATTCTGTACTCATACATTTAGTTTATTTAACAGAAATTGACTGTAAATTTGCTATTATTAAGTACTTAATTAGAGATTGGTCAAAATTGTGAAATTGTATCTGTCTGTACAAATAAAAATTTAAACTGTAAATTCACAAACATTTGTATTTGAATTTATGTACTTATTGAATTTTTATACATAATTTCATTGTTATTTTACACAGAAAAACTATATATTAAAAGAAAATTACTGTAGATAGACAGCATTATTATATAAAATAACTTTATAAAACCCTAAATTTACAGTTTAACCTGTAAGTTAAATGTGTTTTTAATGTAATTTGACATAATTTATCTGTTTTTCCACGGTTTAATAAGCCATTATCAACAGTAATATACTGTAATTTAATCAAATTTGACTGTAAAGTAAATTCTGTATTTTTACGGTTTTTGCATGTCATTTTGTGAAATGTTTTTTTGCTGTAATTTAACGGAATATGTCTGGAAACTTTGCTGCCAGAGATTTACCGTTTTTTTACGGGATTTTTTTTTACAGTGATGTTGTGTTAAATTGGCTTAAAAGTGGTGGCCTTGATTTTCTAGATTTCAATACTTTAAATAATACCTTTAAAATTAATTGGCTAAATTATTGTTTGAAAAAACCTTCTTTGTGGAATTTTATTCCTAATTTTATTTTTGATAGACTTGGGGGACTTTCTTTTTTACTAATGTGTGATTATAAAATTGACAAATTGCCAGTGAAACTTTCTGCCTGTCATGCTCAAGCTTTACTGGCTTGGAAACTGATCTACAAGCACAACTTCTCTCCGCAGCGTTGTTTTATTTGGAATAATTGTTGTATTTTGTACAAAAACAAAAGTATTTTTTTTAAAAGCTGGTTTGAAAAGGGTATTGTTTTAGTGTGTCATCTGTTTAACACTCAAGGATACCTTATGACTTGTGACGAGTTTCTTTTGCATTTTAATTTTCCTGTGACTCCCAAGGATTTTGCTCTTGTATTTTCTGCAATCAATTCTGGATTAATTTCCTTATGTAGAGGTGTGTTGTCACCAGTTGATATGCCCATAGTTAACCCAACTGACACAGTATGTGGTAAAATTTGTTTTTTTACAGTCCAAAAGCAATAACAAAGCTATTCGTTCTCTATTTTTAAAGGAGGTTGTCACCAATTCTTGCTCTATTGCTTATTTGACTAAATTTGTTAATGACCTTGAATGGGAAAGTGTTTGGTTATTACCTCATAAGTTTTTTGTTACAAACAAGATCAAAGAAATCTCTTTCAAGATATTGCACAAATTCTACCCTGTCAAACATTTCCTTAGTAAGTTTAAGAAAGACATTGATGTAAGTTGCTCTTTTTGCTCTTTGCACTTGGAAACAGTACCCCATATTTTCTGGCATTGTAGTCATGTGAAAAAGTTATGGTATGAGGTGTCAATGTTTATTAAGGAAAAGGTACTCTTTAATTTTGTTTTGCATTTTGAAAATGTAATTTTCAGATATTCAAAGTATGATAACAGTGTGATTAAGGAGGCTTTTGTAATTAATCTGTTAATTTTATTAGTCAAATTTCACATCCATAAGTGTAAGTTTACTAATAAAAAGCCTCTTTTCTCAGTATTCCTTAAAGAATTGAAGGCGGTATACCCATGTAGTGTGTATACATGTGTATGCCGGCGCGCTCTCTCTGCTCGTGCGCCCTGTCAAGCGCAGCAGTCGTTCTATTCTACATCACTCACCGATCAAAATAGGCTTTGATGGGACAAAAATTCGCTTTGGGGGCCGCCCAAAAAGCGGACCATCTGACGGGTTTTAGAAGATTAAATACAAACCGAAACTAAAAAACAGACCCGGCCTCTATTTGAGACCGGCCTTTATTTACCCAAACCTGCAGCCACACCCGGCGTGTAAAAGAGACAGGCGTCTATTTGGGACTCGGCTATTATTTGAAGTTTTACGGTATATTCCTCTTCCCTTCCCCTGCCCTGTAGGAAATACAAAACTAAAAAAAAAAAAAACAAAAAAAAAAAACAATTTCAAATAGGGCTGGGCGATATGGCCCAAAAAAATTATCACGATATATTTTTTTATATCAGTCGATATCGATAATTATCACGATAAATGTCAAATCTTTCTTTCTTTCAAGTTTAAAGGCAGATTTTTGCTGTGAAAGTTGTACCAGTGCGTTAATTGTGGTTTTAAACTACTCTTTATTTTCAGAACATATCATGACAAACACTTGCCTAACCCTAACATGAGAACATTTCACAAATCTGAGGTAGAACATTCAATTATTTGTCATTTTACCTTAACAAAATTAATATCTGAATAGAAAAATATTTCTTCAGCACAGTTTGCAGTGCAGGCGGCAATATTCAAATTACATGTTTTGTCTAGAAATGCATATTTGACAGGGAGTTGACAGTAAATCTGCATCCTAACTCAAGCTAATACTACTGTTAACTTTATGTTCATTAACAAAAACAGTAACATCTGTTTTAAAAATAATGTAACGACCACATTTTTATTTGGTAAAATGTAATATTCTGACTGTTTGAGTTTTATTAAAATTAACCATTGGTCATCCAGTATCATGCATTTAGATCATGATAACCACAGATAAAGCCAGGCATAGCCTATAACTTAGCACCTCACTATCATGGCAAAATGTAACTTTATGGTTTCTATGGTATTTGTATGAAAAACAGTAGCCTAACAGTTAAATACATTATTAAATACTGTAATTATATTCCATTAGTCATTTAATACATTGTCTACATTAATAATATTATACAATTCAATATGTATATCCCACATTTCGTGGTGCAGGTAATATTACTAGGCTAACCTTACAGTAAATCCATGGTAGGCTAAATGGATTCAGAATCAATTCAGATTCTGACTGTATCGTTGCGTACAGTGTTTCTCCTGTTTGTCAGCGGTGTTTCATCTGCCTTTAAACTGGTTTAAACTGGACATTTGTATTCTTCGCTGAACTCAAGCGCTTCTCACTGGATCTCGTGAGCGAGGCCGATCAGAGTAAACGCGTCTGCTGCTCTAGTGAGCTCCCGCTGCGCTGCCGTTTGGACTTTGAGCCGAGCGGATAAACAGTCCGTGAGGCGCGCGCGGTTCAAATGAGTTTCGTTTCGCTTTTGGCGCATAAACATTATCGAACATTTATCGACCTCTTGATATCGTTTTATCGAAAAAAATTATATCGCGATAATTATCGTTATCGTTTTATCGCCCAGCCCTAATTTCAAACATCTTTTATTATGTTTTATCACCATCATTACTTCGAACTCAGTAACAACTCAATAACACAAAGTCAATGATAACAGAAAGTGCGTCCTCCGGGTGGTGTACCTGTGTGTTTCAGACATCATCTTTTCCACACCCTTTAGCACCAGCAGCTTTTCTAAAAGATTGTGTTTAAGGCACCGTCTGTGTGGCCTATTGATTAAACCCGCAAAGGAAAACAAGCGCTCTACAGGAGCTGAAGTGGGAATGATTGTGTTGAGTAGGGTTGGGTATCGGTTGGGTTTTATTCGATAACAGTACCTACTCGTTATTTTTTAAACGGTTCCGGTGCTTAAACGGTTCTTGAAACGGTACTTAAGAAAACGAAACCACACACACTTTGTCAAAAAATAATACCCTTTTATTCACAGGGCCAAACTAGACACAATATTAACTTAAATCTTTAAACAATATAAATACAAGTAACATATGGTAATAATAAATAAACCAATATAAAATAAAAATTTACATAATATCAAATAAAACAATATTGTATCAAACAAATAAATAACAATGTAATAACTGGAGATTACTACCAGCCAGGGTAATCTAATCTCAATCTTCTCTTCCTGATGACCTGAACTGAACAGTGCAACACCTTAAATATTAAAATAGAAACAAATTTAGAACAAGATATTACACAACAGTAGCTAGTGCACATTTAAAGAAGCTTTTGTGACTGTTGGAGGACACTTTACATCAGTTTTTGTTAACAATTCTTCTGCAGGAATATCACCATATTGGCCTTCTCTGGCAATATACGGCATCTTTCCTGACTTATAGCATGCCCAGCACATGAGAAAACCCTCTCAGAGGGGGTTGATGAGGCCTGCACACACAAGTACACCTCTGACAGGACAGACAAATTAGGGAGGGTATCCCTCTTACCCCCCCACCAGGCCACAGGGTCTTGTCCAGATGGGATGGCTGGCAGGCCTTTGTAGATCTCTATCTCTTTCTGGACCTGCTCTGTGATGGAGAGGGCACTGCTTGTGGTCTGAGTTGTATGAAGTTCTCGGTCTTCATCCTCAAACAACTGCTCCAAGGCTGACATCTTCAGTATAACAAGTTCAGTATAGCACAAAAAACAACTATTCATCATTGTACAGTACACACAGTAGATAGATAGTATATGTTTAAACTTACACGTCTGCCTGCTTGGTCCTCCTCTTCACCTGCCTCAGTCTGATGAGGGTCCTCCTCTATTGGAAGCTGTAGACACAAACAGAGTGCCCATAAAACAGCATTAAATAATCCTTAATTACAGAAACTGTAACATGGGCATGGATGGACACAGTGCATATGAAAAAAGTTGAGCAATCAGCACAGTCTCTAACAAACATGCAGTAAAATACCTGAGCTGCCGTAGCATTGTGAATCACTACTTTCTCAAGCCTATCCCAAGCTTCTGCAACACCAACTTCCAGCCTGCCTTTAAAGCGAGGGTCCATCAATGTGGCTTCCCGAAGGAAATTCTGAATGTCTTGATCCTGTAATGAAAACATTGTTTAGTGTCTAATAATGAAAATGGTGTAGTTTGCCTTCTTTCTTTGTGAACATGCAAATGGATAGTACCTGGTATCTTTTTTCGAGATCTCCCCAGACCTTCTCTTTTATAGCAGCCACAAAGACATTGTCATCATCGGAGGTTGAATAGTGTGCCTCCAGCTTTGTGAGGATCGGGATGATTTGGCTGCATGTGGGGGACTTGTCACTTGACACGCAGAGGGTTGAGGTGTACAATATTTTCATGCATTTCATGAATTCCTCTGCCTTCTCGAAATCACTCTCTGTAAGCCTTTCTAGTCTGTGGAAAATAAACAATAATGTTAATAAGAAAAGGTAAATTTATATTGTTGCAAGTGACCCTCTTGTCCATCACCTCACCTGTCCCTTTCCATTGGCCTCCTTAGCCTTTGATCGAGGCAAGCTGCCTGGATTGCAGGGAACTGCTCCACAAACCGCTCCACCATGAGGTATAGAGAATTCCAGCGAGTCCTCACATCCAGGATAACATTGTGCTCTGGCAAATCTAAAGAACAGACATTTGATTTACAATAAACAATTGCTTATATTTAAAAGTATTACTTTTCAAGTTGTATTTATAATTATTTATATGCTATTTACTGAGGAGTCGCTGTTTCTCTCTCAGGACAGTTTTGCTCATGGTGGAGCGCTTCAGCCACACCACCACTGCGCGAATCTTTGCACACCACCTAGTCACAGCTTGGATGCCGTACACCTTCTGTGCTGCCAGGTTGAGTGTGTGGGCAAAACACCCAACTTTTAAAAATTTCAGGTTTCTCAGGGCAACATCCATGTTGTAAGCGTTGTCTACTGTGGCAGCTATGACTTTTCCAGTCAACTTGAACTCCTCAAGAATGTTGTGGATTTCCTGTGCCACCAATGGCCCTGTCTGGGACTCATAAACTGCTTCAGTGCTCAGCACTTTCTGCTGGATGCTGCCTTTGTAAATGTAATGGACAGTCACTGTTAGATGGACGCTGGTCCATCCATCGCAAGTAATTGCAATTTTGCTGACCTGCGCCAGCTCCTGGATGACATTATGTTTTATAACAGAATACCACGCGGGTATGTACGTGTTGGACATGTCATCCCTGGATGGTGGTTGGTATCTATGATTGAGGGCAGTGCTCATCTCCCTTTATAAAAAAATAAATATGATATATATTAGTCTTGTACACAGAATGTCTTCATGATTCAGAGGTGGCATTCACATGCATCAAGGAAATTAAATTTTAATATATAGCCCACATTTTCACCTGAAAGATGGCGATTCCACCGTGGAAAATGGATGAAGCCCCATCACCACAAATTTGGTGACTGCCCTGTGGATTTCCTGCACCTTCTCTTTGGTTAGTGCAGCCTTCTTAGCCATGGTGAAAGGAGTCACTGTTGTAACTTGAAAGCCAGAAATAAAAATATTACTATCAAAATTGTTTATAATTTAATAATATACTAACTCTTAAGGTTACTACTACTAGTAGCCTATTCTGCTCAACAGGTCATAACAATTCTCCCCCACTTCCCCCTCCCACTCGATAAATAGGATTTGCCTCGGATTGAGCAGGCTGTAGCCTCGAACAACAACGTTTCTGATTAAATGAAAAATTGCGCCGTTTAATACTGATGTAAAATAAGATCAACATTTTGTCTTCACATATTATGACTTTTAATTTCAGCAGAGAAATATCTGATAATAATATCTATAACTTTTACACTGAGCAGAAATATTTAACAACACACACAGTATAGCCTCGTATAAAGAGGTGTTTAACATTTTGAAAAAAACATTTGCACACGTTGTCACACTTTTGAATGGCAACGGTGTTTGCTAGCCTACTTGATTTGCAGTTGGCATTAAATTACTAGACTTACCCGAAGAGGAACGGCAGCTGTTATCATCATCTGTGTCCACCACACTGGCAGAGCTGGGAGTGGGACTCTCTTCAATTTGTCCGGCGGCGAGGCAAACGCTAGCTGCTGTTGTTGTTGACGTGCTTGCCTCTGTGTCTCATAGGTTGTGAAACACGGTGCATTGTTCGGCTTTTAAGTACACTCCATGTCTCGTCAGATGTTTCATTAAATTGGAAGTGTTACCTCCCTTGCATGATATTGATTTAAGGCATTTGTTGCATGTTGCAGAGTCTGCTGTATTAAATGTGAAATGCAGCCAAACTTTGGAGCGCTTCGGCATCTTAATCCCCTCGCTATCAGTTCAACAAGTGTGCCGAGTAGCGGCTCTGACGTCACGCAAGTTGATGCCGGAACAGAACACCAGGGGGCGGTAAAAAAAAAAAGTCAGGCACCGAAATTTTCTTTTTTATTCGGTCTCGTTACTACCGTTTACGTCGGAACCGGTTCCATATTGGCACCGAGTTTCGGTACCCAACCCTAGTGTTGAGCCTCACAAACTGCTGTCTAAAAAGTGGAAACTGGTTCAAGATGTCCGAATCCTTCCTCTGATCTCCTAGGAAGTGCAATGTCTCCAGTTCAGCTTTGCTGTGTGTAGACTTGCCAGAGACCTCAACATCTTCAGTAAAGACAGAAAAGTCTTCCACTTCCCCATCAGCAGGAGTTGAACTCGAGTCGCTTTCAGTGACAAGCCCAAGCTCTGCTGCTGACTGGAGCATTAGTTCATGATTTCTTCTTCTGACAATAGCAGGATGACTGGCCCTGTAGTCGATCAATGGCGACTGCAATGGGCTTCAAGATTCTGGAGAACTCCTCCAGGTAACCCAGTTCAGCGTCCCTGAAGGAAGGAAGCTTCAATGTCACCATGATATCTCCAGTTTTCCTCTGTGAGGGTAAAGCTGGTTGAGACTGTCGTAGAGAGAGTTGCATGGTGTTGGAACTCTCGGTGGATTTGGAGAAGCAGCTGAAATTCCCCCAGCACATCGTCAGCACAACTATGAGGCCAGATATCACTCTAGTCTCAGAGAGCACCAAGAACATAATCATCATGGAGCTGACCGTGCCATGGGAGGACTGCTTGGGAGAAGCCCATGAAAGAAAGATGACCAAGTATGAACATCTGGTCACAGACTGCCGAGCACAGGGCTGGAAGGCGAAATGCATGCCTATCGAGGTTGGCTGCAGAGGCTTTGTGGGGCGCTCCCTCCACAAAGCCTTTACTGCGCTGGGCATTGCAGGAACAACAAGGAGCAGGGCCATCAAGAACACCACCGACGCAGCCGAGAGAGCCTCGAGATGGCTCTGGATCCGTAGAGGAGCACCATGGGGGCAAGCGAGTGCTACCTGAACACAAGTCGTGGTCTGATCAGCCGTGGCTGGGTCGCCTGGGCGAGGGTGTCTGATGTTGAAAGACCCGAAACACCCGAGGACCCCAGGTTACATCACTGATGATGTGTTCAGGTGCATCTGAAGATGTGTTTCAAGAACAGCCTAGTATTTCTTATTTTGCATCGCAAAAGAAATAAACTCTAAACCCGATGCAACCCTGTTTTAAATTTTAAAAAAAAAACTGTCCCGACACTTTATTTAAACCTTGAAATGTTCGAACTTGGTTTCAAACTTAAGTAATTTTAGTGTTCTTTTACATTACACAATAATTTAGCAGACTAAAGACGAGCTTCTTCTTTTTCATTTTCTGATGCAATCGGCTGACAATCTTCCTTCATCAGTTTTTGTCGTTTGTGCAGCGGCTGCGGCTCTACAGGAATGTAGCAAATTTATGTTGTAATGATAATTAAACAAAACTCTTGACTTTAAATAAGTAAACAGTTATAAACAGTTACCTATTTAAGCATCAAGGTGGTAAAATATAAACGCTGTAGGCCAACAACATGTATGCTACATTGAGATTCGATCTCGGGTCGAATGAAGCTCGTGTTGTTGCGTTGATCACTGAGCTACCGTCTGTACGCTGTTAAAGTTGTAAAGCCTCATTGATGTAGCCTTGATGTTGAAATGTTTTCATTATTTATTCAATTACATTTCAGTAGCCTAATTTCAGTATTGTGATTATGAATTATTTTAACTACGTTTCACTTGTTGAATTCATCTGCTACCAGCTTTCAATCGCTCTGAATCAGCGCGGTGCGGCAGCAGATTACGCATTAGAGAGAATAAACCGGAATAAACGAACACTTTTCAGAGTCTATGATTGTAGCGCCTCTTAGCGGTAAAAGGCAGCAAATACACCACACATTTTACCGCCGCGGTGGAACGGCTGATGTGGGCATTGTCATGGCTTGCCTCGACATTTGCGTTTGAATAGCGCGCGTCCTCCGTGGGCGTGTCAGATTAACGCGTAATGAAGTGTAATGAGCTGGGGAAAAAAATACTGACAGCACTCTCTTTTCATACAGATTACATAAACTGAGAATATTTGTTTTTTATATAAATTACTTCATTTAAAAGAAGAGAATTCAAGCTTCATAAAGAAAAATCTCTCGTGCCTGTGTGACAAGTAATCGCGGAGTTACAGTTAAACTTAGGACGCGTTTCAGAATGGACTGCACTGACAGAGAGAACGCTGAACTCGCATCATGTTTGTTTTTCTTTATTTGTTGAAAAACACAACACTTTGTTTTTATTGTGAGTATCCACAAAAAAATAGAAACTTAACAGGATCTAATGATGTATAACACTTAAATGTAAGATCAAAATCAATTTTGAGTCTCTTTTGCACTGATAAGAAAAAAAGCGAGCAGATCACGCCGGCGTGATTGCCGACCCCAGAGGGTTAAGTACATTTCATGCATAAAAGTAATGTAATGAAGAAAGAATGATACGTATATACGTAAATAAACGTCTTCCAACAGAACGTGCCTTTTCTCTCCGTCCTTTATTGAGCAGTCATGAATGAATAAAACAAATAAGGAAGACCAGCGCTGGGGTGCCAGGAAAATAGCTCAGCTCCCCAATACGCAGCCGAAATAATATGTAGTTACATTCTAAGGGGAGTATTATCGATCTAACCAATAGAACTACACATTACATCATATGATATCATATATACATAGAAAAAGAACACTCTCTCTCAGCCTAGGGTCCTAATATGAAACAGATGTTTGACTTGCATACATACATAGGAATTTGCTTGCAACGCCTTTTCACTCTGGACAAAGCTGAGATGTAGAAAATACATTTCTAACAGCTACCTAGCCTAAATTAATAGACCTATTAATCAAAACGAAAAATGCGTGAAAAAATATATAATTCATGATTTCATGATTTAGTAGTAGGCTACACAACTGTACAAATGGTAACTAATGTTTACAAAAATGTTTTCTTTTTTGTTTTGGTTGTACTTTGTTTTCATTTGATGCATTAGAACAAAGTGTGAAGAAAACAACAAAATAAATGAAAAAAACGCCAAGAGGTTTGTTTATGTTCATGAGAAGGGCAAAATATGTGATAGGCTAAATAAATGCTTTGATCAAGACAAAAAATAAGAACACAAATTTTTTGACCTGGTGGTGACCAATCAAATGAAACGTTCACACCCCTACTCATTAATATTCATAAATTCATTACCATAGCTATTCTTACCTGTAAAAATTACAATTCTAGATATCTGTAATACTATTTTTACTTGTTGCAAGGGCAATTTCAGATATAAACCTGCTTAGTTGATAGCAATAATTACATTGTTACTACATTGTTAACAATGTATTGTAATTTTACAGGAAATTCATGGCACTTAATTGCAGTAAATTTACAACAAGTAATATACAGGATTTTTACTGTTTACTGTAACAATAAAGTACTGTATTTATACAGCAGTGCTACTGTGATTATTGTATCATTATTACAGTAAAATTCTGTAATTTGTAATTACATGTAGTTAGTAAATTTACATGTAAATTTCACAGGACATAATTACAATTTAACATTGTAATTCAATATATTGTATATATCCTGAATTAAGAGAATTAACAGAGGTTTAGATGTTGATGGTTTAAAATCACCATTATGGTGAAGAGTGTTGCCTTTAGTTGGGCAATTTGACTCTTGACTACTAATGTGATTTTATGGTCTAAGTAACAATGTTTACCAAAACACATAATTTGTTGCAAAGAAAGCCAGACACAAAGGTGGTCTGATGATAGGCCTATAGTTTAAAACATAATAAAGTACAAAAATTGACCGAAAGTGTTTTTTGTTAATAATAGATTTTTTTTCCGACAGCGTTAATTTCTTTATACAGACATCAAGCTGATTTTGTTTTTTTTAAAATAGGGGAAGTAATATTTGGACACACAGACATCAAGAATCCACATATGAATCTCAACAATGGTGACATGCTTTAAGCCACAATGCATTCTGGGAGGTTTATAGTTTCAAACTCTTAGCTCCCAGCATGCATTGTAGCATGAAGCATGTCACCATTGTTGAGATTCATATGCTGATTCTTGATGTCTGTTTGTTTCTAAAAAACAATAATGCTTTTGAAAAAAATTCTGCAATGTATATAAATATTCAGAATGTTTGCTTTATGTCAAGAAAGGTCAATGTTATTTATTAATAACAAGTTACAACTTTAGGTCAGGGATAAGATTAGTGAATCATTCTACTTTTTGATGATGAAAGCTATAACACCTTGTTTTTGGTTTATTTTGTAACAATTTATGTGCTTTGGTAAACTCTGTTACAAAGACCAAAATTGCACTTCCAAAGCCAAGAGTCATACTGCCCAACTAAAGGAAACAATGATCGCCATAAGGGTGACCAAATATTTTAAAACATCGACATCTAAACCTCTGTTCATAGACATATGGCTGTTTATGGAGGTGTTTAATCCTCTTATCATATGATCTTCAGAGATTTAATGTCTTTTATCTTCATCTGATAAAATTCAAGGCTGTGGCTGGAAGTCAGTTGTAGTTCTTGTGTTTTTCTTTCCTTCAGTGAGTCTGCTTGTTAATAGCAGGTGTTCATCACTAATACTCAATCATCACTCAATTAATCTCTTAATTATCTCATTAACTTTAACACTGCTTCAGTGTTACTTTAACAATCTGTAGAGTGGGAATATATATCCATAGACTTATAAAATAGATTTCATGTTAACGTTTCATACCTGAGATGTGTTCCCTCTTTCAAAAATGTTTGATTCTGGTACCGTTGCCCGCCGCCGTGCAATTTCAAAATTCAAACAGCAGCGATCCCACAATGCTATGCGGGGGCTGTAAAATAATGCTTCTTCAGTGAGTTACAGGACTGTCCATACATTTCTCGTCATGCATTTACAATAAAAACATGAATACAATATGTTGTTGTAAAATTTATTGTAAAAATTACATCAATTGCTAACAGTGTAGTAACGCGAATTCCTGATATCAAGAATTACGTGGTTACTAGTAAAAATTTCTATTCTAGATATTAACAATTAAATTGCTATTAGTAAAAATTTTAATTTATGATATCTGAAAATGTATTTATGATATCAACATAATTTCAGATATCTAAAATGTCTTTCTTACTAGTAACAATCACATTCATGATATCAGAAATTAACATTGTCACTAGTAAAAAAAGGAATTATTGATATTAAAAATAAAGGTTTTTACTAGTAAGAATTGTATTTCTAATATGTGAAATTGGAATTTCAACTAGTAAGAAATCAATTCCTGATATCAATAACTATAATTTTAACTAGTGAAAATGTAGTTGTTGATATTGTTTTATGGTGTACAATTTTAAACACCTTTTACCTTATTTTAATTATTCTCAGGTTAGGTAAAGTAAGTCAAATCTGTCCTAAATAATAAGCATTTGAATTTCCATACTCACAATATTTAGATTACAGAAGACTTCTCCGTGGTCAGTTCAGCTTAATCTTTAGTAAAACAGAGACTTATGGCATGCGAGCTTCTTAACTTCAATTGTATATATTTATTATTAAATAAATACAGGTTAACTACCGGTAGTTTACATAAAAGGTACTAATATATAAAACATAAATAAAAGTAAATCAAAACCAAATCGTTTACAAGCTTTATCTGCAAGAGGCGCAATGGCAAGGCATCTAACACCGGAGAGGCCGATGGTGAATCAGCGTCTGCTGGACATGCCATTCCAGTCCTTTTAAAGTCCATCAAACTTTTTGACATCTTCAGAAATCCCCTCCTGGAAACTCCCTAGGACTTGTTCATTTGACAATCCCCTCATAATTCATTTAAGTTCTGGATATTCCTCTCTGACCTGTTTACATAAAGCCTTTCGCCGCTTCGTCCTCCTGCTTCGGACCCTTTCCCTGCTGCATTCTGTCCAGAACATCTTCTTTCTTTAGCAAAGCTCTTTCTTATACATTTTCAATTTCTCTCTACTCTGCCATTTGCCTATTAAATGCTTACAATATTCAGTGTGGTATTTTTTTCTTTATAAACCTTTTTCTCAATAAATGATTTTACAACAACAGTTGCAGTGTCATTTTTCTATAAACCATTTTCTCAATAAATGATTTACAACAACAATTGTCGTGTTTTTATTCTCAATAAACCACTTTCTCAATAAATGATTTACAAAAAATATTACAAGTGTCCTTCATTATATAACACTTACTTAATAAATCGTTTAATAACTTCTGGTGTCTTTATAAAAACACTTTCATAATATGAAGTTACACATGTGGTTAGCTATAACACAGAAGTACTCCATACATAAAAAGGCATAATTATAATAGAATAATTGCATATTCCATAACAATATCAAGAATTAATATCCCTTCGAATGATTAAAAGTCAAAACGGCTTGCCTATTGCCATTCCCAGGATATAAATTGTTAATATCAAGAATTATAGTTTTTACTAGTTGAAATTCAGTTGTTGATATCAAGAATTATCATTTTAACTAGTGAAAGTGTAAATGTTGATATCAAGAATTAGCATTGTTACTAGAGAATTTAATTCCGGATATCATAAATTGCCATTGTTGCCTTTTTCACGATTACTCACTTGCTGTGTTCCTCATTTGTAAGTCGCTTTGGATAAAGACGTCTGCTAAATGACTAAATGTAAATGTAAACAATGTAATTTTAATGTAAAAATGTATTAAAGGCACAATATGTACGAATTTTTCGCCACAAGAGGGCGCAGTTTCCAACAATAACACAGGCGTAGGTTGATGATGCAGTAATGAACTGAATGATGGGACTTGCTGTCAAGCTGATGGATCTAATAATGTTTATAGATGAGTGCAAACATTCATGTTTTTTTACATTACAGTGGTATGAAGCAGGTCGCGATTGCTAAAGAGACAGATAACACACGCGAGTCCCGCGGATATAAAAGAATAAGGACATTTAATTCTACCGAACTACCCGCAAGTGCTGGATTACTCACACAGGTCAGTTTATTAGACGAATTAAACTTGTGAGGTAACGCAGCGCTGCCTCACTTGTAACAACGTTACACTATCACACTAAATGGCATTTAAATGTGTGTTGAAAGTTATAATGTACAACGTGTTAGTTTGTTTGCTATACGAAACTAGCAGTGAGCTAGATCAACTTTAGAATAACATACTGACCATATTCAAACATTTCCTCATGTTGAGCTAACGTTATATAACATTGATTTGTTTTCTGTACATTTGCTCACCTGTCTAATAAAGCTGTCGTGACTCGTGAAGCTCTGTCGAGTCCAAGTTAGTCGCGGACGCTAGCTCTCGGCATCTCAAAAACGCCACGCTGATGTTGATCCTCATTTTAGTTCTCCTTGTTTGTCCCAAAGTCTGCTTGCCATGGTCTATGTTTGAACGAAACAAGAACTGTGTGCCGCCAGAGAATGACGGGCTCTGGTGCTGCTAAACGTTACGCACTACGCAGTTGTCCACGTCTGTCGCCATGGTTACCTCATGGCTATGGCAGTACGAGCGGAAACCGAGGAAAGCGCGGATATTGCGTCACTGACAGGTGACATTTTTTTCCGGGACAGCCACTTATTTAAAATTGGAATTTCTCTGAAATAAATAATCTTTGGAGACTTTTGGGATATTGTAAGTTCACAACTGCAGGAAATATATCCCACTGTGCAAGTGATTTTTGGATATTTTATTACAAAATTGTTACATATAGTACCTTTAATAGACATAAATGGTCAATGCATAATAATGTACTTTTCATTTAATATACTATATTGCAGTATATTTAAAAATATGAGCACTAGTTTCCCATATATGGAAATGTATTATGGAATATATCGCATTATAGTTTGCAGTACATTCCCATATATTGTTGTTCCGTAAGGGCATGATCTGCATCATTAATGTGTATTTGTAAAGGTCTAGTTCTTGTTCACCGAGGCATAAAGTTCATCCTGCGGTTGATCTTCTCTTCCTCTGATGGCAGCATAAGTCACTGTATCATCATGAAAGAACAGCACAGATTCAGTTCATCAATGTTTGAACGTTTGATTATTATTATTAGAGCATGAGCTTTATTTATCTGAGAGTCAAACTTACATAGATGAGAGAAGATGCTGTGATTTTCTCTGAATAGGACTGGTTAGTGGACACTATAAGTCACATTATCATCTGTCTGCTCCTAAATATCAGTGCAAACATGCAGAGAGTCAAGTTTAACGCACAGAACAGACATACCTCTCACTATAATATGTAGAATAACACAAAAGCTTTTAGTGAATCACATTATTGAACAGACAGTGAACGTAATGATTGATGATTTAGGGACTCACATCGGCTCTTGCAGGAGGAATGGACATGTTGATCGTCTCATTCGTCCCTTTATGTTCATTCTCATCTTTGACCTTCAGAACAAACAGTTAAACTGCATGAATGACACTTTATTGAGCTTTAAAGACATTAATCAAATCTAAATCACTGCATTACTGAACTCACCGCAGAGTCGCCAGTCCCTCTTTTATCATCTGAAAACAAGTGCCTCATGAAATATGAGTTATGATAAAACACATGTGCAAAACACCGAATCTTAAAAATAAGATTTTGTTCAATCATTAAAGTGAGTGATAGAATTGTCTCGGTTACTTATATAACCTCGGTTCCCTGAAATAATGGAAACGAGTGTTGAGTCTTTGCTAGACACTATGGGGAAACTCCTTTTCTCCTAATTTTAAGCCTTTTAAAAACGCTCGTCTTCCGAATCAGGAAGAACGGACAGCGTAAGAACTCGAGCTCTGAACAGAGTAGAGAGCACTTTGGGCACATAGCCATGCTTTGGCTTGGCTTGAGGATGACCTTCGAGTCGATAGGCCCAAATTTGAGGCAGGAAGCGTTGACGGAGAGAGCTTGCAGGTCACCCACTCGCCTGACCGATGCTAATGCTAGCAATAAGCAAAAGTGGCCGGAGCTCGGCTGATTGCAGCGGCTCGAACAGGGGACCTTTTTAGGGCCCTGAGGCCCCTAGATAAATCCCAAGAGTGTACGGTAAGATGACGAGGCGGGTTGAGCCTCCTTGCCCCTTTCAGGACCCGGACCACCAGGTCGCTTCTAACCAGAGACTGGCTGGCCAAGGGAGCATGGTGAGCTGCTATGGCCGCAAACATAGACTTTTAGCATGGAGGGGGTGCGACCCGCATCCATTAGCTCTTATAAGAAGGAGAGTACTAGAGGTACTTCGCATGATAAAGGGTCCTGATTCTGGACTGAACACCAGTCAGAGAAAACAGACCATACGTGAAGGGCCCACATCTTGGGTCGGGGGTGCTAGATTGTCCTGTTCGCCTGGGAAAGGAGGTATTTCCTCAGGGGAATTGGCCATGGGGCTGCAGCAAGCAGCTGAATCAACTCTGGGAACTAAGGCTGGGTTCGCCAGAGAGAGGTCACCAGAAAGATGGCACGCCTGTCTTCCCTGATCCGTTTAATGACCTGAGGGAGCAGCGCGACCTGAGGAAAGGCGTAAAGGGGGAGGATGGGCCATTCGTGGGCCAGCGCATCCGTGTTCTTTGTAAAGAATATTGGGCAGTGAGAGTTGCCTTCGGCGGCGAAGGGGTCGACCTCTGCCTTGCCAAAGATGCTCCAGATTGATGCTCTGGGGATGGAGGGACACGTTGTCCAGGGACAGCACGTATGCCCCGTGGTTCAGTCTCTCAGAGAGCGCAGGTTGCGTTATGCCTATAATAGAAGGCATTGGGCTAGTCTGCACACAGGCCGTGACCTGAGTCCACCTTCGTGTTTTATTTCACCACATGGTGTCCTATTAGGTCTGGTAGGAAGGTTTTGAGGGCCAGAAAAACCGTCATCATTTCCATGCAGTTGATTTGCAGCCACTTTTTCCGTGCTCGACCAGAAGACGAAAGTCCGTCTGCCCTCGCAAAGAGCTCCCCAACCTTTGTTGGAAGCGTCCGTGTTACCCACTTTCAACCCCATGCTTTCTTCAATCTGATAACGATTGGGGTCTTTCCAAGCGGCCAGGACTCTGATGCAGCCGTGGTCCAATGTGACGTGGAGGTGACCTGATCGCCATGTGCAAGCTAGTACTGGAGGGGACGCATGTGTAACAGGCCCAGCGTAAGTACTGGCGATGGAGAGGCCATGAGGCCTAGCGTCCTATGAAAAGTTCTGAGAGAGGAAAGGGCCCCTGCTCTGTACGAATTGGCGAGCCGCTGAACAGTCTGAGCGCGCTCATTGGTTAGTCCAAGCCCTCATTAGGGCTGAGTCTAGAACCGCTCCCAGAAAAGAGATTCTCTGTGAGGGAGACTGAAGATCTGGGCCCGTATTCATAAAGATTCTAAGAATCCTCTCAGAAAACTCTTAATTTAGCTTAAAAACTTTTATGTAGGAGTCTTAGCTTAAGAGCGATTCGGGACCGTTCTGAGAGCAACTCTGAGTAAGGAAAAGACAAAAACGTTCATCTTAGTGAGGAGGCGGGGCTGACCCCGTTGCTATGTATGACACAATCTTTTGAAGACTGTGATTGGTTGGTTGTCCAAGAAGGAAAAAAAATAGTTATTTTAAGTATAGGGTCTATTCTAAGCCTTCACTTTGAAATTACATGCGTAATTTTTCCTATTTGACCGTTCTCACACACACACACACACACACACACACATTATATATGTGTATATAAATCCTTTTTTTTATTTACCATGCTGTTAATTTCTTATAAGGTATTTGATTGGGCTTAGAATGATAAAAATTGTTCCACTCTTTCCAATTACACTGATTGCTGGCATGTCTATTTAAGAGGTGGTTTGAATGTTGGTTTTAATGTAACAAACATGTAATCAAAACCAAGAAGGACGAGAAAGCCCGACTGGACAGAGGAACAGTGTTTACTGTTAGCCCAGTTAGTGGATGAACAAGGCCATCCTTAAAGGAAAATTCGGGCCGGGTGTCAATCTATAGCGTCTTATTAACTCACTGTCATCCATTGTCTGCAACACATTTCTTCTCCCTCTTCGTCTTTCTGCCATTTTCTCCTCTGCTAAAGAAACTCTTAAGCCTCTTAAAAGTCCTCGTCCGTACTCCTAACAATTTTTACCTTAAGACCTCTTTTAAGGGTTAAGATACTTTCTGAATTACTTTTTTCTTTACTAGGATTTTTTCTTTAAAGTCCCCGTAAAGTCAAAATTAAGTGTGTGTTCTGAGTTTGTCACACCACAGACAAATGTGTTATTAGCCACCCAGCCAAATTGGAATGATAAAATAAGCCGGCAAGTACATAAAATAAGCCATCAAAATCTTGAAAAAATGAGCAGTATTCTCTGCTCTCAAACGCTGGGGGCGTGTCCGCTGGCTGCACTGAAACCACGCCCACTCGCGGGAAAGCTGCAGTCGCCACACTCAACTGTCACTCAACTACACTCACCACTACAGCCAGAAGCCCGGAATGGATGCTTTAGTAGAGTTACTGTGGACTACCAATTATAATTATAACATAAGCACACAAGGCAACTTACAGTCATTGGTGGGCACGCACTGCCGATGATGGCACCACCAGCAGTCGGCGCGACGGGGGGATGAAGCCCGAGGCGGGAGATAGTCGGTTCGGCCCCATTCACCAGTAACAGCGGATTATCAGTGAATCCCAGTTGTCTCCGACGAAAGTTTATAAAACTATCCCGTGTAAAATGATCACTACAGAGGCGGGTGTTGGCGGAGATCCTCAGCTCTCCATCAAGGTGGCTCTTTACAAAATTAATCCACCTCTTCTTGATGTGATCGTTTTTAGGAAATTTAAATAAAGACACCGATCTGTTTTGTACGTGATCAGCCGCAAACTGATGTGAATGTGCTCTATTTATATTGTTAGGGGAGCGGCAGGGGCTCCAGTGCGTCATCAAGTAGGGGCGGGGCCAGGAGCTCAGGGGCTCCAGTGCGTCATCGAGTAGTGCCGGGGCCAGGAGCTCAGGGGCTCCAGTACGTCATCGAGTAGGGGCGGGGCCAGGAGCTCAGGGGCTCCAGTGCGTCATCGAGTAGGGGTGGGGCCAGGAGCTCAGGGGCTCCAGTGCGTCATCGAGTAGGGGTGGGGCCAGGAGCTCAGGGGCTCCAGTACGTCATCGAGTAGGGGCGGGGCCAGGAGCTCAGGGGCTCCAGTGCGTCATCGAGTAGGGGTGGGGCCAGGAGCTCAGGGGCTCCAGTGCGTCATCGAGTAGGGGCGGGGCCAGGAGCTCAGGGGCTCCAGTGCGTCATCGAGTAGGGGCGGGGCCAGGAGCTCAGGGGCTCCAGTGCGTCATCAAGTACCCTTTTAGTCCTGCCCAAAAAATCCGTAAAATAGCAATGGTGAAAAACTGTTTAACGGTCTAACTCCACAATTCAGTACTTCACAGTTCACAGTCTTTGTAATATGTTTTAGCAATACATTTCTGACATTTATAATGTGTTTAGATTTTTTTTTTTAAATTGCCTTTACAGGGACTTTAATTTTAAGAGTAAACGCCCACATTTCTAAGAATTTTCTTAGAATTGTGTCACTAGGAGCTACTCTTTGCATTAAGATTCTTTATGAATACGGGCCCAGGGCTAAATTGAGTCTGATTCCTAGGAATGTCAACAGTTCAGTGAGAAAATAATTATTCCTCCGACTGGGCCAAGATGAGCCAGTCGTCGAGGTAATTCAGGATGCGCATCGTCTTTTGTCTCAGGGGGAAAAAGTGCTGCATCTATGCGCTTCGTAAAAGTGCGTTTGTAAAAGTGCATTTGTTTGCTCATCTGAACTGTTTTTAATTGTTATAAAGGAGTAAATGTGAAAACTCACCAGCTCTTTTTCTGCAGATCAGCCAGAGAAGAGCAAGAAGGAGAACAGCGACTGCAGCGACAGAAATCCCTATGACTGAAGAAGAGATCGAGCTCAGAGTCAGAGACGGACAGGGCAGATTCAGGACAATTATAGACAAAGACTAAAGACTCTGATTATGTACCTTGTGTATTTGTAGTCGAATGATGAGAGTTTGTGTCTGGTGTTGTTGTATCAGCTTGAGCTGAAATGGAGGATTGGGGACAATTATAGACAAAGACAAAAGCCATCGGCACCGAATGAGATCTTTTTACTTTTACATCAGGAGTTGCATCACATTTCTGGGGCAGAGGACTGAAGAGAACACTCTACGTTTACGTTTTTTATTTAATTTAAGTTTGTTACCGTCTCCCAACCCTAGACTGGGAGAAGATCAGTAAAATATCGTGGTAGAGTGTCTATATGGTAATTCATTCATATTTTCTATAGAATTGTGTTAGACAAAGCTGTTGTGTGAATAACATCATCAGTGGCTTAAGAGCATCAGCATCATCATGTACCGTGTGTAGAAGGACTCACTGCTGTCGTTGAACCAGCTGGAGCTGTGAAGATGAATGTTTGTTCAGATGATTCATACTGTACAATATTACCATTATATTTTAACTAGTTAATACAGGATAACTTCTAACACTGATTAATGAGACTGTTTTCTCACCTGAATACTTGACAGTGTATCTGACTGAGGTCTGGAGTTGATCTCTGTGAGTAAGCTGACATCTCCACTCTCTGTTGTTATCTTCATTCAGGAGTGTTGTAGTCAGAGAGAGGATACAGGGATATTGATCTGATGATGATAATATCTGATATCTGGAGTCTGTCTTCAGATCAACACCAGCCTGATTCACCCACAACAGCTCAACTCCCTCAGAACTGACCAAATAATCACAGGAGTATACAGCATACAGCTGACAGGAGAGAGTCACAGAGCGGCCTGGACTGATCTCAGTCTGTGAGGATGAGGATGATGATGATGATGATGATGATGAAGATGAAGATGATGAAGATGATGATGATGAAGACACTGAAACTGAACACAAGACACAAATCACAGACTCTTCAATCATCATCTGAGTTTAAAGGGAGAATCTGCCCTTTTTAAATTGACCACATAATCATAAACTTACTATGAAGAACATGCAGAAAAACATCAGCACCAGTTACTTGTTGTTCTCCATTCACATATTGACTGCAGGTGTATAATCCATAATCTTCTCCTGTGACGTTCTTGATGTTCAGAGAGCAGTCAGACTCCAGACTCAGTCTCTCATGTCTCTCTGTGTCTTTATTCTTTATCCCTCCAGTAATCAGTTCAACTCCTGCTGAATATCTGTTATAGTACATCCATGATGTTGATTTGCAGTCAGAAAGATCATTATTACAGGACAGAGAGACATTTACACCAGAACTGATGAACACATCCACTCCACTGGTGCCTGAAACACAGTATATCTCAGTGATCATTATGATATACAAGTAAAAAATAGAAGTTTCAAATACAAACTTTTTTCCTCAATTAAAGCAAAAAACACACACTCCAGAATAAACTATTAGTGTTTATCAGAGAGCTGTTCAAATCACTGACACACTCTTAATATGAAGATCATTCTTCATCATCAGATGTTTGAGTGACACTATGTCCAGTATCAGGAATAATACAGTATGATCTGTGTGTATCAATACACAACTCTGAGATCACAACGTGAATGTGTGCAAGAATAAACTGAGCATGTTCACATGAACTCTTTCCAGACTAATTCCACTAAATGTGTTTAGAGAAAATACAGATTTCTTTACCTGTGAGAAGTGAAGAGAGAACGATCAGTCCCAGCAGACACAGATCACACTTATCAGACATTTCTGTTTCTGTCCGTCTTCCTCTTCATCAGATAAGTATATAGATACAGCTCTTCGTTTACACTATCAGCTCTTCCTCTGGTTGTAAACTTCCTCTGATCTGTCAGACTGAGTGTTTAATCACGGAGAAGTGTTGCTTCAAGTGGATTTCGGTACAAATATTTTTTTCATTATTGCATAGCTGGTTTGGGCGTGTGTGTGTGTCTCTCGCTACGAATCGGCTACTCCTCTGTGTTGTTGTGCGATGTTGAATAAAGACTGGAGTCAAATCTGTGGTTCTTTACCTCATTTCCAATGATAAAGTTCACAATATATATAAAAAAAACTAATAATAATATCACATCAGAAACAAAATTGCAATAATTATGGAAAAGGAAAATATCTTGTATAAAAGACCTCACTAAAAATATCCATTGACTCAGAGTTTGTATTGCATCACACTCTTATTCCAATGAAATGGCCTTTCTCAGTGTATAAGATAGGGAGTAAAAGACCCATTCGAACAAAGAGGTCCTTCCTAATAACCAACAGATGTGGCCAGTGCATTCATTCAGGACAAAGGAATCCTGATACACTGTATGCCCTGGACTATGCTGAGACTTAACCCTTTAAGTGCCACACCCCCCTTTTTTGAATATATATGAAAATGCACATTTCAAACTTAAATGGTTATAATTCAAGAATGCTTTGGAATATACATGTAAGATTGGTCTTGTTTTAAAGAAGACATTTGGCAGATTTGTGTAGAAGTGAAATAAATTAAGAAAGTGAAACAGAATTTTTTTTATAGAAGTTTCAGTTTGTACGTTTTCATAATTTAAAATTTTAATTATTCATATTTTATATAAAATATATTTTTTCACAACCTGGTGGACTCTAAAACTGCAAGAAAATCAAAGCCAAAAATCTGACGAAGTTGTGTTTCAAATTTTAGGTTGATATCTCAAAAAATGAGCTTTCAGTAAGATTTTGTTTGGGCGCAGTACCGAACGCTTCCACTAGATGACACTCCATTACCGCCCATATAAGGGCGCCTCCATTTCCATATGTGGTTTGAGTGATCTGAACCATTATTTCCACAATTTTCATTCAATTTATGAAGTAGACATCCTATTCAGAAGTAGTATGGGAAGTTTGGCAGATTTTTATATGAATTTAACTTCTAATTATAGCTCACTGCCACATAACTCATGATGAATCTATTATTTTTTCTTTATATTTAAAACATTTTCAGACCTTTTCATCTAAAGAAATTGAATGGATGCTATCTTTTGAACTCTTGGCATGAAAACAAACTTTGGTTTCTACCATTCTTTCATGATTTTTCATGTTCATCACTATTTAAAAATAAAGGTCTGAACACGCCTTAGGAGTATGACAATATTGTTGTTGTAAATTGATAATTTACGGCTCCTCTGTATTTATGTTGAAAATCAGTCACCAAATATAGAAACTAGAGATTGTAAGCTTTCAAATGATATTGTCAAGATTAGTTTAGGTTTAGTATAGGATATTACTGTTTTAAATATGTAATGGATATGGGCCCACCGGTGGGCCAGTGACACTTAAAGACAGTTAAACTAAAACTTAACAATTACTTCCCACTTTATTGTTCCCCTTTAATGCCTTTTTTCAGAGGGTGCACGAAAATGTTCCTTTAAAAGTGTTTTTGAGAATTAACAGGGGTTTAACTCTGTGTGTTTCATTTGAAGTCACCATAACAGTGATCAGTGTTTCCATTAGTTGGCCTCTTAACTCTTATTATATATTTTGTCTTTTTTGGCTGCTGTGACAGTGTGTTTGTCAAACACATTTGCAGCAGCAAAGAAAGCTAAAGTGAAACGAGATCAGAGCTAATTCCTCCTCCGTGTACTCGGGTTCAAACAGATATGGCTCTGGGTCTGCTTCTCAGGTGTGAATCACAGCAGGTCACACCCCTGCGCATATTGCCTTTCCAAACAAAAAGTGTCATTTTTAAATTTAAACCAATCTATTGTTTTATGTGAATGATAAGGCAGGATAATTTTCAGATCATTTTGAAGAAAAAACTCTAGGCGACAACATCCATTAGTCAAAAGTCTTGTGGACACATATTTAGTATGTGTTTTGTGGCCTTATTTCAGAAACTTTAAGTTTTAGTTTTTTCAATAACCACGCATAAACAATATTCTCTCAAAAATACAAACATGTACATACATGTTGATAACATATTATGGTAGCCCTGTTTGTGCTAAACAGAGTGTAATTACACCTTTGCCAGTAATTTGTTTATAAGCAACTGAAAAAAGCACAAATGTCAGAGTATGTCAAAACATCTCAAGGACCCCAAAAACACCTTGGACCCCAGAGGGTTAAAGACTGTGGAGATAGGCAAGTTCTCTTCATCTTCTGCTCCTATTTTTTGTGGAGTACCTCAGGGCTCCATTCTGGGTCCACTTCTTTTTAACTTATATATGCGTCCACTGGGGGATATTATTAGGAAGCACAATGTTTTATTCCATTTCTATGCTGATGATACACAGTTGTATCTGCCATTGAAAGCTGGTGAGTCCTTTCAGAGCTTGATTGACTGCATTCGGGACATCAAGGAATGGTTATCGATTAACTTTCTCCAACTTAATGAGGACAAAACGGAAATTATTGTCTTTGGCCCACCAAAACTGAGAAATAGTCTTATTAAGGAACTGGGTAACCATTTCCCCTCAGTTTCCTCTCAGGTCAGGAACCGTGGTGTCATTCTTGACTCTGATTTATGTTTAACCAAACAAATTAATTATGTTGTAAAGAACAGTTTTTATCAATTGCGGTTAATTTCCCAACTCAAATCATTTTTGTCATTCCATGATTTGGAGAAGGTCATTCATGCTTTTATTACTTCACGCTTGGACTACTGTAATTCTTTGTATTTGGGTCTTCCTCAATCATCGCTTGCTCGACTCCAGATGGTGCAAAATGCAGCTGCAAGGCTGCTGACCGGGACAAAGAAATACGATCATGTCACCCCCATTTTAGCCCATTTTAGGCAGCCCTGCTATAAATGTGCTATATAAATAAAATTTACTTACTTACTTGCATTGTGGGTTTGAAATAATAAATAAAAAATCCATGTCGACTGACCAGAAAAGACCCACGTGACGTCATGTTTACATGACTCCCGATTGTTAAAATGAGTATCAAATGAACGATAAACTTTAACAACAGAGACACACGTACGCATTACACAGGTATGCAGTTTATTTGTCACGCTGCTGTTTTTGTTTCACGCTCTAGCAGTTAATAAACAGAACTGCATCCGTCTTGCGGAAGAACAGTGGCGGATTTAGCAAATTGGGGAGGTAGTATGGGGCCCCCCATCCGATCTTTAAAAGAGAACGAAAATAAAAATAAAAATAAATTTCATTTTTTGAAAAATAAACCATTAAATGGCACTTTCTGGAGAGTTTTGTGCAAAGAAATATAGAAAAAAAGTAGGTCTAGCAAGTCTTATATTTCTGTAATTCACACAGATCAAACACAAATATGCTGACTGAATAGATTGCTAGTTGAGAAACACTGCTTTAATTAATATTTGTATGATGACTTTGTGAAAGGTTCACTAAACAGCATGAGCCGTCTTCCAGCTGGCCAGTAAGTTATTTGGCAAATTTCATTCATACAGATCTGTATTATGCTATAGTTTTTGATAGTGTTATACATTTCTTACAGATAATCACGATGATCATTGCGTTTGTCTAACTGAATGTGGTAGCTTTATGCAATTACAGTTTGTCTATAAGCTTTTTTTATTAATGCCGACAGTAAAATGTTGCCAGATATTGCTACGAAAAACAAGAAAACAAAACAAAATAATAATAATAATCCGAAATAAGTTCAAAACTTGTGTTTTGAAAATAAGGTTAATATATCACTAACCCTAACATGCAACTTTCCACTTTAATAACTTCCTAAAGTGTCACATTAAATCAGAAAAACAGGTCCAGGAGACTACTGCCACCTTTCCATTGGGTGGATCTGGCAACACGGAGGCTGCACCCGCGCCCTCACTCACAACGTGCTCTCAAGCCCCGTTCGCAATTTTTTTTTTTTTTGCAGGATGGTAGGGGAAGACTCATGAATATTCATTCCCCTAACCGTCACTGGGGGTCTAATGACCTACCCCTAACCCCGCCCCTAAACCTACCCGTCACTGGGGTTAAGACACAGGGATGACTTCCCTAATGAATATTCATGAGTCTTCCCCTACCATCCTGCAAAAAAAAAAATTCGCGCCCCGTTCACTGCGCTAGCTTCTTCTTCTTCTTCTGTTTCTTGGCAGATAACTATTTTGTAGTATACCGCCACCAACTATACAGGAGTGTGTAATACCATGAACGTCTTAGAGTCTAGGATTCAATTAATTAATAAAAAAAAAAAAATAAAATAAAAAACAAGACCAATTATACTATCTCCATTAAACCAGTGTTATTAAGATAAATAAATAAAGCTTTAAGTCTCTCCCTTGTCATGCCCTTTTCTTCCAGAATTTCATGAATAGAGTTCTCCCCTTCCATTTCCTGCCAGATTATTCTATTATCATTATACTTCTCACAATTAAAAAGTACATGATTGACATCTTCTCTGTTTTGGCACACTATATAAACCATTACCCTTTCCTACTATATGTAAAAGGGAGTTTACTCCTGTATGACCTAGTCTAAGTATGGTATATACCACTTCTTCCCTTCTGTTTAGATTCAGTGAATTAACCCTTTTCCCTGTCACATTCTTCTGAGATTTATGGTAGTGTCTTGCATTCAATTCTGCCTCCCATTGCCTTTGCCATTTTTGAACAATTACTGATTTGATTATGGATTTGGCTTCACCCTTACCTATTGGAACATTAATTCCTATATATTTGTTTTCCAACATCTTTTTTGCAATACTATCCGCCTCCTCATTACCTTTAATGCCTATATGAGCTGGAACCCAACAAAACTGAATGCTGATCCCAAGGTTCTCGAGTTGTAGTAACAAATATTTAATTTCAATAATCAAATCTTCCCTTGAAGAGTGACCTGTATCTAGAATATGTAAATCTGCCATGGAATCTGTACAGATTACATTTCTCAATGTCTTAACCTCTTCAATCCACCTAAGAGCTGTTATTAATCCAGACATTTCAGTAGAGCATACAGATAAAACATTATTTAGTCTATACCCCTCTCTTTTGTTAAATTCTGGGATATATATCCCAATACCACAATGCCCATTTTGATCCATAAGTATATATTTTAACATATCCATAGAATGATGTTTTTAAATATTCCTGGCAATATGCTGCAAAACTTTGCTCATTTGGATACTCTTTCTTTTCTTTCAGTATTCACTGTTAACTTCAGGTGATGGAAGAAACCATGGGGGAACCGCACTTAAAACCAGTGAAGGACTGAATTTAAATTCTTTAATTCTATATAGGTCTGCTATACTGTTAACCTTAACTGTCACCGTCCCACAGGTGGGACGTTTGCCATTATATTTTTAAAACAATAATATCTTAGTTAAAACCTTAAGTAATATTGACAAACTATATATCATTTGAAAGCTTACAATCTCTAGTTTCCATATTTGGTGATTGATTTTCAAAATAAATTACAGAGCCGTAATTTATCAATTTGCAACAATAATATTTTCATACTCCTAAGGCGTGTTCAGACCTTTATTTTGAAATAGCAATGAACATGAAAAATCATGAAAAAAATTGTAGAAACCTTGTTTGTTTTTTATGCCAAGAGTTCAAAAGATAGCATCCATTCAATTATTTTAGAAAAAAAGGTCTGAAAATGTTTTAAATATAAAGAAAAAAATAATAAATTCACCATTTGTGATGTGGCAGCGAGCTATGACGCACATGCGTGTTCTTTGTATGTGTTTATTAGAGGTTGAATTCATATCAAAATCTGCCTAACTTTCCCATACTACTTCTGAATAGGATCTCTACTTCATAAATTGTATGAAAATTGTGGAAATAATGGTTCATATCACTCAAAACACATTTGGAAATGGAGGCGCCCTTATATGGGCAGTAATGGAGTCTGGTTGTGACCTAGTGAAAAAGTTTGGTACTGCGCCCAAACAAAATCTTACTGAAAGCTCATTTTTTGAGATATCAACCTAAAATTTGAAACACAACTTGTTCAGATTTTTGGCTTTGATTTTTCTGCAGTTTTAGAGTAGCCCAGGTTTTGAAAATATATATTTTATATAAAATATGAATAATTAATTTTTTTACATTGTACATTTCCATAAACTCAAACTTCTATAACTTTTTTTCTGTTTCACTTTCTTAATTTATTTCACTTCTACATAAATCTGCCAAATGTCTTCTTTAAAACAAGACCAATCTTACGTCTATATTCCAAAGCATTCTTGAATTACAACCATTTATGTTCGAAATGTGCATTTTCATGTATATTCAAAAAAAGGGGGGTGACACTTAAAGGGTTAATGTCCCAACCAAACCCTTTTGATTCTGTGTGATACTCGCAGCAATCATTAAGAACTGAAATTACTGGATTATTGATACTTCCCATCAGCCTAACCCAATATATTAGAGACAACTTAATATATCTTAGATTAAGCGGACATTCTTAAGATTCTACTAATAACGCACTTGTGGGTGTTGTTTTAATAGCTCCTAAAGCAATTCTTATAGCTTTGAATTGAACCCTCTCAAGTTTCTTTAAGGAAGTTTTACATGCTGAGCTATAAACTACACATCCATAGTCTATGGACGATCTTATTAATGCTGTATAAATGTACATCAAAGAGTTTTTATCTGCTCCCCAACACTGTCCAGTGATCATCCTCTTTAGATTTAGAACTTTTTTACATTTTGTTTCAACATGCGCTATATGATATCTCCATGTAAGCCTTTCATCCAACCACATCCCCAAATATTAAAATTTCTTCTCTCTTTCAATTTATTGATTATATAACAGAACTTTATAACTTTCTGGGATCTTCTTTCTGGTAAAAAACATAATCTTTGTTTTTAGGAATGGAGAATTTAAATCCCCAATTAATACCCCGTTGTTCTAATACTTGTATGTCCTTTTGAATAGCTGTGGTTATGTATTGCGTCCCCTTTTCCATATGACAGCATCATCTGCATACAATAATCATTCATTTCTTACCCCAACTTTTTCAAATATGTCATTTACCATAATATTGAATAATATGGGACTAATAACACTCCCTTGGGGAATTCCACTTTCAACCATAAACTCTTCACTTATTTCTGACCACTTATATATGGGGTGGTGTAGCAATATGGGGTGGTGATGGCACAGTGGATAAGACACATGCCTTTGGTGTGAGAGACCCGGGTTCGAATCCACTGTGAGACACCAATGTGTCCCTGAGCATGGCACTTAACCCCTAATTGCTCCAGAGGCGTGCGACCTCTGAAATATAGCAATTGTAAGTCGCTTTGGATAAAAGCGTCAGCTAAATGAAATGAATAAATGAATTTCATTTCCAACTCTGACTCTTATTGAACGTTGTGATAGGAAATCTAGTATATAATTATACATTCTCCCATTGATTCCCATTTTATGTAATGTAATTAATAGACCCTCTCTCCACATAGTGTCATATGCTTTTTCAATATCTAAAAACACTGCCACCATGACCTCTTTCATAACTAGCGTCTTCTCTATTTCATTGCTGAGCTTTACTAAGGCATCAGTAGTTGATTTACTTTTCCTAAACCCTGTTTGATATTGTTTAAATGGACATTTATATTCTAGAAAATAATTTAACCGTGCCACTACTATCTTTTCCATTGATTTACCTAAATGTGATGATAAAGCAATGGGTCTATAATTCTCCGGATTGCTAGAATCTTTTCCAGGTTTGGGAAATGGAAGAATGATTGCACTTTTCCAAACTTTTGGTAATTTCCCCTCTTGCCATATCTTATTGAATAATTCAAGAATTTTTCCTTTATCAGGTAGATTTCTAATCATTACATAACGTAAGTTCTGACCATAACTATGGATCTATGAGACCGAACGATGACCGTCACCACGGTCTTACCTTGAATGACGCCACTCTTCCGCCTATCCTCGAGACCTAATATCAACAATGTCAGGTGACTGACCTTAGGGGTTGGCTATATAACATCCAGGTGAACCAACCACTTCCTCTTGCCTGGAACGCCCAGTTCGTCCTGAGTGACAAGGGATGGTGACGGTCATCGTTCGGTCTCATAGATCCATAGTTATGGTCAGAACTTACGATCTATTTCGACCTCACTCAGACCGTCACCACGGTCTTACCTTGGATGACTTATACCACCAGGGTCACGAGGGATTCATTTAGTCACAGATAATACAGCAGACCCCAAAGAATTCGGATTTGCCACATTAATCCTATAAAATCTAGTAAACGTGTATGGGCTGCTCCAAAAGGCTGCTGCACAGATGTCTGAGAGCGCTACCCCCTTGAGTGCCGCCCAGGAAGTAGCCATACTCCTAGTAGAGTGAGCCACCAGATCACCAGGGATAGGTAGATTTTGGTTGACATAAGCTTGTGAAATTGTATCCACAACCCAATGAGACAATCGTTGCTTAGACACAGGTTTGCCTGCACACCTCTTGTCAAAGCATATGAATAGTTGCATGTGTGACTGCCATAATTCATGAGTACGCTCAATGTATGTGTGCAATGCTCTAATAGGACATAGAGAAGAATTATCTAACCCAGCACCCGAACAAAGGGGATCTGGACGGAAAGCATCAAGCTCAATCACTTGATTTATTGTACTAGGTTTAAGGACCTTGGGTAGAAATGACGGGTTTGGCCAAAGAAAACCCCCCGTTTTTTCCGCCTTCCATCTCAAGCATTCTTCACTGACTGATAAAGAGTGTAATTCACCAACTCTCTTGGCTGAACATATCGCCAGTAGGAAGACTGTCTTCCATGTCAAGAACTTGAGATCGGCTTGCTCCAGAGGTTCAAAAGGTGCTTTGGTCAGTGAGTGTAAGACAATAGAAAGGTCCCAAGCAGGTGCTCTCATACTTCTCCTTGGATGTAAACGGTGTGCACCCTTAAGAAACTGAGACACCAAAGGGTGTTTGCCAATATTTGCACCATCCACTGACACATGAAAGTGGGAGATGGCTGCAATGTAGACCTTTATGGTATTAACTGACTTCCCCGAATCCATCAATTATTGAAGAAAACGAAGAACCAAACTGGTGTCACACTTGGCTGGATCTAGTTGTTGGTCTTGACACCACGTTGAGAATATCCGCCACTTGCTAGAATAGTTACTCCACGTAGATGGTGCCTTAGAACTATGTATTGTCCTCAATACAGCTTCGTCTAAGTCTTTAGAGAGGGGCTGAGCAAGGGCCATACCCACAGTTGTAGTATCTCTGGTTTTGGGTGCCAGATTTGGCCCTCCGCTTGGGAGAGAAGATCGGCTCTCTTTGGTAACTGCCAAGGTTGACCTTGGACCAAACGTACAAGGTTCGGAAACCAATGCTTTTTTGGCCACCTGGGGGCCACAAGTAAAACCTTGTGATGACCCAACGCTACCCTGTTGAGCACCAGGTGAATCAGAGGTAGGGTGGAAAAGCGTACAACAATTCCTCCGGCCATTCTTGAGATAGTGCATCTATTCCCAAGGGACCTCCCTGGTTGTTCAGGGAATACCATAGATCGCAATGAGTTGTCTCTGTAGTCGCAAACAGATCGACCCTCGCCATTCCGAACTGACTCCATATGATTCTTACCACTTCGGGATGGAGACGCCACTCTCCCGGGAGAGGTCCAGTTCGAGACAGCAGGTCTGCTGCTCTGTTTGCTACTCCCGGTATGTATACTGCTCTGAGTGATGAGAGCTTCAGAAATGCCCAAGAGAGTAGTTCCTTTGTCACCTGGAGACATCGCGCTGATCTGGTGCCGCCTTGGTGATTGATGTGGTACACTGCAGACATGTTGTCTGTTCTCACCAAAACATGTTTGTTCTGCAACAACGGAAGAAAAGCCCTCAAGGAGAGATGGACTGCCTTGAGTTCCAGCACATTGATGTGCTCCGAGGTCCAAGGGGATTCCCAGAGTCCCCTGATGGACCTGCCTTCCCAAACTGCTCCCCACCCCGTTAGAGAAGCATCTGTCGTTATCACAGATCGCCTTGCTGGGATGTTGCCTAGACGAACCCCTTGTAATGGTAACGTCTTCGTATTCCAAGGGCGTAACATTTGGATACATCTTCGTGTAACCTTTATCTTCACATGCCTTTGTAATTCGGGATGCAAGTGGAAGTTGTTCAACCAACGTTGTAGTGGACGGGCTCTGAGAAGGCCTAGTGGGACCACAGTCACTGCCGCTGCAATCATGCCCAATAATCGCTGAAATTGAATTAACTTCATTCTCTTGTTCAGACGAAATGACTGAGCTAGACTGACCAACTGTTCCACCCTCTGGGGTGACAAAGATGCAGTCATCAGTTGGGAATCCAGCGAAATTCCCACAAACACTGTCTGTTGTCTGGGACTTAGATTGCTCTTTTCCCAGTTCACCTTGAAACCTAGTGACTGTACATGTTGAAGGACCATTTCTGTGTCCTTCAGTACTTGGCTGCGAGAAGGAGCACAAATTAGCCAGTCGTCCAGGTATGATAGAATTTTCAAACCTGCACATTGAAGAGGACGAAGGGCTGCAGAAACCACTCTGGTGAAGACCCTTGGAGACAGAGATAGGCCAAATGGAAGGACCCTGAACTGGTAGACCCGATCTTGAAAAGCAAAGCGAAGAAACGGGCAATGATCCTGACAGATGGGTATGTGGAAATATGCATCCTTTAAGTCTATGGAAGTGAACCATTCTCCCGGTTCTATGGATTCCAGAATTTGAACTGTAGTCAGCATTTTGAAGGGCAATACTTTTATGAATCGGTTCAGCTGTCGTAAGTCCAGAATGGGTCGAAGTCCCCCGTCTTTCTTGCTGGTACTTATCTGTACAATTGCTTTTTTCTGTACTAAGACTGTGATTTCGTTGGCCAAAATTTGTGCCTGGACTGGGTTTCTGACTATGGTCATTTGAACCCCTGAAAAAGTAGGAGGGCGCCGCCGGAACTGTATCCTGTATCCTGTCTTGATGGTATCTAGAACCCAAGGATCTGATGTTACCTTCTCCCAACTGTCCAGGCATAGTTGGGAGCATTCTCCGGCGACTCCAAGACCGCTATGCCTGGCCTCCCCGGGGTTTAAAACCCCTGGTAGTACGCCTCTTAAATGACCCTCCCCTGACTGGAGTATGAGACTGGTCAGTTTGGGGAGACTGGTAAAATGGTCTGGTGCCTCGATCATGGAATTGGTAACCCCTGGTTCGCCTTCTGTCATACCCCCAAGTTTCTGAACGAGGAAAGTGTTGGGGCTGAAAGGAATGGGCTGCTCTATGGCCATATTTGGTAAGTCCACCAAATGTCTGCTGAACTGATTCCCTTCTGCGTCTTGCTTGATCAGCAGTGTCCAGCAGAGACTGTGAATCAGTGTGAAATATCCGACCTGGAACCACTGGCATATTAGTCAGGTCCTTCCTAATAGCGTCAGGCAAAGATGTCTGTGCCAACCAGATTTGGCTAAGATAGCTGAAGACATGGATGCTCCAATATCCCTAGTAAGCTGTGAGTGTGTGATGAGTGCTGTGTCAATTAAACTCATCATATCATGCTCTTCTTTATTAACAACCTTCCTCAAAGCAGCCAGAACTATTGCTAAAGCATTTCCTGATCGAGCTGCTCGGGTAGCTGCATTATACGCTTGGCTCATTAACCGATCGGTCTTTTTGCACTCTTTACCAGGACAACGAGGGTTATCTGTAACCTTATCAGGTCCCAAAGTGGTTAAGGCTGCGATCTCTCGCTCCACTGATGGCATGTTCCCCATACCACTCTCAGGGGGATAATCCAATTTAACAAACCGCCTGCAACCTGCATTAAACTGGGGTGCAGCCTTTGGATTATTCCAGGCTTTCCTCAGCATCTGGGAATAATCCTCAGCCACAGGAATGGACACAGTAGGCTGTGCAGGGGAAATACTCGTCCATACACCTTGTGTGGGGGTTGGAGCTGAAGCTTCTTCCTGAGCATCAAGGCCCAGGATCCTTGCTGCACTTAAAATGCGTGAAAGAATGTCAGAATGCAGGCTTCCTTCTGAAACTTCGGACCTGGATTCATCTTCCTCATTTTCGCCAATATCCTCCTCACTACCATAAAGGGAATTATTTGCATGCAGTGACACGGCATCCATAGAATCATCCCTCTTTTCCTGATGTGATGTTAACTCATCTCCAGGAGAGGGTGCAATGGGGACTGCAGATGGCTGCGTGCTTATTGAAGTGTTACGTGTTTCAAGCTTACCAGCTAAGTCACGTAATGCTGCCAATATTTGTAACTGAGTATCGTCCTTGGGCTCTTGCACTACCGTTGCCCTCTTCCGTTTATCTTGAGGCATGTCAGAACTTGGAGACCTGATCGACTCATCAGGCTTCTTGCGTTTGTGAGAGGAACTACTGGGAATCCTTTCTTTGCCACCAGTTAAATGTTTGGCTCTCTGCACTCTTTCCTGCAAAGTTAGCTCTATTGCAGCTGCACATGGGTTTTCGATATCATCCAACAGATGTTGCATACCCAAACAGGAGGGACATTCACGGTGCCCATCTCTTGACTGTATGCCAGTTTGGCAAAACCGACATCTTGAGTGACTCATAACAACAAGCCAGAGGTCAAGTCACTCATATAATAAAGGTCTATGATAAGAAAATTAAATAAATAGACAGATTAACTGTAACGAATCACAGTATTTTAATTAATTCTTGGAGTTGAACTGCAAGATTTTAAAATAAACTACCGGCATTTAGTTGAAAAACACAAGCGACAATGCCAATAACATAGATTGTGACGAATCACCAATCATTAATCAAATCAAACACTTCCTTAAACTGTAGGTATTAGTTAAACATGGTTAACCAGATATCCTTAATATATAGATTGTGACGAATCACTTCATACTCATCTTTCAAAATAAGTCTGCGAACAGAACTCCTTGAAAATCATATAATCTATTAGAAAATAATATATCCATCACTCTACGTGCGCACACGCAGTAAACAAGATGGAAAAACTCTCTCCTGCTGCGAACAGCTGACCCAAGAACCAATAATAAATACCTGTAAACAAACTGAAAAAAATAAATAAATAAAGAAACACTCACCGACGTGCGTTCCGACGACGCACCGAGAAATTTAAATGAGGAGAAAACCACCTCAATCCTCAGGGACGTGAAGCACCTGCACGAAAATGTGACGGATTGGAACTAGTTTTTCCTGTAATCAAAAATTCGCTCTACCGCGACAGTCTCAGATGAGGCGAGAAAGGCAAGAGGAAGTGGTTGGTTCACCTGGATGTTATATAGCCAACCCCTAAGGTCAGTCACCTGACATTGTTGATATTAGGTCTCGAGGATAGGCGGAAGAGTGGCGTCATTCAAGGTAAGACCGTGGTGACGGTCTGAGTGAGGTCGAAATAGATCATATATTATCACATCCTGGCGAAGAGGCGACTTAAAATAAGTTAATTGACACGTCAGCCATAGCCTGACGTGGTCTGTATCACTTTTACTGGCACTATGTAACTTCGGGTTTCGGGTCGGCACCCGTGGACAAAAATAAACTAAAAAATTCGACTGCTTTACGGCATACGTCACTTCCCCCACCAGTTCCTCCAATTCGGACTTGAGTGAACAGCCAGTGTGTGTTTTCGTTTGCTATTGCTTTCGTTATGGCCGAAGCGGTAAAAACAACTAAGACAAAGGTTTTGTCTGAGGAGACTCGGAAGAGGAAAAGGCTGAGTGATAAAGCAAGAGGCCGGACAAGAATCAATATTGGTCCAGTGTTTGCTCGCTGGCGTGAGCTTAAGGATGCGGAGGGTTGCCCGACCGATGCTGTCTTGGCCGTCATGCTGTTAGACTAGTAAGTATATTGCTTGCATACCCTACTAAAACTATCTGTAGTTTTTATAATTTGTTGTCTGGCAATGTTATGTAAACTATCTGGTCCTCCATTTATCTTCATGAATCAAGTAATGCTAGTAGAGAAGAGAATTATCAATCTGGTAGCAAGTACACACTAACATGTTAGTCTTACATGTTTAGCATGCTATCGTTATCATTCTCTATTCCGATTTGAACATTGCAATCGATGACTTGCAAATCGCAAATGTTTGTGTTGAAATGTCTACTAATCATGTAGAATGAGTATGAAATGAGTAATATTATCATTACCTATATGAAAGAAAACCGGCATGCTTCATGTGCATCATCCATATATCTCTTTTGTTTTTGTTGATTTCAGCTACCAGAAACGGCAAGTGACATCGACACCTAGTAAAGCCACACATTCACAACTACCACAGCTGCTGGTGTCTAGCGTTACTGAGGATAGTGATAGGTAACATATTTATTTTTCAAGACTTCATAGCAAAATATTTAAGAATGTTGTTCATAATTAATTAATTTTCTTTTGTTGTTTAGGGATAACATCACAATCCAAGGTGTACAACCACTGGAGACACAAGAAGTGGATGTACTAGAAGCCAGGTAGGTTGGCCTAATAGTGAGACAATGGATTGTAGACTGTACTGGTGCATTGTTGACTGCTTGTACATTTTATTTTTCACTCGTTTATGTCTCTTCTACAATGGTTGTAGTATGCACTCCATGAGTATTGCAGAGGAGGAGCAGTTTGACTCTCCAGATGAAGAAGCAAGGAACGATTTGAGAAATAGCACGCAAGTTTTGCACATAATTTTGTTTCTTTTTTTTTAATTAATTTTAATTAATATTTTATGAATATGTTCAAGTCTGACTATCTGTTTTTTTGCGCAGCATTGACATAGATGAACGGAGGACTAAACATAGCTTCTGTGAAGATGGGGAAAGTTCTGATGAAGTTAATGCCCCTTTTCTTCAGATACGGTACGATTGTGTAATTAAATTAGAGTTAGAACAGTATTTACAGTAATTGTAGTTATTAAATAGTCCATGTTTGTTTTTAATCTATCTCTTTATCCACCTGCAGTCCTGGAGGTGAAGATATCATTGAACAGCTGCACGAGATCAGCATGGATGAAGTCGTGATTGATGTTGCAATACCTACTTTCCCAAACGATGATATAATTGATATTCCACACTCACACAAGGTTGTTTGTGAAGATGACATAGTTGGCAAGAATGCTAGTATCGTGTATCACAAAAATCTAAAGACGCGGCCACCTACCTCCAATTGCCTGTAGAGAGGTGCAGCAAAATCCACAAGATTACAGGAACAACATGCTCTGCTGGACCAACATTTGAGGTGAACTTGAAAACTAGGGGAACTGGAGTCATCTTGGAATGGGTAAGTCTTGTAGCTTCTGGTGCAAAACTATAATCTGTAATGAACATACCCCGGCTCCATTTGTTATGTTGGACTACTGTGTAAAGTGTGTCATGTATTTTCAAACTGAAATTAGACATTTTATTTTTTTCTTCATATGTAAACTTAGTAACTTTGTCAGTAATCTCTCATTATATGCACAATGGTGTTGTTGTTAAATGTGGCTGAGATTATGCTTATGGAATGCTGCTTCAGAGATTTTGTCTGGTTAAACAGCTTGTCATAGTTACTATATTCAAGATGTGACATCATGCCTGTATTTATGCTGTGTGCTCAATCTGGGATATTCTTTATTTACCCCCCTCCATTTCTACAGATATGTCACTTTGCAAGGGCGTAGATTTGGTTTGAACATTGGGGGGGTTGAAGTTTGGGTATGCCTCCTGATATTGTGATCATGGTATAAATAATGGGGGGGTTGTATTGCATAGATTTAAATATTGGGGGGGTTATATCCCCCCCATCCCCCCCACAAATTACGCCCCTGTCCCTTTGGACACACTTTGTGGCAGTGGAATTCGCAGCCCGTTATGAAATACGGCATGCAGGGAGGTGATTTCATGCTGGCCACCAACATACTGCTCTCCGGGAATAATTACAGGAAGATAATTTCCAGTACATGCAAATGGGGATGGTGAATGAGTGTACCTTTTTCAAGATTCAAGATGCATACTGCATTGAACCAGTCGAACAGTTCTGGCAAAAGATAAGAGCCGATGTTCTAAACAGCTTGAAGGAAAAGGATGAAGTGGTTGTCCTAGGTGAGTCTTATTCTGTTGTTGTTGTTGTTTTTTACAGCGACATGCCTCTGACTTGTTGTGAAAATCAACAACACTTTTTGCCATTGTAACTGTTTTTTGTTTTGTTTACTCCTTAGGTGATGGCTGAATGGATTCTCCAGGTATATAGTGTTTGTGTGTGTGAGAGAGGTGGATAGAGCAAACTTGTTACATAGTTGGTTATGGAGCATTTATTTAATACCCTTACTAACTTTATCCTCCTTCTACAGGCCACTGTGCACAATACTGCACATACACGACTATAGAACAAGACACTCGTGACATTGTACATATTGTCTCTGTCGACAAGCGGGAGACAAACAGAAATTCTGTAATCATGGAGAAGGAGTGCTTGGACAATGGATGCACTTCTTCCAGAGATCCATGTGACTGAGGTGGTCACTGACGCACATCCTCAAATCTCCGCATTGCTCAGTAAGGAGAATGTGTATTTTTTTCACAAAATGTGGTCTTTAAAATCAGGTTTTTCATGTTGATTTGTCTGATTGTAATCATTACTTTTTATTAGATCCTGAACGTGGCAAATACAAGGCACATGGTTTGAAGCATTCCCTGGATATTTGGCATGCAGCCAAAATTTTGGGGAAGAAGATACGACGGGTATGCCATTTTATTATTTTACATACTCATTTGATAGTTTAATCTGTTAATGCTGTGTCTGTGTAACATCTACATCTCTCTTTCAGGCTGGTACAGTGAGGGACCAGTCAGACCTCCTGCCTTGGATAAAGGATATCGTTAACCACTTCTGGTATTGTGCCAAGCAAGCCTCTTTAGAAGAACAGTTCAAGGCAGGTTTATGTGAATTTTTTATAGTGGTAAACTTAAATAATGTTTTGGGTGTGTGAAAAAGGTGAGATAAATGACATGTTGTGGTTTTTTATTGTTTTTAAAGCTGAAGTGGCATGCGCTCCTACATCATGTACGCAATCAGCACACATGGTCAACGGGATGCTGTGAGCACGAACCTCTAGGGGACAGAATCCAGGAGAAGCCTTGGATAAAACAAGGTACGGTAATTGTAATGTGATTTTCATGACATGTGTCTGACTATGCATGTACAATTAGCCTATTCAGAGTATGAATTTGTACAGGTTCGGCAGCTCACCAAGCTCTCACCGCTATTGTATTGGACAAGCGGTGGTTGAAGGACGTGGGGAAGCTCATTACCTTCAGGTAAGCTATTATTTCAATTATTGGTTTTCATTACAAAACATATTTATGTCAATGCCTATTACAATACATTTTTTTTTTTAAACTATAACGTGTATGCAAAGCATTGTCTTCAATATCGATGTCTGTAGTGTTGCTTTGCTGGCCTGTCAGCTTGACACAAATAAAAAATATAAATGAAACAGGGTTCCCTTTGATGCTAACCAGTTTTAGTAAGTTAAAGTAAGTTTGTTTCTTTCTCATATCATACAGGACGACGTCAGATTTAGAGAATTTCCAGAATCACATCCTGATGTACGCTGGAAAAAGATTTGCCTACAGCCCACCAGTTTATCGCACACGGACCTTGCTGGCGGCGAAAGGTCCGAAAGTAGGCTCTTTTCCCCTCTTCTCTCGCCGCATTTACCCTTGGCCATAGCAGCTTCCTCTGTTGTCTTTCAGCAAATGTCAGGTCCTCTGCCAGGCGAACCCCTCTTTCCTTGAGACCAGGATGGTCCCGTGCAGCTTTCCAGACTTTCTCTCTGTAGGATCTGAGCGCGAACTGGATGATGACCGGCCTAGGACGGTTACTGCCAGATCCAAGACGTCCAATCCTGTGGATTGTGTCGACAGAAAAAGGGATGTCATCTACCTCGTCCGGAGTCAGCATTTTTAGGATTTCAAGCACTTTGCTTCTTATATTTTCTCCATCTGTTTCTCTCAAATTATTAAAGTCGGCATGAAATCAAATTTGACAAATCTTCTTTTTATATGTAATATTGTAGTGTTTATTATAAATGATTTATCTGTGCACTTCATTATTTTTTTTAAATTCATGTACCGTTATAATCTTTAATCAAATACATTACCCTTCCCTCCCCCCTCGAAACGACCACTCTTCTCTTTCGGTCACGTGCAATGGCGAAAGGGTGCGGCCAGAGCCGATGAGGGTGCGGCTATCGGTGCAACGCCTCTCAAAGAAGATACATTCAAATCTGCCTCCATTTTGTTTGCAACGCCCAACCTCCAACGATCCAAACAATTCCCGAAGGACGAAATCAAGCCCCGCCCCACATTTTTTTCTAATTTCAGAACCCGTTTCACTCGGATATACGTCACAACAAGGAAAAAATGACAATCTCAACTTCCGTTTCATGCCAACTTTAAGCCTCAAATGCCATCTCCTACTGTAGATCTCGGCCTGATCGCACTTGCCTTGAACCATCGGACCACCTGCTCAATCTGCGATACCTTGTTCTCGTTAGCCTTGACTCTTGCAGATAGAGATTTCATCTCCTCGGCCACAAAATCAGTCGTCTTTGAAAGATTAACTATAGCGACCGAGTTCTGGGCAATCTGTTGTTCCACTGACGAAAAGCGCTCATTAAGAGCATTGACAGCACGAAGTAGGGGAGCGCGGGGCACAACCTAACGCGGGGTTAGTCAGGATCAAGCCGGTTGTGTTACGCTCTTTATCTCTCGCTGCCAAAAGACGGTCTCCCACGAATTTGTGGAAAGTTTTGATAATAGTTCGTAAAGATACTGGACAAAGAGTGTTTTGACACCATGCAAGTAAATTTTTTCATCGTAGTTTTTTTTTCGGTTTCTGAGTTGGGTGTGTACGTTTCCAAATCTAACTTTATATTGCCTTAATCACTGTCTTGTTGGCTAAAACATAGCACCGTTTTGAAACATGTCAGCAACTCCTAGCAACTGTTAGCTAGGCTTAAAATGTTTTACACAGCGGGGTTAGTTGTAGCACAGTGTTACAACTAAGCCGCCAAGTGTACACTCATAATCAAATGAAAACAGCTAGCCACACAACTTTTCGGGTTTGAGTATTTATTGATATATTTAACTTTGTTGGACTTTCACAAACAATGTTGGAATTTAAAATGTTTAAAATTTGGTTTACTATGCATTGATCACTTGTTTATTAATTAAAATATGGCCTGTTTTTAATGCAATAAACCCTTTAAATTTTTATTTTAAGCTCATTTGTATTATTATTACTGTTATTATTTATAATAATAATAATTTTACATGCAGCTGCCACACACAAATCTAATTAAATTGCAATTACAACATTTGATCTATTTATTTATTGCAAAACTGTGCAGCCCTTTTCTATGTCTTTATCCATGATATTGATCCATAATAGAAGGATGAGGGATGGATGTATGGATATCTATACAGATGCACAAACAATATCAAACTATACAAATAAAATAGTACTGAATTATGTGTTACACACAAGTGTTACAACTAACCCCTCCGTCTGTTACAATTAACCCTGCATATGGGGTAAGTTGTAACATTTGCACTTCTGTCACTTTCAGTGCAACAGTACGAACATGGTAGGTCCTAGAAAAAACTTTAAATGTTCATTTGTAGCAGAGATGTGTATGTTGCTTGTGTAAAACAAAAAGTTGAATCTAACTTAATCCTTTTTTTTAAATAATTGAGCCAAAACCAAAATGTGTTAGGTTGTGCCCCGCTCTCCCCTATGGTCAGCATTAGATACATTGAGGTCTTCTTCCTGACATGCTTTTTTTGAAAGAGGGCTACCTGTTGGAGTATTTGGGGATGAATCAGCTCCAGCTGATGCTTCGAAAAGCGAAGAAAGTAACTTTCTGTCCTTGTTCTTTGGCATGATGGATAATGCACGTGGTCTTGCAGTGTGCTCAGTCAATATAGGCTGCGTCACAGTCAGGTGAAATTTTTATAAAGTCTATTTATTGCATTCTTCTCTTAAATGTGTTACCACTTCATGGCTTAATGAAGCTTTACAATTTCGGCCAGAAGATACAGACTGATCTCATGAAATGGTGTATGTATGACACGCCAATTCGTATTTCCATTTTTGGCGTGCTATCAACACGCATAACCGCTTTTCAGCGTGTTTATCAACGCCGTTGACTTAACGTTACATTACTGTATAAATATATGACCTACCCCAACCCCGTCCCTAAACCTACCCGTCACTGGGGTTAATACCATTTATGAGTCTTCCCCTACCATCCTAGGAAAGAAAAATATTGCTCCACAGATGTAGATATGAATTTTGCTTCGTTTCGCTCGGACATTTAACGGCGTACACATACACGCGGAATCACTCGGACGTTTAACGGCGTGGACACACACGCGGATAGCTCAAAATGCGTATAGATAACACGCCACTTGAATTGAAAGTGGCGTGTATGTTTACGCAAAGTCATGATGTCATGTTGGAAGATAAGACTCCTCAAAAACGCCTCAGAGCTCGAACCAACACAACCGTTCAGGTTGCCATCTTGCGCCACCACCACGTAGCTGGATGGTCCAATACTATTGGACGGAGGTGTGTTTTGGTGACGTCATATACGCATGCGCAGTACCGATCTCTGGTTATAATTTGCATGCGCGGCATGTATGCTCAATATTGTACAGAGATTATGTTCTCTAACCTGTGTAGTAGTACTGTTAAATAGTTATATGTAATTATTGATGAATAAGTAATTATTTACATAAATGGGATGCTTAAGTTATCCAAGTTTCACTCTACATAGGCTACATGCAAAATAGTTTATTTTACAACATTTTAAATCACATGATTTTTAAACCTAAATATGATAGATTAATAGCATGTCCTCACCGCAAGTAGCCTATTTGTTTTTTAATGCGTGTATATAGAGCATTTTAAAATAAAGCCATTTTATTTTTTAAGGTCATATGCTGTTTAAGATTTTTTTTTTTTTTTTTGACAGAAGCAAACAGTCACAATATAGAACTATTAAATAGAAAAAAACATGAAAAAAAGAAAAAAAAGCCACAAGACGGGACAAAAAAAATTACATATCAAAGGAAAAGATAAAAAGACTTACATATTTCAGTTGTTTTTAATGGCTTCTTGTTACACGAGTCAGAGACAGTCCCAAAGTAATGTTGTATTTCAATAAGCAAAACATAGAAAAGTGAGAGTTTACATTTATGTATATAGAATTTTGTCAACAAAAAAAGATTAAGGAATATTTTGTTTTTGTGTAATTGTTCTTTTTTTCCCCGCTAACAATTCCAAACAAAACATTTTCCCAATGTAGAGAAAATTCCTTATCAATGTTCTCAATAACAAATCTGAAAAGTTTTTCCAAAATATTAAGAATAATGGCAAAGCCAAAATAAATGCATTATAGTCTATGGGTGCTGTTTACAAAAATAACAGTTTACGTCAATATCTTTTTAAAATTTCTTTAGAAAGGTATAATTACTGGATATATACGATGAAGCTTATCTTAGTAGTAATTAAATATCTATTCGGAATCAGCCAAACCTTTCTCCAGACAATATCGGGAACAAAAGCATTCCAGTAAACTGTGACGTTTGGAATTGATACACAATCATTCAGAAATAATTGCCGTATCGATCTATTAGAAGAAGTGATGAAAAGCAGTATTTCCCCACCACTGTAACATTAGGATCTAGAGGAGGTAAAGAAGAGGAGATATGTTGAAGCAATCTAATAACTCCAGATGGCATCAAAAACAATAGCAGATTCTTTAGGGGTAATGGGAAAGTTAAAATGACTAAGGAATTCTTCATAGTTTAATAAATGGCCATTTGCGTTTAATAACTGACTCGCAAGCGAAATATCAGCCTCAAACCAGCGCTTTTGTTTTTATACGGAATATCACAGTTATGAGGAGAAAAGTTGTGCTTGTATATCAGAGACCAGGCGAGAAGGATCTGCTTATGACATTTAGATTATATATATAACATTATAATTACAAAGCAATAAAAATGTTAAACCACCAAATTTGGAGAAAATATAAGGAGGTTGGATTAAGTTCGCACAAGGCTACAGAAAACTATTGTGTTTATTTTTCTTCAAATGCAGTCTAAGCCGATGAGTTTCGAATGTTATATGTTGTATTTGTTTAAGTAAAAAATAAAACGTATTATAATCTAAACAAATACATGGTTCATTTTTGGCAACATTATCATGATAGCCTTTATATATCTGTGTGGTTAAGTGTTGTATATTGATTAAGCCTACTTTGCTATTCTATAAATATATAGGCCTAATAAGTCGCATTATAATATGATATAAAATGTATGAATTTCAGGGGGCATGTCACTACCACATACCCCACATATATTTTCAATAAAATTAAAAAAATTTAAACCACCAAATTTGGAGAAAATATAAGGAGGTTGGATTTTTGAGAAAGTGTTTGGCCCAATTCATTTTAAGAGTATTAATGAATGTACAAAAGTCTCACCATCTAAATAAGAATTTAAAACAACAGATTTCTTAATATGCCATTTTTCCATATGAAATTAAATAACATTTTGTCAATACGTTTGATAATGTTGTTATCCACATGGAATGACTGAGCAGCGAATGAACATCTGGAGACGCCTTCCCCTTTGGCGAGTAATATTCTTCCCTCAGAGAAACATCTCTCTCCAGCCATAAAATACATTTACTGTTTTCTCCATAATAGGGGAAACATTACATACACATCTATCAATTAGATTTTTACATATAGAGATACCTATAAGATATCTATGGAAGCTTGTTTCCGCCACTGAATAAAAAAATAAAAAATTAAAATTGCGACTTTTTATCTCACAATTGCGAGATATGAAGTCAGAATTTCGAGATATAAACTCACAATTATGTGTTATAAAGTCAGAATTGCAAGATGTAAATCGCAATTGTGAGAAAAAAGTCAGAATTGTGAGAAATAAAGTCGCAATTCTGAGAAATAGTTGCAATTGCGAGAAAAAAAAAGAGAATTGCGTTTTTATATCTCACAATTGCGACTATTTCTCAGAATTGCGACTTTATATCTCGCAATTGCGACTATTTCTTACAATTGCGACTTTATATCTCACAATTCTGACATCTTTTCTCAGAATTGTGAGATATAAACTCGCAATTGCGAGTTATCAGGCCAATTCTAAGGGGGGAAAAAGACTAACTTTTTCCCCTCAGAATAGTTTATATCTCACAATTTTGACTTTACAACACGCAATTGCGACTTTATATCTCGCAATTCTGACTTTATAACACGCAATTTCGACTTTACAACACGCAATTGCGACTTTATATCACACAATTCTGACTTTATATCTCGCAATTCTGACTTTATATCACGCAATTCTGACTTTATATCTCGCAATTCTTACTTTATAACACGCAATTGCAGTTCTAAAATAACAGTTCTGAGAAATAAAGTCAAAATTGCGAGATGTAAACTTGCAATTGTGAGAAAAAAAGTCGCAATTACCTTTTTATTTTTCATTCTGTGGCGGAAATAAGCTTCAATAGACATCTTATCTTTAATTGGAATATTATTAATTATAGTTAGATTACAATCTTTAATTGAAAGTAGTTCACATTTAGACAGATTCAAGAAAAAAGACCAGAAGCTTTGGAGAATCTCTCCACAGTGCAGATTGCAATGGGTACCCAAGAGGCGTCTCTTAAAGGGGCGGTAAAGTATGATTTCACTTTTCTAATTTTAGTTAGTGTGTAATGTTGCTGTTTGAGCATAAAAAACATTATCTAAGTTACAAACGCTCAAAGTTAAAAGCAAAGGAAGATATTTGCTTTTAAAGAAAAGGACTACAACAAACGGCTGGTAGAACTACACGACATTCCTCCAGGGTTAGTGACATCACCAACCCTAAAATGTACATAAGCCCCGCCCCCGGGAACACCAGGCCATGTGGAGAAGAGGCAGAGTGGTTGTAGTCGAGCACATTTGTGAGTCAGCTCAAACTTTAGCATCCATCTTTTCACATGCATTAGAAAGTCACTCTGTGTGCATCTCACAACAGTTCCTATACGAGTGATTTATAGATTACATGACAGAATATCCTAATTGAAGATAGTTAACTCCACATCAGCAACATAAATTCATCAATTGCGACTTTACAACACGCAATTACGACTTTATATCACGCAATTACGACTTCACGCAATTACGACTTTATATCTCGCAATTCTGACTTTACAACACGCAGTTTCGACTTTATATCTGGCAATTACGACTTTATATCTCGCAATTACGACTTTATATCACGCAATTACGACTTCACGCAATTACGACTTTATATCACGCAATCACGACTTCATATCTCGCAATTCTGACTTTACAACACGCAATTTCGACTTTATATCTGGCAATTACGACTTTATATCACGCAATTACAACTTTATATCACGCAATTACGACTTTATATCTCGCAATTCTGACTTTATATCACGCAATTACGACTTTATATCACGCAATTACGACTTTATATCACGCAATTACGACTTTATATCACGCAATTACGACTTTATATCACGCAATTACGACTTCATATCACGCAATTACGACTTTATATCATGCAATTACGACTTCACGCAATTACGACTTTATATCACGCAATTACGACTTTATATCTCGCAATTACGACTTTACAACACGCAATTTCAACTTTATATCTCGCAATTACGACTTTATATCACGCAATTACGACTTTACAACACGCAATTTCTACTTTATATTTCGCAATTCTACGATTTACAATTTACGTTATTGTGCAGAAAGAACTCCCAAACTCTGCAGCTAAACAAAAGCCAATGTTAAAGGGATAGTTCACCCAAAAATGAAAACTGTCAGTAATTACTCTCCCTCATGTTGTTCAACCCCGTAAGACCTTCGTTCATCTTCGGAACACAAATTGAGATATTTTTGTTAAAGACATCGTTAAAATAGTCCAAGTGACTACAGTGGCTCAATCTTAAGTTTATCAAGCGACGAGAATACTTTTTGTGCGCAAAACCAAAGAAAAATAACGTCTTTATTTCAACTATTCATATCCTTCGATAGATCGGTTGTTGTACGTCACACGCATCACACACATGACCAGCGTCGGCCAATAGTGAGCCTACGTGTGACGTAGCCCTACGCTATCACACTACGTTAACTGACTAGAGGCCCAGAGAGAAGTAAATGAATAGTTGAAATAAGGTCGTTATTTATGTTTGTTTTTGCGCACAAAAAGTATTCTCGTCGCTGATCGGTGTGCTCGGCGTGATCCGATAAGGAGGAGACTGAAATTTGGCACTTCTCCATTCCAGTGCTGTGATTGGCTGCTGGATTTAGAGGGACTCATTTGCATAAAGCACACAGAAGTCTTTAAAGTGTCTTTAAAGTTTAACCAATGCATTTTTCACTTTCCAAACCAGCACCAGAATACCTTTGGCAATATTCTTAACAAATAGAGTCCTAACAATTTAGGCATTCATTCATTTGAACATTAACAGCTGAAATGGTTTAAGATGTTGCATTACAAACAGCTGGCGATGAGAATCCTTATTTATCTGAATAAGTATGAAATGGATGCGTGTTGTTTACATCAGTTTTGAGGGTACACTATGCAGTTTTTCGCCGCTAGGGGTCGCTAACCTCTTCAAAACAATAACACAAAGGCGTAGATTGATGACGCAGTGAATGATCGGAATCATGGAACTTCTAGTAATGCCGATGGATCTAATCATGTTTATGGATGAGGGAATGCATTGATGTTTTTTAAGATGACTGGTATGAAGTAATTGCTAATGAGAGACAGATAATCAGCGCCACACGCGAGCTCCAGGGATATAAATGACATTTCCTTCTGGATTATCCGCAAGTGCTGACGTCTCTGAGGAACTGGGTTGTAGAATATCCAGACAGTAGAATGGAACAACATACTGTATAGAAAACTTAGCTGTAACAAATAATGGACTGTTGTGCAGACGAGGCTGTAAAAGCTTTCTCCTAGTATGAGGTTACGCACCGCTGTGTGGGAGTGGCAGGGTTAAAGCCTTTCTCCAAGATCAACAGTTACCTTTCCCTCTTATACCCTGAGCAAAGCATTGTTAAACATGAGTGGAATACCAAAAACAAACCTGATCGACAGGAAACCTAAAGATGAGGCAGATGGGTGGTGATCAAGAGAGGGAGAAGAACATTAACATATTCTCCTCAAGGCATGTGTAAGCAATACTAAGATTGTACATTAGGATACTTTAATATAATATCTCTAATAAGTTTACCACCGTTCAGTTCAGTTTATAAGCTGTCAGATGAGATCAAACATGGCATAGTTACATATTAGAACTAGGGATGCAACGGTACACGGTAAAATCCCGGACCGGTCGGTCAGCCCTGCACGGGACTATCTACCCTCGTGTCCCGCGGGACTTCGGTTTTGCCATTGAGTTCGCGCTGATCCTTTTAGTTTTTGCTTTGTTTATACTCGACGCATCCGCACGAGCGCGAGTCTCCACTGACTGCGCGCGCACCTCTTCAAACGGACGAGGCGTTTATACTTGACGCGCTCGCCGTTGTGCTATTCTGTGAAACGACAGGGGGCGACCTGTCGAGGAGTAATTCTCCTCTAAACCACCAGGAATCAGCAGTGAAGAAGTAGTTTGCCATTTATTAGTAGTTTATTAATTGCTGATTCATAAAAGAGTAATAAATGCAGTAGGTTTATTGTAGCCTACTTTCACTGCATGTAAACTAGTTAAACAATTGAAGCCTGAGTGTTTAAACCTTAATTTCATCAGCAGGGCTTACTTCTGTTATTGTAGGCTTATTTTGTAAATGTAACCAATTACTTTAGACAAGTGCAAACTGGGTGCTTAATGCAAATGTGTTCCTATTCACAAAATGAGAGGCTTTTATGGTCAACCATCTATGCAAATGTCTCTGTGTATAGAAGGATCATAAACATGCTGGTACAGACGTACCAGTTCGGCTTGATTCGGCTCGAAGTCGTTCATCTTCACAGAAACACAGAAAGATAACCGGTGCATTGGGATTCCATACACATTGATGTTCTTCCTACTGTGACATTCTGTTTATGCTCATAAGAAAAATAAAACATATTTTTGGGATGAAATAGCAGTCTCTTTCTGCACAAAACGTACCGAAACCGAACCGAGACCGTGGCCCAAAAACCGAGGTACGGACCGTACCGTGGGCTATCTGTACCGTTGCACCCCTAATTAGAACACACTACCAAATAAACAGTATGTAGTTGGAAACATTTGTCCTGTGAAGTAAATAATACAGACGTGTCATTGAGGTGCAAACGACTCTTTCTCTCCCGACAAAACTATCCTGTGACTGGAGTGTCTCAACAGTCCTCGATCAGCATAGTGATGAAACCCTTGCACTAGATAGGCATTAGCATACTGTAATGATGAAGGCCATTGTGCCACGTTTAATTTATGCCATCTTAATTTACATTAAGATGGCATATTTGCTCAGCCCTACAAATCCCTCCTCTGGTACATTGGACCTCAGGAATTATGTGAGGTACATTTGTGACCTTAAAATTTAGGGCTGAGTGCATTGAAGAAGTGTCTCCATTGGCATAGTAGCACAGAGTAATGATGATAATTGTCAAGGATGCTAAGAAGATACACACACAGAACACCTACTCCCATCAGGTGTAGGCTTAGTCAGATGCACAACAATGTGGACACACTTGTCAGGAACTCTGTCCATATAGCAAGGCTTATGTCCATCGTTGGCTTTGGCAAGCCGAACAAGATCTCTAGTGTCTGTGGTGGTCCGTTCCTCCTCATGGCATCTTCAACTCTGTTCATGTCCCACAGGAACAAGATCTCTAGTGTCTGTGGTAGTCTGTTCCTCCTCATGGCATCTTCAACTCTGTTCATGTCCCACAGGAACAAGATCTCTAGTGTCTGTTGTGGTCTGTTCATCCTCATAGCATCTTCAACTCTTTGCTGTTCGTGTCCCACAGAAACAAGATCTATAGTGTCTGTTGTGGTCTGTTCCTCCTCACGGCATCTTCAACTCTCTGCTGTTCCTGTCCCATAAGAACAAGATCTCTAGTGTCTGTGGTGGTCTGCTCCTCCTTATGGCATCTTCAACTCTCTGCTGTTCATGTCCCACAGGAACAAGATCTCTAGTGTCTGTTGTGGTCTGTTCCTCCTCATGGCATCTTCAACTCTTTGCTGTTCATGTCCCACAGGAACAAGATCTCTAGTGTCTGTGGTGGTCTGTTCCTCCTCATGGCATCTTCAACTCTCTGCTGTTCATGTCCCACAGGAACAAGATCTCTAGTGTCTGTGGTGGTCTGTTCATCCTCATGGCATCTTCAACTCTGCTGTTCTTGTCCCACAGGAACAAGATCTCTAGTGTCTGTGGTGGTCTGTTCCTCCTCATGGCATCTTCAACTCTGCTGTTCTTGTCCCACAGGAACAAGATCTCTAGTGTCTGTGGTGGTCTGTTCCTCCTCATGGCATCTTCAACTCTCTGCTGTTCATGTCCCACAGGAACAAGATCTCTAGTGTCTGTGGTGGTCTGTTCATCCTCATGGCATCTTCAACTCTCTGCTGTTCATGTCCCACAGGAACAAGATCTCTAGTGTCTGTGGTGGTCTGTTCCTCCTCATGGCATCTTCAACTCTCTGCTGTTCATGTCCCACAGAAACAAGATCTATAATGTCTGTTGTGGTCTGTTCCTCCTCACGGCATCTTCAACTCTCTGCTGTTCATGTCCCACAGGAACAAGATCTCTAGTGTCTGTTGTGGTCTGTTCATCCTCATAGCATCTTCAACTCTTTGCTGTTCGTGTCCCACAGAAACAAGATCTATAATGTCTGTTGTGGTCTGTTCCTCCTCATGGCATCTTCAACTCTCTGCTGTTCATGTCCCACAGAAACAAGATCTATAATGTCTGTTGTGGTCTGTTCCTCCTCATGGCATCTTCAACTCTCTGCTGTTCATGTCCCACAGGAACAAGATCTCTAGTGTCTGTGGTGGTCTGTTCCTCCTCATGGCATCTTCAATTCTCTGCTGTTCATGTCCCACAGGAACAAGATCTCTAGTGTCTTTTGTGGTCTGTTCATCCTCACGGCATCTTCAACTCTCTGCTGTTCATGTCCCACAGGAACAAGATCTCTAGTGTCTTTTGTGGTCTGTTCATCCTCACGGCATCTTCAACTTTCTGCTGTTCATGTCCCACAGAAACAAGATCTATAATGTCTGTGGTGGTCTGTTCCTCCTCACGGCATCTTCAACTCTCTGCTGTTCATGTCCCACAGGAACAAGATCTCTAGTGTCTTTTGTGGTCTGTTCATCCTCACGGCATCTTCAACTCTCTGCTGTTCATGTCCCACAGAAACAAGATCTATAATGTCTGTTGTGGTCTGTTCCTCCTCACGGCATCTTCAACTCTCTGCTGTTCATGTCCCACAGGAACAAGATCTCTAGTGTCTGTTGTGGTCTGTTCATCCTCATAGCATCTTCAACTCTCTGCTGTTCGTGTCCCACAGAAACAAGATCTCTAGTGTCTGTGGTGGTCTGTTCCTCCTCATGGCATCTTCAACTCTGTTCATGTCCCACAGGAACAAGATCTCTAGTGTCTGTTGTGGTCTGTTCCTCCTCATGGCATCTTCAACTCTGTTCATGTCCCACAGGAACAAGATCTCTAGTGTCTGTGGAGATCTGTTCCTCCTCATGGCATCTTCAACTCTCTGCTGTTCATGTCCCACAGGAACAAGATCTCTAGTGTCTGCGGTGGTCTGTTCCTCCTCATGGCATCTTCAACTCTTTGCTGTTCCTTCTCATCTGCAAACCAAGTATAAAAAGGTTACAACTTTTAAGGGAGTATCAACATGTAGTAGTTAAGTTGTAACCGTGCGTTCACACCAGACGCGAATAGCGCGTCAAATTTGCGCCTACCGTGTCTAGTTATACGCTTGAACACTTTGAATCCATTCGCTTATCAAGAGCGAAAGAGCATGTCGGAATCGAAACTCATTGGTGGCCATCTTTTTTATGTTGATCGAGCATTCATCGAGAGAGTCACCGCTCTGTATTTGCTCTAGAGAGCAGAACAGCGGCGTAGGGATCATCGTCGCCGTATTTGGGACCACCAGACCCTTCGGAGATGAACCCAGTTTGCCGAGTTCCACCATTTGCTCGCTCCAGGAGCTGATCACCCTCGCCCTCATCCACCTAATCTGTCATTTATTTTAGTTTTGATGATAAATTGAGCCAGCCTCCAAAAGTGATTAACCTGTCCTTTGATTTCTCTCACACACTCTCCAGACACGAACTTATGCACTTAAATGAACTTATGCACTATAGTATATTGGTTGTCTTTACATTAGATATGGAATAATAGCATTCAATACACAATGAATTTTTCTCATATATTGAAATCAAGTTTTATGTGATAAAATATTTGCTTTGTTGTGCATTAGAACCACGCAGGCATTTAGTCATATTATAAAATAATTTATTGAAGCATCCAGATACAGCCGCTAGGCTCCTGATGCGGTCGTGGCGCAAATTGATGCCAAAGTTCTGATTTTTCAACTCGGGCGGCAGACACGAATTCGTGTCAAACGCGTGAATACACAAAAAGCACTAATAAAATAATTTGCGCATAACGTGCCAGACGCTCAACTCGCGCGAACTTGACTCACGACTGAGGCATATTTGCATCTACCGCGCCTCGCTCTACGCCTCATTCGCGGCGCAGGAATTTAACACGCGTAACACATCTTTGCATCGACTTGAAATCACTTGCGCCAGAACACTCTATTCGTGCCATGGATATGGTGTCAAAAAGAAAAGTTTAAGAATCTCTAGTACTGTTTTTTGAAAAATAAGTAAATTGCCTTAAAGAAAATCAACAGGTGTTGTTGTTGGAGTTGAGCTGATAACAAATTGCCAAATATCTTTTGTTTCGGGCTGAAATGCATGTTGTAGGTCACAAAATATGACAATTTACTCTCAGTCTAGAGCCCTGTATAGTGTTTTATTTCTGCTTTTACATGAGCGCCACAAGAGAGTGAACTTTTTTCTCTTTTTTTGCATATATCTGAACTGACAAATTACACATTCCTGTTGGTTGAACATGAGTTTATAGATATCAATTAATCAACAGTGTCCTGTGTTCACCACACACCGGCTATAGGGGAGAGGAGAGATTTGGCTATAGGGTGATGTGTGGCTAACTTACACAGAAGAGACTTTGTTGCTCAGCACATGAAAATAAACTACTTACCGTGATCTCAGACTGTGTTTAAGTGGTTTCTCCACTGTGTGGACCTTCATGTGTAGCTTCAGGCGACTTTTAATATAGAAACTCTTCCCGCACTGATCACACGTGTGCGGCTTCTCTCTGCTGTGGATCCTCTCGTGTGATCTCAGATTTGCTGATTGACTGAATCTCTTGTCACAGTGTGGACACTTGTAAGGTTGTTCTCCAGTGTGGATCCTCTCATGTTTTTTCAGATTTGCTGATTGACTGAATCTCTTGTCACAGTGTGGACACTTGTAAGGTTGTTCTCCAGTGTGGATCCTCTCATGCCTTTTCAGAGATGATGACTCACTGAATCTCTTGTCACAGTGTGAACACTTGTGAGGTTTTTCTCCAGTGTGGATCCTCTCATGTGTTTTCAGATGGTCTGACTGACTGAATCTCTTGTCACAGTGTGAGCACTTGTAAGGTTTTTCTCCAGTGTGGATCCTCTCATGTGTTTTCAGATGTGATGAGCGACTGAATCTCTTGTCACAGTGTGAACACTTGTAAGGTTTTTCTCCAGTGTGATTTCTCTGGTGCTGTTTTAAATTGGTTACTGTAGTAAAAGTCTTCTCACACTCAAAGCACATGTACTCTCTCACACCAGTGTGAGTTTTCTCATGTCCATGTAAAGATTGCAGCAGTGAAACACTCTTTCCACACACAGAACATGAATGCGGCTTCTCCTTCGTATGAACTCTCGTGTGTCTCTTCAGGTTTGATGCACAGAGAAATGTCTGACCACACTGATCACATGTGAATGGCTTCTCTCCTGTGTGGATCCTCATGTGATCATTAAGGTGTGAAGATCGACTGAATCTCTTCCCGCACTGATCACATGTGAACGGCTTCTCTCCAGTGTGAACTCTAATGTGAATCTCAAGACTAGCTTTGCTTGTGAAACTCTTTCCACACTGAGTGCAGGTGAAAGATTTCTTGGCTCTTTTTTTCTTTAAAAATGTCTGTTTAGTCTTTGAGCGACTCAAAGGTTTTCCTCCAGGTTGAACATGATGTTCCTCCTTCACTTCACTCAGTTCTTCACTCTCCTCCTTCACTTCACTCAGTTCTTCTCTCTCCTCCTTCACTTCACGCAGTTCTTCTCTCTCCTCCTCCACTTCACTCAGTTCTTCTCTCTCCTCCTTCACTTCACTCAGTTCTTCTCTCTCCTCCTTCACTTCACTCAGTTCTTCTCTCTCCTCCTTCACTTCACTCAGTTCTTCTCTCTCCTCCTTCACTTCACTCAGTTCTTCTCTCTCCTCGCTCTCTTCCATCAGGTCTGACATAAAAGAAACAAATATTACATTTATTTTTCAGTACATAAAAATAATTCAAAGAGAGAAATATAAAGTGAAAGGACATGAAAGTGAGCCCTGATGTAATGGTAGAAAGTAGACAACTGCTATAAAAATAATATGTCCTTGAAACTTTCCATGAATGAGGTAAATTTACTGATTATTCCAAAAAAAATATTTGGTAACACTTTATAATAACTGCACGCTATTAATCATTAGTTAAGCATGAGTAAACAGTTAATTCATCATTTATAAAGCATTAATAGACATTAGGGCTGGGCGATATGACGATATTATCATATATCGACGATGTCTCGCAAGTATCGCGATGTCGATTTAACAGTCTGTTTCCAGACGATAAACGTCATCAAAAAATGACATGGGCTATTTTTCACATAGCCCTATAGTTAAACACATATTTATTCACATGCAATAACATTAATTAAATATTTTTTATAGGCTAGTAGGATTAGGATTAGAAAATCGATTCTTGATAGCATTCTTAAAGCGCAAGACGAAAGAGAACACGTCTGTATGCACGCTGTTTTCTGAGATGCGCACTCATACAAAGAGCCGCCTCTCATGTAGTGCATGGGCAAATACACACAGAATTACTGTATATCTCACAATTATCCTTCTAGTTAATATATAGCATCAACTAAACATCAGAAGAATTATTGTTTCAACCGTGGAAAGACGTTAGTAGGTAGGCCTACCCACCTTTTTCTTTCTTTTTTTTTTAAAGTCCCAAATATCCCCGTAAACACAGCCGGTTTTGTTTTAAACGGTTGAGAAGGCAAGGCAAGGCAAGGCAAGGCAAGGCAAGGCAAGTTTATTTATATAGCACATTTCATACACAATGGTAATTCAAAGTGCTTTACATAGAAAAAAAAATCAAAACAAATAAGAATAATTAAAACAGTTTAGAATAAAAAATAATAAAGTACAGTACAAACAGTCGGACGAACAGTGGCACAGTGCTCATTCAGTAAATGCACGGCTAAACAGAAGTGTTTTGAGTCTGGATTTGAATGTGACTACTGTAGGAGCACATCTGATCTCCTCTGGAAGCTGGTTCCAGCGGCTGGCATAATAACTTAAAGCGGACTCACCTTGCTTAGAGTGAACCCTTGGTATTTCTAGCTGATGTGATCCTAATGATCTGAGTGATCTGTTTGGTTTATATTCAGTGAGCATATCTGCAATATATTGAGGTCCTACGCCATTGAATGATTTATATACCAGTAATAATACTTTAAAAACAATCCTAAATGTAACTGGGAGCCAGTGTAAAGACCTGAGGACTGGTGTGATGTGTTCATATTTTCTGGTTCTGCTCAGAATCCTGGCAGCAGCGTTCTGTATGAGCTGCAACTGTCTTATGGTCTTTTTAGGAAGTCCAGTGAGGAGTCCATTACAATAATCCACCCTGCTGGTGATGAAAGCATGCACAAGTTTCTCTAAGTCTTGACTGGAAACAAAGCATCTAATTCTTGCAATATTTTTCAGGTGATAGTATGCTGATGCATTAAGCTTTGAAATAAAAGAGTTTGAGGCAATAATACAATGCAATAACCTCTACTGAAGGTCTCCACATCTCTTAGAGATAGGGGGTTTGTACAGTTATCTCCAGGATGGATATACCTCATCAGAAATAGAAAGCACAGTCCTCCATTTAGCATCCAGTCTTTGTTTTAATTGCCCAAGATGTACAGACTTCACACAGATATGATATAACATTTTTTTCTCAATACAAAAAAAAAAAACCAAATCCCCGTACCCTTTCAGTAAGTTTGTTAGGCTTGTATCATCAACTGATTGCCAATCTTTAAGAACCACCTTAAATTCAGGAAATGTCTGAGGAATAAAACCATTCAGAACATCATTATTTATAGCATTATTAACAGCATCCTCTACCCCAGATACGGCTCTGACAAGGATTGCAAACACTGGTCTCCTACCACCGCCTATACATCTTGAGAACAGATTTGAAGTATTAATGAATGAGGAATCGCTGAATGTGATGAATGTGATCGAACACAGACTGAATCAGCCAGTAGCTAACACTGCTAACTGGCACTCAAGGTCGAGCAGACAGCGGCACTCAGCTCAGAGCGCAGCCGAGCCCAGGACTCTGATAGTGGGGGACTCGATAATCAGAAACATTATTAGCAGGGATACAACTACATGCTGCCTTCCACAAGCAACAACTTCTGATGTAAACAGGGAACTTGAGAACATTCTGATGAAAATAAGACTGCAAATCGACTCATCATTCATGTGATGAGGACTGCAAATCGACTCCACTTCTGCAGGTCTTTATGCGTATCTATATTCAGACATTTCGATCGATCGATTGCTCCTGTCTGCCTCGCTGCCTGCTGTGTGTTTGTTTGCTTCGAGGTTGTAAGCTCCGCCTGAGCCTCGTATTTCTTTCTGTTTTGAGCCATCATTTATCTTTTACTATCATTTCTAGTTGTTTATTCTACTAAATACAGCTTACCCAACATCTGAGATTAACCTTACATCTCAAGCTTCCGTTATTGTTAACACAGCACGCTAACTCGCTAACGTTAGCCTGTTAACACGCCACCCGTGCGATTTATTTATTTATTTTCTCTCGCGCGCCCGCGCCTTTGAGTTCATAAGTCGAGGTAAGTAAGAATCATTCAACAAACACGGTGAGTAATGTCTTCTTGTCCTGTTATTGTCACCTGTGTCACGTGTCATATGTTTAGTATAGCCTTCTCCGATGGCAATATAGGATTTATATGTGATAAATGCAAGGAGACAGTCAGGCTGACGGAGAAGATTTCAGAACTAGAGACACGCATCCAAACTTTAATTGAGGATGGTAAGAATGCTAGATCTTTAGATAGTGTTTTGGATGCGCCTAGCATAGTGAACTCTTTCCATGATTCGGTTCCGGCTGAAGTAGAGCCCGTGCAGCAGGGCAGATGGGTGACTGTGAGAGATCACCGGTCTAGTCGCTGATCAAAGAACCACTCTTCCGTTCCGATTCCCACAACAAATCGATTTGCCCCACTCAGTGAAACACCCACTGAGAATTTTGTTGATTGTGCCCTGGTAATTGGTGATTCGATCACAGGGAACGTGAAAATAGAGACACCAGCCACCATAGTCACATGTTTGCCGGGAGCCTGAGCGCCTGACATCAAAGCAAATTTAAAAGTGCTGGCTAATGCTAATCGTAAATTCTCTAAGATCATTATTCATGTCGGCACTAATGATGTTCGACTCCGCCAGTCGGAGATCACCAAAATTAATATTAAAGAGGTGTGTGAACTCGCAAGTATGATGTCAGGCACTGTAATTTGCTCTGGCCCCCTTCCTGTTCGCAGGAGTGATGAGATAGTTAGTAGATTGGCCTCACTGAATCGCTGGCTGTCTGAGTGGTGTCCGGAAAATAATGTAGAATTCATAGACAATTGGAAAAGTTTTTGGGGCAAGCCTGACCTGTTGAAGAGATGGTATTCATCCCTCCTGGGATGGTGCTGCTCTTCTCTCTAGTAATTTGGCTCATAGTCTTAGAGCTAAAACATGACAATCTGGGGCTCAGGTCAGGAAGCAGAAGACTGGCTAAACTGACCGTCTGCTAGCGGCCTCACGTCACCAAGGTCAGATAAATCCCATCACATAGAGCCTCTTTCACCTAGATATCATCAAATAGAGACTGTGTCTGTTCCCCGAATTTGGAAATCCAAAAAACGTCAGGTTAAAAATGTAATTGATGTTCAACAAATAAAAAACAGATATAATACAGATGAGCAAATGATAAAGCTTGGGTTGCTGAATATTCGATCCCTTTCTCCAAAATCACTCATAGTTAATGATATGATTTCAGATTATAATCTAGATGTGCTGTGTTTGACAGAAACCTGGTTAAAACCAAATGATTATATTACTTTAAATGAGTCAACCCCACAAGATTACAGTTATAAAAATGAACCTCGTCTGAAAGGCAAAGGGGGAGGTGTTGCTGTAATTTATAGTAATATTTTCAAAACCACTAAGAAATCTAGTTTTAAATATACTTCTTTTGAAGCGTTGGTTCTTAATGTAAAAATATATAGTGTAAACGATAAATCACATTTGAGAATTCTGCTGGCTACTGTATACAGGCCACCAGGGCACCATAAAGATTTTATCAAAGAATTTGCTGACTTTCTATCAGAATTAGTATTGGCTGCAGATAAAGTACTAATTGTTGGTGATTTTAATATACATGTAGATAATGAAAAAGATGCATTGGGATTGGCATTTAAAGATATTGTAAACTCAATTGGAGTTAGACAACACGTGTCAGGACCTACTCATTGTCGTAATCATACTCTAGATCTAATACTATCACATGGAATAGATATTGATGCTGTTGAAATTCTGCAGCAGAGCGATGACATCTCAGATCATTATCTAGTCTCATGTAAATTACATTTAGCCAAGGCTGCAAAGCCGACTCCGTGTTATAAATATGTTAGACCTATAACTTCTGCCACTAAAGATTGCTTTATCAATAATCTTCCTAATCAGTTTCATCATCTCAGCATCCCAGATAGCTTAGAAGAACTCAATATTGCAACAGAAACTTTTAACTCTCTCTTTTCCAGCACTTTAGACGCAGTTGCTCCATTGCGCTTAAAGAAGATTAAAGAAAATAGTCCAACTCCGTGGTACAACGAGTAGGGATGCATCGATCCGATACTCAGTATTGGTATCGGCTCCGATACGGCCATTTTTGCCGGATCGGGTATCGGTCAGACGAGGCCGATCCAAATCCGATATTGTGCGTATAGCCTACTATTCTGTGTTATTGTTAAGCCCCACAAAAGGCACAAAAACATTATAAAGCACCATAAAGTTTTCGTGCACTCTCTTATAAGTGTTCTGAAGCCATTATATAGTATAATGTGAGATAGAAATTAATATTTAAGTCATTAAATTCAAGATCACGTAAACTTTTTCCCTCCGCTGCGGCTGTCAGTCATTCTCCATTCAGCATCAAACAGCGCGTCACGTTCAGACAGCCAACACGATGAAACTCTCCAATATGATTCAATGTTAGGCTACTATTATTATACTTGATCTGTAGATAAAGGTTTCACATGAAACAACTTTATATTGCTGGACTTTATTGCTGTAACTAAATCATGTTACTTTCTACCGGGCGTCTGTTAGATTGCAACAGAGTCAGAGCACTATAATTGTTCTTCAAGCGCACAGTAACTAAAATTTTAAACTGTTAAAAGAAAAGGCTCAATAAACTATTGCATAGATAGATACTGTGTATAATACCCGACTACGCATCGATATGTCAAGTCAAGTCAAGTCACATTTATTTATATAGCGCTTTTCACAATACAGATTGCATCAAAGCAGCTTCACAGTGATAACATGAAAGTAGTACAACACAGTTCAATAATATTGTTGAATATTAAATATCCCCAACTAAGCAAGCCAAAAGCAAGGCGACAGTGGCAAGGAACCAAAACTCCATCAGATTGGATGGAGAAAAAAACCTTGGGAGAACCCAGGCTAGTCAGGGGCCAGTTCTCCTCTGGCTAACAATCATAGGGACAAATAATAAAGATATGTCTTTCCTTTGTGCTTTGAACTTTTCAATGCGGACTCGACGCGCTGTGACTCCGTGTTGCTTCAAGCACATCATTCTGCGCTCGGGATGCGCATAAGCGCTGTGTGCCGCACTGTATTGGAGTCTTTCATATCATACTACTTTTGCGCAATGAAAGATTATTAATAGCCTTTCTTGTTCTGTCCTATGTTGCTGCCTCATTAAACAGCTGTGCTATACATTTAAAACATGTCTGAATTTTATAGTAGCCTATATAGGCTATATATAACAATTTATCTTTTTGATTTTTGTTATCTTGTTTTTCATGAATGTATTTTACAACAATACAAAGAGCAATGTGTAACGTTTGACCAGATTTAGTGTTACACTTTTTGTCTCTTATTTGTTCCCCTAAATTTTTTTCACTAAATGTTCAGATTTTATACAATAATTGTGCACTTGTGAATTTTCTAGATACATTTTTACTGCTGAATTATCCACTAATCAAGTTTATAATAGCATTTTTGTCACAGATTATGATCATATATTTTTGGGATTTGTTGTTTTTCTTTAAAATGAAGTTGTCTGTATTAAGTTGATAGTGTTTAACACACAAAAGAGTGATTATCAGTTCAACACACAGAGTATTATAGAAATTATACTTGATTTAAAAAAAAAACTGCACTGGTATCGGATTGGTATCGGTATCGGCCGATACTCAGAATTTATGGTATCGGATCGGTTTTGAAAAAGCGGTATCGTTGCATCCCTAACAACGAGCACACCCAGGCCCTTAAGAGAGCAGCCAGAAAAATGGAGCGCAACTGGAAGAAAACTAAACTAGAGGTATTTCGGATTTCATGGAAAGAGAGCTCGATTGCTTACAGAGAGGCTTTAAAAGCTGCTAGATCTGCTTATTTTTCAACCCTATTAGAAGAAAATAAACAATCCTAGGTATTTATTTGCAACAGTGGCTAAACTAACGAAAAAGAAAGCTTCAAGCTCAGAAGTGTGCAAGCAACACAATAGTAATGACTTTATGAACTTCTTCACTTATAAGATCGATAATATTAGGGACAAAATTATAACTATGCAACCGTCTACCACAGTATCGCATCAGGCAGTTCATTGTAGTCTCCATGAGGAAAAATTTGATTCATTTATTGCCATAGGAGAGGACGAATTTTCTAAACTTGTTAAATCATCTAAATTGACAACATGTATGTTAGACCCTATACCGACTTAGCTACTGAAAGAGATGCTTCCAGAGGTCATAGACCCTCTTCTTACTATCATTAATTCGTCTTTGTCTCTAGGATACGTACCAAAAACCTTTAAGCTGGCTATGATAAAACCGCTTGTTAAAAAAACGCAACTTGATCATACAAAATTAGTCAATTACAGGCCGATCTCGAATCTGCCTTTTCTATCAAAGATATTAGAAAAAGCAGTATCCTCACAACTGTGTTCCTTTCTAGAAAGAAATGATATCTGCGAGGATTTTCAGTCAGGATTCATACCGTACCATAGTACCGAGACAGCTCTCATCAGAGTCACAAATGATTTGCTCTTATCATCCGATCGTGGTTGTATCTCTCTATTAGTGTTACTTGATCTTAGTGCTGCATTTGATACTATTGACCACAACATTCTTTTAAATAGACTCGAAAATTATGTTGGCATTAGTGGAGTTGCACTAGCATGGTTTAAATCATACTTAACTGACCGTTATCAGTTTGTAGCAATAAATGAAGAGATGTCTTATCGATCACAAGTTCAGTATGGAATACCACAAGGCTCAGTACTAGGACCGCTGCTGTTCACTCTGTACATGCTACCATTAGGAGATATCATTAGGGAACATGGAATTAGTTTTCACTGTTATGCTGATGATACTCAGCTTTATATTTCTCCACGCCCCGACGAAACTTACCAATTCACAAAATTAACGGAATGCATAGCCGATATAAAAAATTGGATGACTAGTAATTTCCTACTACTAAATTCTGAAAAAACAGAGATTCTAATAATTGGACAAAAAACTTCCACACATAATAACCTAGAATACTGTCTAACACTTGATGGCTGCTCTGTTAAGTCCTCGTCGTCGGTTAGGAACCTGGGTGTGCTCTTTGATACCAATCTCTCATTTGAAAGTCACGTGTCTAGTATCTGTAAAACCGCATTTTTCCATCTTAAAAACATATCTAAATTACGCCATATGCTCTCACTAACAAATGCAGAACAATTAGTTCATGAGTTCATGACATCAAGGCTAGATTACTGTAATGCTCTACTGGGTGGTTGCCCTGCACGCTTAATAAACAAACTACAGCTAGTTCAAAATGCAGCAGCTCGAGTTCTTACCAGAACCAGGAAATATGACCATATTAGCCCGGTTCTGTCAACACTGCATTGGCTGCCTATTAAACATTGTATAAATTTTAAAATATTGTTGATTACTTACAAAGCACTAAATGGTTTAGCTCCGCAGAACCTGAGCGAGCTTTTAAAGCATTATAGTCCTTCACGTCTATTGCGATCTCAAAATTCCGGCCAGTTAATAATACCTAGAATATCAAAATCGACTGCTGGCGGGAGATCCTTTTCCTATTTAGCACCAAAACTTTGGAACAGTCTTCCTACCATTGTCCGGGAAGCAGACACACTCTGTCAGTTCAAAGCTAGACTAAAAACACATCTCTTTGACCTAGCATACACAATAGATTATCGACTTCTATAATTCAATGTTAGGCTGCATAGATTAGGTCAGCCGGAACTGGGAACACTTCCCTCAAATCCAGATGTACTCGTTCCATCATAAGAAGAATGGCATCTATGCTAACTTTAGTGTGTTTGTTTATCCCGAGGTTTTCCTGCAGCCTGCCGGATCCAGGCCGTATCCAGATCTGACGAAGGAGATTCGCCTGGACCCGATGACAATGTAGTGCTGAAGTGCCAACTATCCTCTCCCTATGGAGGATCCCTTTCCCACTCTACAGATAAAGCGTTGTTAAAAATCCAGTTCGCGTACCCCGAAGTGATAAAATAAAATTCTGTATCAAATTTATAGGCAAGACAAGTAGTTTGTTTAGGTATGGTTGGTAGGGAAATTACAAACCTGCGCACACATATTCAAACGAATATAACTATAGAATAAATTTTTAATGCGCATGTGAACGCCATCAGGTCACAGGTTCGCGTTTAAAGTCTGTTTAGAGAGAACGCCGTCGTCTTAGTGGCCCCTAATGTAATAACAAATGATAATTTTGCTGGAAGTGAATCAATCAAAACCAACTTTATCCGGAAATAACATTATTCAAAATCGCTATAAAGCCAAAACAATCTCTGTTACCGTAAATTGTATGTTTATCTCTGTAAAGCTGCTTTAAAACAATCTCCATTGTTAAAAGCGCTATATAAATGATGACTTGACTTGACTTGGGGAAGAATGATATTCATAAAGAGCAGTCAGAACTCCTTAAGAAGGATTTCAATGAACTTTTTGAAACACTTAAAAGACTGAAAGTTCAGACATTCATCAGTAGACCACTCCCAGCAAGAGGAACAAACAGGTTTTCACAGTTGCTTGGGCTCAACAGAAAAAACCTGCAATATAAAAGGAGTGAACTTCATTGACAACTTCAATCTTTTCTGGAGTCAGAGGCAACTGTTTCAACAGGATGGGCTCCACCAAAGCAAACTTGGTTCAAGAGTGCTAAAGGACAATATCTACTTCTCCCTCCATCATCCTTCTGCAGTGTGTGCCAATCCACTCAACCTGAATGGCACACACACACCTGGACACAGTATGAATGACCACAGGACTTCACTTCAGCACCTGAATGGACATGCGGCTGACATATCACACAAGGACAATGATAAAACCACTAACCCACAACAACCTCTGCTCACGGACGCAATCTCACGGACACGTTTATCCCTCTCTCCAGCAACTCCACGTCTGTGCTTCTCAGAGAAAATGGAACAACTGGTGTATGCTGGAACCAAACTATCCCACTCTTTTGCTGCAAGCCCCCAGATGTCAACCAAAAAACGGCAGGCCCAACAACCACCAAAGCCTGCGGGCCCAGCTCGCCCTCCTCCTGTGAGAGCTCTTCGGCCTCTGCCACAGCGCCAGGGCTCACACCCTCCTCCAGCGGCTCGAGGTGAAACAAAAACAACTGATACCAGCTCTCAGTGATATGTGTCGGGTCCCCGCTATGATAACAGTAACTTTCTTAAATGTTTACAAAACAAGCGGGAACCCAGTGTGCCTGTATCTTTCTCTATTGCTGTTCAATTACATGATAGAAAATCTAAGGCCTTCAAAAGCCGTACAGCAAACCCATCTAATCTAGTGCCTATTACACGCCAAACTAAGATCGCTGTGGGGACAAAAAGTAAGACTGTTAAGTTAGCACTTTTAAACATCCGCTCACTTAAAAATAAATCACTTCTAGTCAACGACTTAATAACCACATACAACCTGGACTTTATGTTTCTAAATGAAACTTGGCTAGAAGACAGCTGCAGTGCATCAGTCCTCAATGAATCATCCCCTCCTAACTTCACTTTTATGAGTGTTTGCAGAGCGGGTAAGACAGGCGGAGGCTTTGCTGCTCTTTTCAAAGATGTCTATAAATGTAAGCAAATATCATTTGAGAATTACCCATCTTTCGAATATCTGGGTATTGTGTTAAAAGGTGCTCCACGTATTTTACTTATTATTTACAGGCCTACAAAATACTCTCCAGCCTTTGCTGAGGACTTTACAGAACTGTTATAAACTATTTCCTCAGAGTTTGACTGTTTTGCCATTGCTGGAGATTTTAACATTCACATAGATAATGCAGAAACCAATACGGCAAAAGAAATCAAAACTTTTCAAAACTTTTGATCTGACTCAGCATGTACATGGACGCACACATAATCGTGGTCACACTCTAGATGTCCTTATCAGTAAGGGTCTAAACATCTCATCGATTGTTATTAAGGATGTAGCACTATCTGATCATTTCTGTATTTTCTTTGATATATTGATCTCTCCTGCCATTGAAGCTAGATCTGTGTCTGTCAAGAAGAGATATTAGTGTGCTATTTATGAAGGCTATATCTTTAAAACCAAGCATATCTGCTGACTCTGTTGATTTTCTCCTTGAATCTTTTAACTCAAAAATTTTAAGTGTAATTGATGATATTGCTACTGTGAAAGTCAGGAAAAATAGTGGTAGACAAAAAGCACCTTGGAGAAAGTCAACAGCAGTGCAAAACATGAAAAGACAATGCAGAAGACCAGAGCGCATGTGGCGGAAGACAAAACTTGTAGTCCATTATAACATCTACAAAAACAGCATCCATGCTTTTAATATGGAGCTAGGCAAAGCTAGACAGACTTTCTTCTTGAATATTATAAACAGCAACTTAAACAACACACCCACTCTTTTTGCTACTGTAGAGAGACTGACAAACCCTCCAAGCCAGATTCCCAGTGAAATGCTCTCAGATAGCAAGTGCAGTGAGTTTGCTTCTTTCTTCTCTGAGAAAATCAATAATATCAGAAAGGTGATCAGCTCATCCTTGAGCTGCTCTGGGGTCAGACATATCCGACCACTACCTGAGAAAGTAGTTACTATGTCTGTTTTCGAAGAAATTGATGGCAAAATTTTGGAAGAAACCATACAGCACCTTAAAACATCAACCTGCGCCCTTGACGCACTTCTCACATCTTTTTTTCAAAAGTGTGTTAAACAGTTTAGAAGCAGATCTCCTAGAAGTGGTAAATGCCTCACTTCTCTCTGGGAGTTTTCCAAACTCCCTGAAAACTGCAGTTGTCAAGCCCCTCCTGAAGAAGAGCAATCTAGATAAGACCATCTTAAGCAATTATAGACCGATCTCAAATCTTCCTTTCATAGGCAAGATCATTGAAAAAGTTGTCTTCAATCAGCTGAACAAATTTTTAAGCTTGAATGGATACTTTGACAATTTTCAATCTGGTTTCCGATCGCATCACAGCACAGAGACAGCGCTCATAAAGATAATAAACGATATTCGCTTAAATACTGATACAGGCAAATTATCAGTGCTGGTACTACTCGACCTCAGTGCTGCATTTGACACTTTCGATCATGACATACTTCTTGTCAGGCTGGAAAACTGGGTGGGGCTTTCTGGGATTGTCCTAAAATGGTTCAGGTCATACTTAGGAGGGAGAGGTTATTATGTGAGTATAGGAGATCATAAGTCTGAGTGGACATCCATGACATGCGGAGTCCCTCAAGGCTCAATTCTTGGGCCACTCCTATTCAACCTGTATATGCTCCCAATGACCCAAATAATGAGAAAGAACCAAATTGCTTACCACAGCTATTCAGACTACACACAGCTCTACTTAGTAGGGATGCACGATATAGGATTTTGGCCGATATTCGATATGCCGATATTTTCAAACTAATTTTGCCCGATGCCGATACCGATATATTTGTATTTTTTTTAAGTGCAAAAAAAGCTTATTAAAGCTTCTATTAATGTTCTCAGTCAAGAGCAGTGAGTGATTTCCTCTGTGTTTTGTTGTTTTATTAACATTAACGGGATAGTTCTCCCAAAAATTTTAATTGTCATCATTTCCTCTCTCAAGTTTCTTTCTTCTGTTGAAATTATAAAAGTTATTTGGAAGAATGTGGCTAACCAAACAGTTGCTGTACTCCAGTGACTTCCATGGTATATTTAAGCACAGGAAAGAAATGAATCCAGGTTTGAAACAACATTAGATAGACAGAATTTTTATTTCTGGGTGCAGTATCTCTTTAAAGACAAGCGGCAGAATATTATTACTGTCTCTTTAAGAACTGCACGCGAGTAACGCGACGCGTCTAATATACACGCATTTGACAAGCAGATTTTCTCTGTTTGCTTTCACTTTAGACATAACCAACTTTGTTTATGTAAACCTTGTGTGTATCTGACAGTATCAGCGCAATACGACTCGAAAGATTAATCCAGTATGCAGGCGCCGTGACAGGCTTTTAGGCCGGAGACACACTGGCTGCGTGGCGTGAGCGTGGCGTTTCTGTTGCGTGTCAGCTGCGTCGCGTTTTCTATGTCTTTGCACACGAGAAGCGTGTCTGACGCGACGCGGCGCTGCGTGGCGTACACGAATACATATTCGCTATATGTGACATAGAGGGAGGGCGCCGACAGACCAGTCTACATTTGGATTACTGTTGCTCTTGCCTTTACGACAACAATGTAAACTTTTATCACGCATCTTCCAAAATCCGAAAAATAGGGAAACATGCGGCTGTCCGTTTATTTCAATAACATTTACAAATTTTGTGTAGCTTTAAAGAGCCTATATTTAGCCTACCTGATGTTGGACCGTCACTCAGAAGACACACTACGATGTTATTGTAGCCTATCCTAACTTTATATCCTCCTGAGGCCCAGAAAGTTTTTTTCAAAGATTTTTTATTTATTTATTTTTTATGTAATCACATTGTTAAGAGCATTAGAAACAAATGAAAATATATATAGGCTATATTTTATTCATATGCTATGACCTCTGTAGTGGACACCAGGACTCGACTGTTTAAAAAATAAAATGACATGAAATTATATAGGCAAAAATAATGGGATTAAAAAAAAGAAAGACATTTATATCTGAATTTATGTCAAAACCTAGATTTTCAAACATCAAAATGTAATTTATTAATATGTATTCGTGTACAAAATGACATATAAACATCTTTTCCTATACTATTTTGCCTGCAAACGCTTCCAACACGCTTGCGTGTCGCGTGAAAAATAGGCGTCGGTTCTATTTCTAGCATGCACGCGTTTTCCGCGCGGCTCATGCCGCGCCTGAGACGCGCGTGTCACGCAGGCAGTGTGCAAGCTCTAACCTGTTAACATGGGAGCCGAAATAAAAACTGACACGCCACGCAGCTGAGACGCTCACGCCACGCAGCCAGTGTGTCTCCGGCCTTAGTTCCTGTTAGCGTCGGGTGTAACGCGCTCAGAAAAGCGGATGTTAGAACAGCGCATCAGCACGTGAATGACATGTTTACCTAGCAAGACTTTGACGCACATGCAAACAATGAACTTTTGTGAATTGCAGTGTCCCGTGAGTGTAACTCTACCTCTGCGTTTACATGTGATGTGAATGTACGTCGCGTTGTACAGTATGTTGAGATGAAGGCGCCAGAATTGAACTGATAGAATGCACAATACTATGATTTTTCTTCAAAAGCAGATCGTGGAGACATTTTAATCGTCCACGATCAAAAACCGTGAGATGCACACCCCTAGTTGGAAGTTTAAGTTGCTGGCGCTCATGCTTCGTTCGCGTCACGCGCGTATAGGAAACACGCCCCCCTATCGGCAAGGCTCATCGGCAGAAATATTCATATCGGCCGATGCCGATGATGGTCATTTTAAGCTTTTATCGGCCGATACCGATGTTGTCCCGATATCATCGTGCATCCCTACTACTTAGCCCTATCGCCTAACGACTACAGCCCCATTGACTCCCTGTGCCAATGCATTGATGAAGTAAACAGTTGGATGTGCCAAAACTTTCTTCAGTTAAACAAAGACAAAACTGAAGTCATTGCGTTTGGAAACAAAGATGAAGTTCTCAAGGTAAATGCAATCAAGTCAGGAATCTTGGTGTGTCTCTAGAGTCAGACCTTAGTTTCAGTAGTCATGTCAAAGCAATAACTAAATCAGCATACTATCATCTGAAAAATATTGCAAGAATTAGATGCTTTGTTTCCAGTCAAGACTTAGAGAAACTTGTGCATGCTTTCATCGCCAGCAGGGTGGATTATTGTAATGGACTCCTCACTGGCCTTCCTAAAAAGACCATAAGACAGTTGCAGCTCATACAGAACGCTGAGCAAAACCAGAACACATGAACACATCACACCAGTCCTCAGGTTTTTACACTGGCTCCCAGTTACATTTAGGATTGATTTTTAAGTATTATTACTGATATATAAATCATTCAATGGCCTAGGACCTCAATATATTGCACAGGGTTCCTACAGGTTTCTTCTAGTTAAATGCAAGTCTTTTTAAGACCATTTATATAAAAAATTAATACCTATTTCACGTCCTTACCAGCAAAGAAAAACAAAATCCTTGAACTTGTGTTCATTTATTTTTCAAATGTGGAATGGGTAAAAGATGATAAGCCAAGCATTTCTGTAGGCCACAAGAAAGTTTGCCGAACAATGTTAAGTTGTTTTTTAACATTAGCTAGCTACTTATTCCATGCTGGGAATATGGGGAGCTGAGAGACCCCTGAACAATAAACATCGAAAGTCATAATAATCGTGGTTGACAAATGAAACTTGAGGAAAAATACAATTTGGAGAAGTTATGTACACTGTATATAACTTCTCCTGTCATACAGATGTCATAGAGCACAATATTTAAGACCCAGACATCAAAATTCAAGACTTTAAAGTCTATTTAAGGTATTATTTCCAAATTAATAAATTCAATGCTTTTGAGGCTTTTTAAGACCCCGCGGGAACCCTGATTGCAGATATGTTCACTGAATATAAACCCAACAGATCACATAAGCTAGAAATACCAAGGGTTCACTCTAAGCAAGTAGAGTTGAATTACCATTGTGTATGAAATGTGCTATATAAATAAACTTGCCTTGCCTAAAACGGTACTTTTAACCACACGTGGTCATGAATGATTGTCTCTATGTGTGTGTGTGTGTGTGTGTGTGTGTATGTGTATTCAGAGTTCGTTGAACGGTGGCGGCGTGGTGAACTCCGGCTCACCCCCCTCCTTCAGGGGAATTATCATGTGTGTGCATTATTTGAATTGACAATGTTCGTCTTGTCATCTTCGGAGGAGACCCAGAGGGGGTTCTTTCGCGTGATCTCGACAAAGCGGGCCTTTTGGTCACATGTCTTTTGGTCACATGTGGTAAACAGAGCATTCCTTTGTTTAGTCATTAGCGGCAAACGCCACGTGTGTGAATCAGACTTGGTAACTTAATCGAGTGTCACAGTCCAAAGAAGAGTGGAGTCGTGTTTGATTAAATTAGAGTCCAGTGATTTAGGCAAATAGCAGATATTGGCCATCTGCTTACTGTTACAGTATGCTATCCTTTTTTATAAAAATTGACAATTTTTTTTTAAATATCCTGTTAATTCAGAATAGCCTATATATAACCAAGTTCCCAAGGCCTATTTTATGTTTGTTTGCAGGCTGATAAAAGTTAATCAGAAACAAATGGTAGAAGGCGGCTAACTTTACCCGTTTCTGAATATTAATTTCACTTGACTTCCTGCTCTGCTACTGTTCGGACGCTCTTGCTTACTGCTCCGCGCTTTGCTCTATCGCTTTTATTTTTTTATATTTTATCTCCTTTTATCACCTAATTTTAACTTCAGCAAATCAGCACAGTGCTCAAACGCTTGGATTACTACAAAAAAGCAGAATTCTTTTTACTTGACCAGCCTCCCACTGAAAGCTTACATTCCGAAGAGAAAACACAACTGTCTACACTCATACAGGATAAGAGAAAATGCCTCTTATGGAATCTACTTGCTGCACTAACTGCCAGAGACTTTTACAAAGGATTGTAGTTCTTGAAACAAAGTTATTTGTGGGACCACCAAACCAGACGGAACACACAACAGAGATCAGCCATGGACACCCTTAGCATACAGCCGGTGAGTCCCATGCATCTAGTACTCCTCGACAGGCCATACTGAGTGTAGAGAAACAAACCGATCGACTTACAAATCGGTGGCACAAACAGGGAGCGAGACCCAAAGGCACTCGAGACATCAGATTGTCACGAGTATCACATATTGCCACAGTAGCATCCTCTACCTCAGATACGGCTCTGACAAGGATTGCAAACACTGGTCTCCTACCACCGCCTATACATCTTGAGAACAGATTTGAAGTATTAATGAATGTAAATGAGAAATCCCCAAACGTGATGAATGTGATCGAACACAGACTGAATCAGCCAGCAGCTAACACTGATGCTAACTGGCGCTCAAGGTCGAGCAGACAGCGGCACTCAGCTCAGAGCGCAGCCGAGCCCAGGACTCTGATAGTGGGTGACTCCATAATCAGAAACATTAGTAGCAGGGACACAACTACATGCTGCCTTCCACAAGCAACAACAACTGATGTAAACAGGGAATTTGAGAACATTCTGATGAAACATAAAACTGCAAATCAACTCATCATTCATGTGGGGAAAAATGATATTCATAAAGAGCAGTCAGAACTCCTTAAGAAGGATTTCAATGAACTTTTTGAAACACTTAAAAGACTGAAAGTTCAAACATTCATCAGTGGACCTCTCCCAGCAAGAGGAACAAACAGGTTTTCACGCTTGGGCTAAATACATGGCTCCAAAAAACCTGCTATTTAAAAGGAGTAAACTTCATTGACAACTTCAATCTTTTCTGGAGTCAGAGGCAACTGTTTCAACAGGATGGGCACCACCCAAACAAACTTGGTTCAAGAGTGCTAAAGGACAATATCTGCTTCTCCCTCAATCATCCTTCTGCAGTGTGTGCCAAACCACTCAACCTGAATGGCACACACACACCTGGACACAGTATGAATGACAACAGGACTTCACTTCAGCACCTGAATGGACATGCGGCTGACATATCACACAAGGACAATGATAACACCATGCAGCCACAACAACTTCTGCTCACGGACACAATCTCAGCTGAGCCCTGCCCACAGAGCTCACCACAGACAGACTGTGACATACTAGAACTGCTCCAAGACTCAACACCCAAGGACGACTTTCTGGAAAACAGCCAGGGAAACCAGGACAGCATATTACAGCCGATAACACCAGAGCAACAGCCCGTCTCACCAGACACATTTTCTCTATCTCCAGCATCTCCACTTCTGTGCTTCTCAGAGAAAATGGAAGAACTGGTGTTTGCTGGAACCAAACTATCCCACTCTTTTGCTGCAAGCCCCCAGATGTCAACCAAAAAACAGCAGGCCCCACATCCACCAAAGCCTGCAGGCCCAGCTCGCCCTCCCCCTCCTCCTGGGAGAGCTCTTCGGCCTCTACCACAGCGCCAGGGCCCACACCCTCCTCCATCGGCCAGAGGTCAACCAAAAACAACTGATACCAGCTCTCAGTGATATGTGCCGGGTCCCCGCTATGACAACAGTAACTTTCTTAAATGTTTACATAACAAGCGGGAACCCAGTGTGCCTGAATCTTTCTCTATTGCTGTTCAATTACATGATAGAAAGTCTAAGGCCTTCAAAAGCCATCGAGCAAACCAATCTAATCTGGTGTAGTGCTGCCACTAACGACTAATTTTCTAACGACTAATCTTTGACTAATTTTTCGATTAGTCGACTAATCTAAACGACTAATTAAAAAAAAATCAAGTGTTTATTTCGTTGTGTCCATTTTATTTTGAACTCAACTGAAGGGCCAAAACATAAAATGTCACCTGTTCAAAAACATTATGTATTAACAATCTAAGCATTAAGTATCTGCATTTCCATTAGGCTATACCATATTGGTCAGAGTCCTAATCTAATCCTCTAATAACAAACATGTATGTATTACTTAAATTAGCTCTTTGTTCAGCCTTAAAAAATGTACAGTAAGCTAATAATGATTAATTTATGTACATTTCTGAAAAGCATAACTGATAACATCACTCTGAATAGTAAAGTAGATGCAATGCATTTTCTGTGAAAAGCGCTATACAAATAAATTGGAATTGAATTGAAAGAGTCTGGACTAGCGAGTCGCGCTGAAAGCAGGCAGGCACGCAGTTATGTAGCTCGCATTTACACCTGCATGCATGGCGGGCCCGTGCCGCGGTTCGCGTGAATGTGAAAGCAACACGGACTCGGGAGAGCTTGTTCAGGAAGTTAAGTAACCTGCCCATGCGTTTTAGCTGATTATGATGCATTGTTGATGATTTACCTTGGATACGCGAGAGTTGAGTCTGCAGTGTATTCGCGCATTGCGCGTGCAATCAGGGCAACACATTTGGAAATCCACTGTCTTCTCAAAAGAGTCCGTTTGAAAAACACAATATATTGACCCGCGTTCTGTTTTCTATCATGCGCCGTGCACGTTTGCGATGGCATAAGATGCACGCAAACTCAACAGGGTTCGATAGAATTGAGTGTGAAACCAGACCAACGCTGCGGGGGGCGCCGGGAACAATCGCGCTCGCGCTCGGACCGCAGCAAACGAGCCCACTGTGAAAGCTCCGTCCCCTGCCTCCGCAATTTTTCATATCAAAGCAGTGAAGGCGGGCGGGAACGTGAAGGAAAATGATAGCAGATAAACCAGCAGGGCGCGCACGGCGCACAGACTGGTGTGTGGAGGTGAATTACAGTGAGCCGTTTGTGACGGGAGACCAAAAATAAATAGCGGTCAATAGTAAAACGACACGTCGACTAAAAAAAATTGCCGTCGACTAATTTGCATGGTCGATTACGTCGACTAAGTCGACTAATCGCGGCAGCACTAATCTGGTGCATATTACACGCCAAACTAAGACTGCTGTGGGGACAAAAAGTAAGACTGTTAAGTTAGCACTTTTAAACATCCGCTCACTTAAAAATAAATCACTTCTAGTCAATGACTAAATAACCACATACAACCTGGATTTTATGTTTCTAAATGAAACCTGGCTAGAAGACAGCTGCAGTGCAACAGTCCTCAATGAAACATCTCCTCCTAACTTTACTTTTATGAGTGTCTGCAGAGCTGTAAGGACAGGTGGAGGAGTAGCTGCTCTTTTTAAGGATATCTATCAATGTAAGCAAATATCATTTGGTAATTACCCGTCTTTCGAATATCTGGGTATTGTGTTAAAAGGCGTTCCACGCATTTTACTACTTATTCTTTATAGGCCTCCAAAATACTCTTCAGCCTTTGCTGAGGACTTTACAGAACTGTTATCAACAGTTTCCTCAGAGTTTGACTGTTTTGCTATTGCTGGAGATTTTAACATCCACATAGATAATACCGAAACCAATATGGCAAAAGAAATCAAAACTGTTTTAAAAACTTTTGACCTGATTCAGCATGTACACGGACCGACACACACTCGTGGACACACTCTAGATTTACTGATCAGTAAGGGTCTAAACATTTCATCGATTGTTATTAAGGATGTAGCACTGTCTGATCATTTCTGTATTTTCTTTGATATATTGATCTCTCCTGCCATTGAAGCTAGATCTGTGTCTGTCAAGAAGAGATGCATAAATGAGAACACTAGTGTACTATTTATGAAGGCTATATCTTCTACACCAAGCTTATCTGCTGACTCTGTTGATTTTCTCCTTGATTCTTTTAACTCAAAAGTTAAAGGTGTAATTGATGATATTGCTCCTGTGAAAGTCAGGAAAAATAGTGGTAGACAAAAAGCACCTTGGAGAAACTCAACAGCTGTGCAAAATATGAAAAGACAATGCAGAAAAACAGAGCGCATGTGGCGGAAGACAAAACTTGTAGTCCATTATAACATCTACAAAGACACCATCCATGCTTTCAATTAGGGATGTCACGGTACCAAAATTCCAGTAGTCGGTACCGATACCATTAAAATGTTACGGTTCTCGGTACCAATTTCGGTACCACAGCAAAATCAGTGAACTATTTTTTTTTATAATTTATGTAACTATTTGAAAAAAATATATATATATATTAAATTCAATTCAATGACTTTATTATTTATGATGGTAAATTTATGAAAGGATTGAAGGCTACATGCTGTTTAAACGAAAATATTGATGATATTGAGAAATATTGCTTATAAAAAAAGTCAAGTGAAAAATAAGCAACCTTCTATGCACACATTATTATTAGTAGTAGTAGTATCTTGAATTAATGGAGACGTAGTTACATCTATTGTACAGTAGCCTAATATAATTATTTCTGTCAATTTCTTTAAGTTAAACCAAACTTTTATTTTGACGGGTTGCCGTGAAGACCTTTGAGTTTCTGTGCGTGTATGATATGACGATAGTTTTTCTCAAATGAAACGGTAAAATGCTCATGAAGTGACTCTCGGAGATGAATGGAATCATGAATCATGTCATCATATCGTGAGGCAGCAGAGACTGAAAACAGCGCGAGCGTCACTCGATCGTGCTTGTGTGTGTGTGTGTGTGTGAGGTAACGTTTAATGAAACCGCGCGTCTACGCCGTTCATTCACACAGAGACAAGCAGAACATGAAGGGTTCATATTTAAATAGTCGTTTTGCAGTTTAATATACACAGACATCACATCAGCAGCGCCGCCGGTCGCCATGTCTCAGCGCTTTCATGAAGCGGACGCAACTTCACGCCCTTCGTGCATGCATGCGCATCCAGAACCGGGTTTGACTGGGTACTCGGTAACACCGGGACTTGGTACCGTGACGTTTAAAAATTTTTAGTACCGACTTGGTACCGAAGTACCGAATATTTTGACAACACTACTTTCAATATGGAACTAGGCAACGCTAGACAGACTTTCTTCTCAAATATTATAAATAGCAACTTAAACAACGCACGCACTCTTTTTGCTACTGTAGAGAGACTGACAAACCCCCCAAGCCAGATTCCCAGTGAAATGCTCTCAAACAGCAAGTGCAGGGAGTTTGCTTCGTTCTTCTCTGAGAAAATCAATAATATCAGAAAGGTGATCAGCTCATCCTTGAGTTGCGCTGGGGTCAGACAGTTCAGACCACTACCTGAGAAAGCAGCTACTATGTCTGATTTTGAAGAAATTGATGGCAAAATTTTAGAAGAAACCGTACAGCACCTTAAAACATCAACCTGCGCCCTTGACACGCTTCCCACATCTTTCTTCAAAAGTGTGTTAAACTGTTTAGAAGCAGATCTCCTAGAAGTGGTAAATGCCTCACTTATCTCTGGGAATTTTCCAAACTCCCTGAAAACTGCAGTTGTCAAGCCCCTCCTGAAAAAGAGCAATCTGGATAAGACCATATTAAGCAACTAAAGACCGATCTCAAATCTTCCTTTCATAGGCAAGATCGTTGAAAAAGTTGTCTTCAATCAACTGAACAAATTCTTAAGCTCTAATGGATACTTTGACAATTTTCAATCTGGTTTCAGATCGCATCACAGCACAGAGACAGCTCTCATAAAGATAATAAATGATATTCGCTTAAATACTGATACAGGCAAATTATCAGTGCTGGTACTACTCGACCTCAGTGCTGCATTTGACACTGTCGATCACAACATACTTCTTGACAGGCTGGAAAACTGGGTGGGGCTTTCTGGGTCAGTTCTAAAATGGTTCAGGTCATACTTAGAAGGGAGAGGTTATTATGTGAGTATAGGAGACCATAAGTCTGAGTGGACATCCATGACATGCGGAGTCCCTCAAGGCTCAATTCTTGCGCCACTCCTATTCAACCTGTATATGCTCCCAATGAGCCAAATAATGAGAAAGAACCAAATCTCTTACCACAGCTATGCAGACGACACACAGCTCTACTTATCCCTATCGCCTAACGATTACAGCCCCATTGACTCCCTGTGCCAATGCATTGATGAAGTCAACAATTGGATGTGCAAAAACTTTCTTCAGTTAAACGAAGACAAAACTGAAGTCATTGCATTTGGAAACAAAGATGAAGTTCTCAAGGTGAATGCATACCTTGACGCTAGGGGTCTAACAACTAAAAATCAAGTGAGGAATCTCTCTAGAGTCAGACCTTAGTTTCAGTAGTCATATCAAATCAATAACTAAATCAGCATACTATCATCTGAAAAATATTGCAAGAATTAAATGCTTTGTTTCCAGTCAAGACTTAGAGAAACTTGTGCATGCTTTCATCACCAGCAGGGTGGATTACTGTAATGGACTCCTCACTGGCCTTCCTAAAAAGACCATAAGACAGTTGCAGCTCATACAGAACGCTGCTGCCCGGATTCTGAGCAGGACCAGAAAATATGAACACATCACACCAGTCCTCAGGTCTTTACACTGGCTCCCAGTAACATTTAGGATTGATTTTAAAGTATTATTACTGGTATAAAAATCATTTAATGGCCTAGGACCTCAATACATTGCAGATATGCTCACTGAATATAAACCCAACAGATCACTCAGATCATTAGGATCACATCAGCTAGAAATACCAAGGGTTCACTCTAAGCATGGAGAGTCTGCTTTTAGCTATTATGCCAGCCGCAGCTGGAACCAGCTTCCAGAGGAGATCAGATGTGCTCCTACAGTAGTCACATTCAAATCCAGACTCAAGACACTTCTGTTTAGCTGTGCATTTACTGAATGAGCACTGTGCCACTGTGTCCGACTGTTTGTACTGTATTTTATTTTATTTTTTATTCTAAACTGTTTTAATTATTCTTATTTCTTTTGATTATTTTACCGTAATTCCTCAAATAAAGGCCGGGGCCTTTATTTACCTGAACTGCAGATGGTAGCCGGCTTTTATTTGAAGCAGGCTTTTATTAGAGGCAGGCCTTTATTTCTAATTCGCGATCCCCGCCCGCCCGCCAGCCAAGTTTCCATGGTGACGCGTCATGCTTGGCACGTGTTCACCACAGCCAAAATAGCGCTGTATGACAGATGTAGCGCTTTTATTTCTAAATATTAACAAACTTGCTTACCATGTCATCAACTATCTTCTATTCTGACTCTCAAATCCGTGTAAGTGAGTTTGTTTTGTCGTTTAAAACCCTTTATAAATGATCTTGATCTGTAACGTGAGATGGGCACCGCAGTTCGGAGATTCCTGTTGTATTTGTTAAGTTACAGCGCGTGAATTCTTCAGTTTCTCCCGAAATACATGAAAGTAAGTGGCCGGTGAACTGGGAGAAGAATAGAGTAAACTTTATAGTTACTTACACTGTGTATCTGATATGAATAAAACACGTCGCCAAATATATTTGAATGGATTGTTATTGCTGCTTCCATAGACACCATTGTGTATTTTACAAACTATACATTTATTGTTTTGCTATAAATCATATCTATTTAAATGTCTGAAACCTAAAATAAACATGTGGTTAAAAACACTGAATAGTTGTGATATATGACAAGCGCTGAGCGCGTCCGTCTTTGAGTGTACACTCATTTAAAGTGTACCTATTCACACTATTTTTTCCCCGGCCTTAATTTGAGACCGGCCTTTATTTGTCCGCGTTGACCACGCCCCCGGCCACTATCAGAGGCCCGGCGTTTATTTGAATACCGGTCTTTATTTGAGGAATTACGGTAATCCCTTTATTCTTAACTATTTTAATTATTCCTATTTCTTTTGATTTTTTTTATGTAAAGCACTTTGAATTACCATTGTGTAGGAAATGTGCTATATAAATAAACTTGCCTTGCCTAATTTAAATGTTCCACATAATAAAAACGCCTAATCAAAAAGCTCAAAGATGACCATTGTAAGTAAAATAAAAAATTTGATTATATTGCAAAGGATGAAGAAATTGCGTTGCTTAGAATAGGCTGCTATCTCATGCACGTGTTTGGAGTTTACAATGTTACAGTATTTGGGAGCTTTTATAAAAAATAAAAAATAATAAAAAAATCCCCAAATGTAATTTAATGACTTCTGTTTCTAAATAAATAAAGCAGTCATTTTTTTTTCGTAAATGGCATAAGGTGACCTTGGAACTCTAAAACCAAAAAGGAGGAGGAAAAAACAAAACGTTTCTTCTCATGCAGAACGAAACAATTCTTTTTTAATTCCTAGTTTTAGACAAGAAATATATTATACTTTGAATACGAGTTTAAAAACAACGCTACACATTATTAGGAAATTAAACTTATTAAATCAGGCGATACCGCCAAAAAAAAAAAGAAATCGGACCTTATGAAAAACAAATAGGCACATTGTAATAACATCATGCATTCATTCACCATTCTTACAATCACCAAATTGTGTTCTGTAGTTGTATTTAACATTTCTCTTCATGAAACGAAATTCGTTTCAAACACAGATGCAATAAGAACAGTGAGGAAATTATTAGCAACACTAACATAAGAAAAGCTAATGTTTTATGCTCGTTTAAGCTCAAACTGCAAAGTAAAAACTTTAACGTTTCAATCATTAAATTAAACCAACTAAATCGCAGACTATCATTAGATAAAGTGCAGCCAAACTCAACATGACTTGTGTTAACGGTGTATTCCGTGGTGTTGCCTCCGTGTTGGGGGCGGGGCGTGGGTAGACGATATAATCGGATATCGCGATATTTTTTAAAGCGATTATCGATAAAAAATTCTTTACATATCGCCCCGCCCTAATAGACATTAATAAGCAGTTAATAAATACAGCTATAAATGTTTTTTTCTTGATTTATAAGCATATCTATAATGCGTTTAATAATTGTATTTTCATACTTTGTTAATGATCAATTAATAATTTCTAAATGAAGTAAAAACATTATTTACAAACAAGAGTTGTCAGTGGTTCATAAGATCACTTAGAAAACTTTACAAGGCATAGTCCTCACTTTAGATGCTCACAAAAAGAGTTAACTGACCACTACTAAATGCTTTACCTTTACTTAACTACCCGAATTAACCCTGAATTACAGTATGAATACATGTTAATCCTTAGTAACTATTATTATTATATGTCTGAATAATATATGTATGAATGTATACATTTAAATAGTTTATTAATCATTTACTTACACTTTCTAAGTAATCTTATGAACCACTGAATACTCTTAAATAGCTGGTTTATAAATAATGCTGTACGTCATTGGGAGAAAAATAGTTAACTTCATAGTTATTTACACTGTGTATCTGATATGTCGGCAAATCACCACTGTGTATTTTAAAAACTATAAATGTATTGTTCTGCTATAAATTATATGTATTTACATGTCTGAAACCTAAAATAAACATTATGTGGTTAAAAACACTGAACAGTTGTGATATACACAGGTTTCTTGTATACAAACAATAACGGATGCGCGAAATGAAGAATCTCTATTAGAGCCCGACCGATATGGATTTTTGGGGGCCGATGCCAATACCGATATTAGGGAGTAAAAAAAGCCCGATACCGATATATCGGCCGATATTATTTATGTGTACATTATAATACAGTAGCAAAATTATTTATGTGTATTATAGTACAGTATACCAGTCAAAAGTTTGGACACTTTCCTATTGGTGTGTACAAACTTTTGATGGGTACTTTACACAGTATATAAACAGAATAAATATATTTTATAAACACGTTTTGCAATGATCACTCAAATGTGGTGATCAAACTCTTGTGTGACACAGATATGTAATGGAGGCAGGGGGAATGATAGAATGAGAATTATACAGTTGAGCTGTAACCAAACTAGTTTGCATTGCATGTTATATTATATTCTAAATACTGTTGCATAATCTTCACTAACGACTTTGTCTTTTAATTTAGTCATAACTTGTATCGATAAATATATAAAAAGTGTCACTGACAAAACCTTATCTTCTGTGGAGGAAGAACTCAGATCTTTTTACTAAAGTCAAATTAATAATATCATAATGAAAACGTTTTTAATTACATATGTACAGTACTTTTATACTATTTTAAATAATTAGTAAGCAAAATGTACTAAACGTGAAACTAGGCTACTCTTAATGCAAAATGGCCCTATATAAAGTGTTATAATTATATACATTTTTGGAATATTGCTTGATGTTGTAACGTAGCGTTATCAGGCAGAATGAGCTTTAAAGAAGTAGTTCACTTTTTAAAAAACTTTTGCTGATAATTTACTCACCCCCATGTCATCCAAGATGTCCATGTCTTTCTTTCTTCAGTCGAAAAGAAATCTAACGATCTAGCGAAACGATCGGTCATTTCAAAAATAAATAAAAAAGTTAAAATTTTATAGGCAAAAATGCTGGCCTTGCGAACTCTCCTGTTCGAACTCGTTCATCAAAATGAACGAATCTTTTTTCGAGTCATTGACTCGTTCATACAAATGAACGAATCTTTTTTCGAGTCATTGACATTTTGATGAACGAGTTCGAACAGGAGAGTTCGCAAGGCGAGCATTTGTGCCTATAAAATTTTAACTTTTTTATTTATTTTTGAAATGACCGATCGTTTCGCTAGATAACACCCTTATTCATCGTCTGGTATCGTTTAAAGCCCTTTGAAGCTGAACTGAAACGGTCATTTAGACCTTGAACCGTTTGGCTACCATTGAAGTGCATTATATGGAGAAAAATCCTGGAATGTTTTCATCAAAAACATTAATTTCTTTTCTACTGAAGAAAGAAAGACATGGACATCTTGGATGACATGGGGGTGAGTAAATTATCAGCAAAAGTTTTTGAAAAAGTGAACTAATCCTTAAACACTGTGTCTACACCGGACGCGGCCGTTATTACTCCGTCGCAACAGCTGTTTATCCTAGACAAAGCAGAATCAGTTTACTGTCGGAGATCGCTCGCGCCACGCATTTTAATCAATGTTTCATCAACCAATTGCCTTAATAAATAAGAAGTAGGCCTACATATAGCAGACAATATAATCAGGACTTCTCAGCTGCGCGCTTGCAATAGTCACAAGCTACGTGACAGAGGCTTGTAGCAGAGAAATCAATTCTGTGAATTACACTGCGCAAATCACAAGTAGGCTACTACCCACCGGATGAAGAAGGGTTGGCTCTCAGTCTCCACAGGCTACATAAAATATTCATTTTATTTTATTTTATTTTTCGTGTTCGCATTTATGAGGAAAAAACAATGTTACAGACGCGACAGTTCAGCACTACGGACATGAGCGCTCTGAAAGCGGCACTAAAATGCTTTGAAACTTTCACATAGACATCAAACAGAAAGCACAAAACCTTTCGTTTCAAAGTGAATTTTGTTTTGTATTAATTGTATCTTAATTTTAATCAATGTTTCATCAACCATTTGCCTGGATTTAATTTATAAGAAGTAAATTTAGCAGACGATAGATAATCTCGACACGGAGGCGCCTGCGGGTGAACTGGAGCTCATCTCATGAACCGAAACTCAGCGTATAGACCTGAGAATTGAAATATATCTATATTGAAATGTCTACTTTTAAACAGAACAATTCAAAACGAAAGACAGACTCATGTAATCGTATGAAAAGTGCATTTCTCTCTGGCGCGCGTTCACTGAAGATCGCGAGTCAGCATCGTCAACTTCGTCTTTGGCTGACACAGACTGAAAACACTTGTTTATTAATAAACAATTAAAATGTCTCCTTGCTATATTTGTTGTATTCATAATCATTACTTTTGCCAGTTCTTGTGACAGCTTTTAGGTGCTTTATTGGCAGCGCCACCCTTACATGAATCACCACACCGCATTTTTTTAAAATATTCATTTATCGGCCATTATAAATGCCGATACCGATAGTTAGGAAAATGCCTAAAATCGGCCGATAATATCGGACCGCCGATATATCGGCCCGTCTTTAATCTCTATAACTATGAATAACTTATATTATATTTGACAAATACAACTTTATCAGTAACTTGGTGTTTACTGATTATTCCTAAAAAAATATTTTTCAACTATGTTGAAAATGACTAATATTCTGGTAAAGTTGTTGCAAATTGGGAACCAGATAAAAATACATGTAAAATAAAACAGCTAAAATAGTATTGTTGAAACAAACCCAGAACATTCTGTACCATTTCATAGTGTAACTGTTTATCTAAATGTGATGACGTGCTTGAATGTTTCTAACATGAATGTTCTCCAGCATCATGAATGAATGAAGAATAAACACCAACCTCTTTGTTCTTCAGGATCTTCAGTGTGTTTCATTCTGCAGGTTCTGGATCACTCGTGTTCTCACTGTCCTCTTTAATAAACTCAGTCTTGGGAGATTTCAGCTCTTCCTGAAGCTTTAATGCTCGTCTTCACTTGTAGCTGATGGGAATTTACAGCATTTATTGGAGAATTGCAGTGGGAGGAGCTTCACTGATGATGTGATTGCAGTGGGAGGAGCTTCACTGATGATGCCACTGATGATGTGATTGCAGTGGGAGGAGCTTCACTGATGATGTGATTGCAGTGGGAGGAGCTTCACTGATGATGAATAAAAAAAATCAATTACTGAGTTTTGTTTTTATAAGAAATGACACTTCTAAGCATTTATGTCTATCTATTCATCGTACAGTAACTGATGCCAATTCATTCATTATTTTTATTGCTAATCCTAACATTATTCTGCTTCTTCATTAAAATACAGGTATCTAGAAATATAGAAAAGAATATAAATAATATAAATTATTCCAAATATAAATAATGGTAAGAAAAACAGTTAAAATCGTAAACAGAAATAAACTTATAGTAGCCAACAAATCCCCTCAGTCTGCTGACACCAATGAAATGAGCTTTAAGTGACAATTTTCAGGAGATCTGAAGACATTAGCAAAATAAATGAGGTGAAAACAGGAACTATTGTCATGAAATAAAGAGTGTTTTCAGCAGATCTGTTAATATTGATGATCCTCAGACTATCAACACGCATTCAACAAGCCATTCTGGATCATCAGCAGATCATCTCACTTTATTCTGAGTGTTTGCTGTTAGAAACACATTATTTGAGTATATATAAAATATATGTTTGGGATATAAAAGCCTATAAAACTACTGCTATACTGAAAGGCAATACTCTTATTTCTCACAATATGACATATATAAAACATAAATAATACAAAAACAAATCAATAATGACACTTATCTTCATAAACAACTACAGATAAATAATTACAGCAGCATAATATGACCAAATTAATCTAAATATAGCTAGTTTGATCTTATGATAGCTACATTAATCACTATAAAGTAGTACCCAGCTAACACACGACGTAACAGTTACGTAATTTATTCGTACTTTTTGGTCACGTCATGACTTTACTAACTGACAACGTAACTACAACGTCGCATGCTCGTAATTTCATTACCATCATATGACCAACCCACAACGTCGTCAGTACGTCCTCCTAAGGTTATAAGATAACCAACAACGTCGCAGATACGTACTCTAATCGTAATTACTTGGTAATTTTATGACATACTGGCAACGTAACTACAACGTCGCATGCCCGTATTTTCATTACCATCATATGACCAAACCACAACGTCGTCAGTACGTCCTCCTAAGGTTATAAAATAACCAACAACGTCGCAGATACGTACTCTAATCGTAATAACTCGGTAATTTTATGACTTACTGGCAACGAAACTGCAACGTCACGGGCCCGTAATTTCATTAGGCCTACATACCATCTTTAATTTATATAAAGAGTGCTTAATTCATATTCTCTTTTAATGTAATATATATATATATATATATATATATATATATATATATATATATATATATATATATATATAATACAGATGTCTTGAAATTGCTTTACAATAAAAATAAAACCAAAATGGTATAAAAAAATAATTAAAGCATAATTGTCAAGTGAATGGGTCATAGAACTACACAATGAGTTTTAAATTCATTATTTAAAATTAATGATATTTTAAATTGTTATTAAATTGTTAAATGTTATAATTCTAGATGTTTATTTAAATGCTGCGTGCCTTTTGACGTGTTCTATGGTTTGGTTTCAATGGGCGTACGTGCGCGTAAACATTGAGTCGCATTCAAAGCTATCTGATTCAAAGACAGGAGCGCGCGCGAGCAGATGGAAACCATGGAAACGAGGAAACCTCATCAACTGACAAACAGCAAAACTAGCGTCTCTCACTGTTGTTTTCACTGCTTTCAGGTAAGTTTAGTTACCAAAATCACACAAATAATACATACAAACGTTCCTGACATCTTTCTTACGTGTAATTGATACACTTCTGTTGAATATTTACTTTATAGAAATGGTTTGTGTCTTCGAAAAAGTCCGTTAGCATCTCAACCGTTTTCAGAAGAGCTAACGTTAGCTGCTAAGTTAAGTTTACGTTACAATTGAGCTCTTGTTTTACATAAGTTTGGGTTTTTAACCACATTTTTGTGTTGATTGGAAGTAAGCTAATTTATTTAATCTGAAATAATTCACTGTAACGTACTGTTAATGACGTTAATGACGTCACTTGCAAAGATTGATAATAAGTGATTTCAGGAGGGACAGGAAAAAACCTCCACAACAAAGGGGGAATTATAGTTTAATCATGATTATAATTTCATATACATTTATTGCACAATATATTACCTTAAGATTTTTTTTATATATATTCTTTATCTTTTCTGCATTTCATCTCTGCTCTAGCTTGCTTCCTTGTAATAAACCCTTTGTGTTCTATTGTAAATTCTATGTAACATTGTTGGCTCTGTGTGACACATTGCATGTTATTTTCTAGATTCTAGAAGATCATCATGCTGATGGCCTGCTGCATCCCCTGTCCAAGACAATCTCCACGGCTATGAACTCGACTAGTAACTGTTAAGCAAAACCTCAAACATACTGTTCAATAGTTGTGGGTCTATAGGATTTATGCTTTTGAATAAAGTCTCACACTTTAAATTCATTAACCCCAGTTTTTTTCACTGACATTGTCCTTGAGAAGCCTGTAGGCTAAATAATAGGCGGCAAATATAATGTTAATGGTCATAGTTATAATAATTCATTTAACTATTATGATAACAGGATATCATGGTCATTGGTATATATATATATTTTTTTTTTCTCTCTAGGTGTGTTTTTAATTATGTTGGCCAATGAGACAGACACCATACTGTCCAACTCAAAGGTATTTTTTAATGTATTTTTTACTGATAAATACTGAAATTCTTTTTACTTTCAAATGCTGAATTCAGGGGGTCAACAACTTTAGACACGCAAGTTATTTTTCACAGATATCTTTCCAGTTTACTCATGGCTCATACTCCTAGCCTTTAAAATGTTTGAGTGTATATCCCCAATGCAATATCAGGGGGTGAAGATATCATTAGAGTTTTTAAAGTTATGGCTATGCTCTTGTTACCAGATGAGATATCATTTGACCCTGTGATTCTTCAGGACAAGATCTTGATGCCATCCACACTCAGTACATGACGAAGGTGAGTTTCACAATAGCTGCCACTATCACAAACCAAGAGACAGAACACAACAGGCCTTCATCCATATGAACTCACCCATACGTAGGGATGGGTACCGAAACACGGTATTAAACATTAAACGGGCCCTGGGGCCAAATTAAGGAAGACCGCAGTATCGATAAGCCCAGACGTTATCAGTTCTGCTGACGGTACTGAAAAAATTACACACACTATTTATTATAGACATTGTCTTGCAAATTCTGTGAGGATTAGGAGGGGTGTCATGCATTTTTCAGCCTGGTTATTTTTAATTTTTGTAAAAGTAGGGAGGGGCTGTACCTCAGACTAAGACTTATTTTACATAAGTATAATTCAATATCCGTACCTGATAAGTTAGATTTTCCTAAAAAACAAAATGCACTCCTTCAATTGTATTTTTCTTCTATTGAATTTATCCATGCTTGTAATTTGTTTATAATTTTCAATGCAGATTTACTCCTCTAAATAAATAATCTCTTGAAATTTTTTTTTATATCACAATATATATAGCAGCAGATAAACAAAATATTTTTTTTAAGGTTTTCAATATTGTGCAGCCCTAATATTGAGCATTTAACCTAACCCTAATTTTTAATTGAACGTGGAATGATAATTTGTGATACCAGATGAGATGTATGTATGATAGATTTTGAACTGTACATTTTTTATTGCAGGTTTTCTGGGATCCGCAGCATCAAGGCATGAGATGTTAGCCTGGACTGATGTACCTGAACACCACACCGACCTCTGCTTTTGCATGGATGGCTGATTACTACCATGTTCTGTATAGGTTTTATTATAGCAAAACTGAGCACCTGTGACTGTGGAATCTGAAGGTGTAAAGTAGTCAGACATCAGTACATTTAAAGTCACAGAGAGAAAGTTTTTTGTGTTTTTTTACAGAAGTTTCAAACTTTTTTTCTCTTTCATAAAAAACACTGCAGTTACTGCTTTTCAAATTCTTCATTGGAGGTGCACAAATACTTTTTTTTGTTTTACAAATCACAAAGTAAGAAATGTATGCTCACATTTAAGGCGTGGCCACACGGGGTTTGAGCATATGTGACTGTGAATGAAAAGTGAAGTGTGACCACATGAGAATAGCCAAACAGTATAGATGATTCACAAAATTATACACCAAGAAATATGCATAATTGGCCAAAATGTTACTGTTTATCAACAAAAATATGACCCTATGAGTTTGGTAATTTGTAGAATAGGATTTGTGCACCTGCAATGAAGAAAAAGGTGTAACTGATGTGTTGTGTTTGTGAGAGAAAGGAAAGAAAAGAGGTTTGCTATTTTCTCGAAGACTAAAAATCTACAAAATGCACTGTTATAGGAACTCTGTTTTGCTTCAATAATACTAGATATAATACAGTGTCAATCTTATTAACTACTATTTATTTTGTATAAAATCATACAGTACCGGTCAAAAGTTTGGAAACGTTACTATTTTTAATATTTTTTGGAAGAAGTCTATTCTGCTTATCAAGCTTGCATTTGTTTGACAAAAAAAAAAAAAAAAGAAGTAATATTGTGAAATATTATCATAATGTAAAACATGTGAATATATAGTAGTGTAATTTATTCCTGTGTATAATATTATATCATGTAACACTGAAGACTGGATTAATGATTATGAAAATTCAGCTTTGCATCACAGGATTAAATTATATTTTAAAGTATATTAAAATAGAAAACCATTATTTATTTATTTTTACATTACATTTATTACGTTATTTTATTTATATTCATATAAAACCTTCTTCTTTAAATGTTTATAAACCTGTTTGCACACTGTTTTTGCTGTTGTTTGTGCTTTGTTCTGTAGTAAATGAACTGAATTAACCAAATACTGAGTCTGTATCTTTCGTATGTCGTTGAAAAGTCTCCAAAATAGTTTTGGGCAAATGAGGACAAGTTAAATTAGACCACTGCTTGTCCGCCCATATTAATTAAAACTAAAATGACCAACTGGTTACCAACACACGACTGTTGATCCACGACGTTGCCACAACGTCGCAGTTACTTACTGACGACGTTACAAAGTTACGTCGTGACAACGAATCTGGGAATTTCACTTTTCCGGTTGCCACGACGTAACTGGTTACGTTGTCACGACGAAAGTTTGGTCACCAGATTACGTTGCAGTTACGTAACAGTCACGTATTTGTGTTAGCTGGGTAAGATCATTAAAATAATAACAGAAACTGTTAATTATCATAAAACTTTTAAAAAATAAAGAGCACCACAAAGCACTATTGTTCCAAGAGAAAAACGCTTTTCATATTAGTATTGACTAATGTCTCACGTGGCTCATCATAGGCTCAATGTAAAGCATTTAGCATTATCTGTTCCAGTATGACACTTGTGATCGATTCACATTAATTCCCCTCACAGATCTCAAACTTTGACTTTTGACTTGACGAAACAAACACACGTATAAAAGCACACACAATCTCTCCGGTCTGAATGAACTCCACATATTCTCCTCAGGCTCGCTGCTGCTGCACTAAATGTGTATTTCAGGAGGAAGACGCCAGAAAAGACGCACAAGTATCGCTGTGATCGATGAAAACAATACAGAAATGAGTCTGTCACTTAATCAAACTGTATAAAGTGTGTGTGGTGGTTGTGTAAATATGAGAAATACCGTGAACTGCTCTCTTCGCCTCAGAAGACTCGACGCTGAAACAACTCAATGAGGGAAGAGACGAGACACCCCTCGCTGCAGCCTGTAGTTTTGGTGACGTCATATACGCATGCGCAGTACCGATCTCTGGTTATAATTCGCATGCGCTGGTCTTAAGTGACATGTATGCTCAATATTGTACTGAGATTATGTTCTCTAACCTGTGTAGTAGTACTGTTAAATAGTTATAAGTAATTATTGATGAATAAGTCATTATTTACATAAATGGGATGCTTAAGTTATCCAAGTTTCACTTTACATAGGCTACATGCAAAATAGTTTATTTTACAACATTTTAAATCACATGATTTTTAAACCTAAATTTGATAGATTAATAGCATGTCCTCACCACAAGTATTTGTTTTTTAATGCGTGTATATAGAGCATTTTAAAATAAAGCCATTTTATTTTATTCAGGTCATATTTGCTGTTAAGTGGAAGCAAAAATTTGTCAAGCCTAATTGTCACTGTAATTTTAAAGGTACAATACAATAAGGTCTGTAAACATCTTAAAATACCAGTACACATTCAAGGGAAAATGCAAAAATAATAACAGCATCAAGAAAATAAATCTTGTCCGATGTAAAAAAAAAAAAGTGCTTAATGATATTTTGCTTGGTACAACTTCCTTCTTTAATGGCTATGCTAATTTTTCCACAGTGATCTGTAGCCTACATAAGGTTCCTCTTAATTTGCTGTTCAGTGTCTGCAAGACATGTCTATGGTATGGAAGCTTGTTTTCGCCACAGAGTGAGAAATAAAAAAGGCAATTGCGAGTTTTTATCTCACTATTCTGACTTTTTATCTCAAAATTGATATAAAGTCACAATTGCAGGTTATAAATTCAGATTTGCGTGATATAAAGTCGCAATTGTGTGATATGAAGTCAGATTTGCGTGATATAAAGTCGCAATTGCGTGTTATTAAGTCAGAATTATGAGATATAAACTCGCAATTGGGAGGCTACTTGAAATTCTGACTTTTTTTCTCAGAATTGAATTATATATCGCAATTCTGACCTTGTAATACGCAATTGGGAGATTTAAAGTCAGAATTGCATGATATAATGTCGCAATTACGTGTTATGAAGTCAGAATTGTGAGATATTAAACTATACTATTGTAGGGAAGGATCAATATAACTCAAAGGGTGATTGAATTACAGTGAATAAGAACCTAATTTACTTGCAAATTATTCAGAATTAATATTTAACACTTTATCAATTATTCGTCCACCGATAAATTGAGATTAGGGTATTTTATTAATTCTGGACATAATATTATCCCGTGCCCTACGGTAATAATATCATAAAATTATGATCACTGGTTATATGAGCAAGGTAACGAAATCTACAGTTTAAGGCAGTAACTTGTAAGCACACAGCACAAGACACTTTTATGTAAAATCAACCAAGACTTTGGGTGTGTTAGTTCGAAATCGGCTGGATGTAACCGATCGGCGAGAGTTGCCGCTTGCAGGCGGGGAGGAGCTAATAAGGATTTAGCTTAAAAGAGAAATCTTTTCGTGCTGTCCTGGCATCGCTGGTGTGAGATTGGACAGGCACAGAAAGGGAAAGGGGGTGACATCTCCTTTAGCCATCTCGGCACCATGAATGCGTTTTATGACTTACTAATGGTGCAATGGGGAATCGCTCCGAACTGTGGAATGCGGTGTTGTGTTCGTTCATGGATAATCCTAGACTATGTACATACAGACAAGTCAGTAATATACAACTATCTCTAGATGCAATCCTGTGTAGAGATATTAACTGTGAGGATGAGAAGCATAGGAGAAATATGTGCTCCATGTGTGCTGACATAGTTCATGCTTTGAATGAAGGCAGTAAGCCCTATTATAAACATAAAAATAAGAAGCATAATAACAAGCCTGGCTGGAAGGAGTATGTGGCTGGATATCATACGGAGGCACGGGAGGACACTAAATCATGGGCTATTGCTGGTAGACCTCGACAAGGTCCTGTGTTTGAGCATAAGAAGCTCACTAACGCAAGATATAAGTATGCCATTCGCTTTATATGTAGAAATGAGCAGGCCACGAGGGCTGATTCCATGGCAAAGAAGCTCATAGGTAACAATGTTAATGATTTTTGGAAAGAAGTGAGAGTTCTTAATAACTGCAAGACATCTTTACCATGCACTGTTGAAGGTATCTCCGGACCAGACAAAATTGTAGAGAGCACTATAGTACCTTATTCAACTGTTTTCACACCGATTTGTATAAAGTAGAACACATTGAGAGTATGTAGCAACATTGAGAATGAACCAAACACAATCGAAGCTTTCAGACATAACCAAACACAAGATGCTGCTTATTCCAGATTGTCCCTGAGGCTATGAGCCAAGAAGACCTTTTGTTGTTTAACTGGGGGAAGAACGTTGTCAATGTTTTATAATTTGGCAAGAACAGATCTGTTCAGAAATGGTGAAACAAGAAGCCTTTCTTTAAGGACCAAGGTCTCATGATATGCGAACTAAACTCTCACGTGGTACACACCACGGATGTGACAGATGCGGACCATGGGGATGCCCACACACACACACACATAAGGACTTTCTTACATATCAAAATCCATAGGACTCATCCCAGAACAATTCTTGACTGACCCAGAGTCAAAATCATGTAACATAACAATTATATATTGTGTTTTACAACCCCTGTATGTGTCTATTCTGCTTAGATCACATCTAAGTCATGTAATTGTTTTAAATATTAGAGATACTGAATGAAAGTGTCGTGTTTCCTATCATTATGCTCGTATGTGTTTAATTCAAAAGATGGCTTGATTGAAATCTGTGTAAAAATGTTTATGTTCTTAAAATGGAAATTATGTCTAAACTGAATCCTCTGGTTCAAGCTGATGAGTAAAGCAGACCACAGAGAGCACATGATTCGCGAGGAAGGGGGGGGGGGGGATAGAATAGACCCCCTTCTCAAATAATCATAATAGTGTCTTATTGTCCGAATTCCCAATTCCTCCAGGAGGCGGGACAAATCATTGGACTTTAAAACCTTAGACCCGAACACAGAAACTCTCTCTCTGGTGGCTCTCTGAACTCTCTTGTGATCCTCTCTCTTGTGATGCGCTCTCTCTCTCTGGGGACTCTCTCTTGTGATGCCCGACGATGGTTATAACCATGTAGACGCAGAGACAAATGACCCAAATCAAGATATGGGTTAAAACAGATTTAATTGAAGCCATCTCGTCTCACTTTTCTTTCTTTTCTTACACTCTAAAAAATTGCTGGATTAAAACAACCCAATTTGGGTTATTTTGGCAACCCAACGCTGGGTCAAATATGGACTAACCCAGCGGTGGGTTATTTTAACCCAGTTGGTTGGGTTAAATCTTTGACCCAACATGCTGGGTTGTTTAATTGAACTAAACTATTGATTAAAAATTACTACATTGCTGGTTAAAAACAAATCTGAAATAGGTTTGAAAATACTGAGTGCAGAGAATTACCAGAGGAAACAGTAATAATCAAAAGGAGAAGATTTATTAATAAGAAAGAACATCCAAATGTAATATAAAAAGAAATTCATAGAAAAAAGGCAATTTTTTCATTCTCAATGAACAATAAAACAGCATATAAAACATTTCATTCCAATTTGTTTATAAATATTTAAAAAATAAATATTAAATAATAAAAAAAATATTTAAAAAATAAATAACATCAATCAATTACATTAGCTTCACTTTTAACATTGAATTACATTAGCTTCACTTTAAACATTGAATTACATTAGCTTCACTTTTAACATTGAATTACATTAGCTTCACTTTTAACATTGAATTACGTTAGCTTCACGTTTAACATTGAATTACATTAGCTTCACTTTAAACATTGAATTACATTAGCTTCACTTTTAACATTTACATAAGGTTATCAAAGTGGCACAAGTGCTTTATAAATTAATTTGACACCCCTTAATTTAAACTCATAGCTTTTTAGAGAGTAAGGTTAACAAAGTGGCACAAGAACACAGTGGCACAAGTAAAATGCTTTAGATATATGCATTAGTCTGACAATTTTCCTCTTCATATAAACTCATAACATTTTAGAGAGGGTTAGTTGTTTTGGTTCCAGTACTGCTTAACATGAAAAATATCCATGGAGCAGTCTTACTGAAGGGGATTCTGTTCCTGGGAGTTTGTAGACAACAGTCTGCAAAATATCCCACACTGGTGCGCACTGCTTCGGGAAATGGATGTCCAAAACATAAAAAAGTTTAAAGCATGTGTCCACAGCACCAAGGAGAGTGTTTTGCTGTAGTGCCTGTTTGCCAACAATTACAAAGGCCTGATGGCACTGACTGTCATCCCCAAGACCAAGGACGAAGGGGAAGGGCTTAGTGAGCCCAGCCACCTGCAAGTGTTCAACTATGTTGGTCCCAACCTGTTAAAAACAGAAGAATGTTAAAAACATACAACTCACAACACAATGCACAATGCAGCATTATATACAAAATTAGGGGTGGGACAAAATATCGATATGGCGATATATTGTTGTCCTTCTCCGTGCGATACGGCAATCGATACTTTGAAATGACTTAAAGGGATAGTTCGGCCAAAAATGATATTTAACACATGCATTACTCACCCTCAAGCCGTTCGAGATGCATATGTCAATCTTGTTTCAGGCGAACACATTTTCAGTTATTTTAGAAAATGTCTTAGACCCTTCAGTGAATATAATGTGAAGCAATGGGGTCCACCTCCTTCAAGTCCCAAAATGTGCATACATCCTTCACAAAAGTAATCCATCCGGCTCCAGGGGGATAAACAAAGGCCTTATGAGGGTAATCCGTGTGGTTTTGTCGTAAAAATATACATATTTAAAACTTTATAAATCAAAATATCTGACTTCCGGCAACGATCAACGCGCGTTCACGGGTGATGGAAGTCGGCGTACGAGGTAGGACGTAGCGTAGGAACCGTCGTGACGTAGACGTTGTTTTGCTCTGCTCTCTGGCTGCGCAGGCGCAATCGTTCTACGTCACGACGGTTCCTACGCTACGTTCTACCTCGTACGCCGACTTCCATCACCCGTGAACGCGCGTCGATCGTTGCCGGAAGTCAGATATTTTCATTTATAAAGTTTTAAATATGTATATTACTTTTGTGAAGGATGTATGCACATTTTGGGACTTGAAGGAGGTGGACCCCATTGCTTCACATTATATCCACTGAAGGGTCTAAGACATTTTCTAAAATAACTGAAAATGTGTTTGTCACAAGGTGACGAACCAGCAGCGGAACTATATATTCCACGGAGGAATGTTTCCGCCCGGAGCGCTTTCGACGCAACACCCAGCCAGCCTGGTATGCGTCGCTGCCATGGCAACAGCAGCCGCTGATGACAGAGTGACAGCAGGTGCGGCGCATCAAGGGGCTGTTTGATGATTGGGACACACAGCGCTTTCAAACAGATAAAAACCAAGCTTTGGGAGATCAAGAGGGATATAGTTCAGTGCAGTGTTCTGTGTTCGGTGTTCGGGTGCTGTGTCCTGACTTTGTTCCGTCGAGGAAGGCTGAGAGTTTCTGTGGGACAAATTGACGGGTGAGATCGACCCGCGGAAGGGAGTCCGCTACGAAAGATTGGGTGGTGTGGAACAGAGAAGCAGAGGAGAAGTCGCCTTGGAGATATCAAGTCCCCTTCTTGGGTAGAGATAAGTGCAAACCTTTTACTGGCCGTCTGGTATGTGATTTATACACCAAGATACTGTATATGAAGAGAAGCGATCTAGGAACAGGAGTCTAGACACCGTAATGAGAAGACAGCTGTTGTGATGCCTGATTGAGGTCGCTATATATTCTTCCGTCTTACTGTCCCTGCTGTTCAGAACAAGGAGGTGGGCTGTGGCCTTATATTTCACAGAGTGGTTGAGAGTGGCGTGAGTTGATGCTGTGCCCCACCGTGTGTGTTTGAAGTGAAGTTACTGCATGCTTACTATACCAAATTCTGTCACGTGCCCATCAGCCTTGCCCTGTGTTGCAGTTTGGAGTTGCTGAGGAAGAGATTAAGTGACGGTGGAATTTCAAAGCTTGCTGTGTTCTGATTCATCATTGATGCTGTTCTGGAGAACGGAGGAAATCCAGTTATCTGTTGTTCTGAGTGTTGTACAGTCCAAGCCTGCTGTGTTCTGATTCATCATTGATGCTGTTCTGGAGAACGGAGGAAATCCAGTTATCTGCTGTTCTGAGTGCCGCCCATCTAAGCCACTTGCATTCTTTTCCATCATCACTGTTGTGGAGAGCGGAGGAAACCCAGGTATCTGTTGTTCTGAGTGTTGTACAGTCCAAGCCTGCTGTGTTCCGATTCATCATTGATGCTGTTCTGGAGAACGGAGGAAATCCAGTTATCTGCTGTTCTGAGTGTCGCCCATCTAAGCCACCTGCATTCTGTTCCATCATCACATGTTGTGGAGAGCGGAGGAAACCCAGGTATCTGTTGTTCTGAGTGTTGTACAGTTCAGGCCTGCTGTGTTCTGATTCATCATTGATGCTGTCCTGGAGAATGGAGGAAAACCAGTTTATCTGCTGTTCTGAGTGTCCCCCAGCTAAAGCCGCTTGCATACTGTCCCATCCTCACTGTCGTGGAGAGCGGAGAAAACCCAGGTATCTGTTGTTCTGAGTGTTGTACAGTCCAAGCCTGCTGTGTTCCGATTCATCATTGATGCTGTTCTGGAGAACGGAGGAAATCCAGTTATCTGCTGTTCTGAGTGTCGCCCATCTAAGCCACCTGCATTCTGTTCCATCATCACATGTTGTGGAGAGCGGAGGAAACCCAGGTATCTGTTGTTCTGAGTGTTGTACAGTTCAGGCCTGCTGTGTTCTGATTCATCATTGATGCTGTCCTGGAGAACGGAGGAAAACCAGTTTATCTGCTGTTCTGAGTGTCCCCCAGCTAAAGCCGCTTGCATACTGTCCCATCCTCACTGTCGTGGAGAGCGGAGAAAACCCAGGTATCTGTTGTTCTGAGTGTTGTACATTCCAAGCCTGCTGTGTTCTGATTCATCATTGATGCTGTCCTGGAGAACGGAGGGAATCCAGTTATCTGCTGTTCTGAGTGTCCCCCAGCTAAAGCCGCTTGCATACTGATCCATCCTCACTGTCGTGGAGAGCGGAGAAATTCCAGTTATCTGTTGTTCGGAGTGTTGTACATTCCAAGCTTGCTGTGGTTTGATTCATCATTGATGCTGTCCTGGAGAACGGAGGAAATCCAGTTATCTGTTGTTCTAAGTGTCGTACATTCCAAGCCGGCTGTGTACTGATTCATCATTGATGCTGTCTTGGAGAACGGAGGAAAACCAGTTATCTGCTGTTCTGAGTGTCCCCCAGCTAAAGCCGCTTGCATACTGTTCCATCCTCACTGTCGTGGAGAGCGGAGAAACCCCAGGTATCTGTTGTTCTGAGTGTTGTACATTCCAAGCCTGCTGTGTTCTGATTCATCATTGACGCTGTCCTGGAGAAGGGAGGAAATCCAGTTATCTGCTGTTCTGAGTGTCCTCCATCTAAAGCCGCTTGCATTCTGTGTCATCAACACTGCCGTGGGCTTTCCGTATCCCCTGTATAGGGAAGAACCAACCGTACTCGAAGTACCCACCTGCTGTCTAGTCGACGCCCCTTTCACAGCCGTAAGCTTCCTGCATCCCCTGCATAGGGAAGAACCAACCGTACCCGAAGTACCCCCTGCTGTCTAGTCGACGCCCCTCTTCACCGCTGTAAACTTCTGTACTTGGGAGATCGAGAAGAGTACAGTCCGCTCAGAGCCCGAGAAGGATAAGCTGTGCCTAGAGTACTTACCTGTTGGTCAAATCCGCGTCCCCTCCATAGCCGAGAGCCTCGGCACCCGAAGAGTCTGAGGGGTTGAGTGGACCGAGTCCCCGCCTGTTGTCCAGCCGACGTCCCGGCGGCCACTGGATGCTGGGGAGGAAGGAGGAGTTTTAATTAGGATATACTAATTCTTTTAATAAATAAAGCCTGTTACATTTTACTTTCCTTGTCCGCCTGGTTTCTGGTTTGCTCCTCAGTGGTACATTCTAAAGGGAGGGGGTAGATCCAGTCGACTCTCCCGACCTGTGACAGATTATTGGCGTAGTCGGCAGGGTTACCACTGAGTTGAGCCACCAGAAGCCGTTATGGCAGATGAAGAGGCACCGGGAGCACGAAGACAAGCCATGCCCATATTCATGGGAGCCCCGTGGGCCCAGAAGTACCAAGGTCCGGGATCGGAGATGAGTCTGTCGACATGGAGGGCCCAGGTCGAATATTTAGTCGGGCTCCAGGGTTTGGACGCCCCTCAGGGAGTGCAGTTCATCTTAAATTCCTTGGAAGGAGAAGCACTGAGGGAAGTGCGAGCAGCGCCAGAAGCGAACCGTACCACGGCTCAAGCTATCTTTGACTTCCTTTCGGGGCAATACGGCGATACCACTCCCGTAGCCGTTCTGCGAACACAGTTCTTCAACTGCAAACAAGGGCCGCGACAGACCATCCGGGCATTCACGCTACAGCTAAGAGAGCAGTTCGCTAGGCTAAGGGGAAGGCAAGACCATGGTCTAGGGGGTGAAGAGAGTCTGCTGCGAGACCAATTCCTCCTGGGGCTACGGGAAGGCCCCGTACGCCAAAGCCTGCGAATACAAGTCCGCCGGAACCCGGACTCGTCTTTTGACGAACTGAGGCAAGAGGCTTTGGCCTTGGAACGGGATCACACGGTAGAGCCCTCAACGTGCATGGCTGCGAGCGCACCCGTCGACCCCCCACGCCCGATTGAAGCGGAATGGAGACGTGTGTTACGAGAGGAGTTGAAAAAGGACGTCCAGGAACAGCTGGCCGAGCTATCCAATTCCTTCAGAGAAGAGCTCCGGCGTGAACGTTCCAGTCCATTGCTCCGTGAGCGGACCTATTCAGCTGGGAGCCGATTCCCAGAACGACGCCCAGCTAGGCCGATGGGGCCACGGTTCAGGTGGGACGAACAAGGACGCCCCATTTGTCATGGTTGTGGAGAGCCGGGTCACTACTTCCGCCAGTGCCGCTCCCGTCGGGGATCACAGGAGGATTTTTAGAGTTGCCGGCCACTGTGGGTCAAGTGGCCGGGACTCCCATGGTAGACCCCCTAATGATTACGAAGTCCAGAGCATGTTTGGTGGGGCATTGCCCCATTGTAGTGGCCCAGGTCAACGGCTTGGAAGTACAGTGCCTGTTAGACACTGGGTCACAAGTCACTCTGTTCTCTGAGAGCCTGTCACGAGAGCTATTTAAGGGCCAGGATTGTCACACCTCGGAAGCCCCCTGGTTGACGCTACGGGGAGCCAACGGTCTGGACATCCCATACGTGGGATACCTGGTGACTGACTTGAAGATCCATGGAGTCGTTGTCCCCCAGAAGGGGGTGGTGATCGTTCGTGACGCCTGCCTAGGAAACCATCGCGCATTGTTGGGCATGAACGTTATAGCAGAATGTTGGGAGGAACTGTTCCGAAGTGGACTAAAGCAGACGGCCTCGACCTCGGAAAGTCAAGAGTGGGACCGGATTAAGGCCGATTGTCGGCGGGTTCGCCTTGCCGAGACGCGAGGAGATCGAGAGGGCATTGGGAGGACGGCTTGCCGATACGCGTTGTCCATTCCCGCTCAGAGTGAGGCTGTGGTTTGGGCCAGGCTCCCCTCGCAACTCTATGGCCCGGGAGAGTGGGTATTGGTGGAACCCCATCTGGACGGCCCAAACCTTGAGGTAGCTCGGGGGCTAGCCACAGCACGGCGGGGGAGGATTTCTGTGAAGGTACGGAACGTGAATGCGTTCCCCGTCCTGTTGCATCGACATCAGTGTCTGGCCCGAGTTACAGGGATGTGCCCGCAACAAGTGAGAGAGCCGGGTGAAGTGCAGTTTAACCGGGTAAGCCCCTCCGTAGTGGAAGTTGCCCTGACCCGAACTGGACCGCCGGTGGGTAGTGAGGGAGAGGAATTGCCAAACCACCTCCAGGGAGGGTCACTACGCGGTGAAGGACTGGGAGAGGAACAGACTGGGCGGCTCCAGGATTTCCTGCTCAAATGGCAGCACTTGTTCTCGACTCATGACGAGGACTATGGCCGGACGGACATTGTGAAACATCAGATTCCGACCGGGGACGCCGCCCCGAGTAGAGAACGTTATCGACCAGTGCCCCCGACCCTGTATTCTGAGGTCCGCACCCTCCTGCGAGGAATGTTGGACAAAGGAATTATCCGGGAAAGTAGTAGCCCTTAGGCAGCCCCTATCGTACTGGTGCGCAAGAAAAATGGTTCCTGGAGATTCTGTGTGGATTACCGTAAGCTGAACCAGGTGACTAAGCGGGATGCTTTCCCCCTGCCCCGAGTAGAGGACTCACTCACCAGTCTTACACAGTCTGCATGGTATTCTACTCTCGACTTGGCCAGTGGGTACTGGCAGGTGCAGGTGGACGAGCGGGACAGGGAGAAGACAGCCTTCACAACCCCTTTCGGGTTATACGAGTGGGAACGGATGCCGTTTGGCCTTTGCAACGCCCCAGCCACGTTCCAGCGGCTTATGCAGCGGTGCCTGGGAGGTCAGCTAACGGAAACCACGCTGGTCTACCTCGATGATGTCATCGTCTATTCGCCGGACTTTGAGTCTCACCTCCAACATCTGGAGCAAGCTTTCCGCGCCCTGGACAAATACGGGCTAAAACTGCAACCTGACAAGTGTCAGCTTTTCCGGAAAGAGGTGAAGTTTCTGGGCCATGTGGTGAGTGCAGCTGGGATCGCTGTGGACCCAGAGAAGGTGTCGGCTGTGCAAGGGTGGGAGGTGCCGAAGACTGTGCGACAGGTCAGATCCTTCCTGGGCTTTGTCGGATATTACCGGCGGTTCATTCAGGACTTCTCTAAAATCGCCAAGCCCATTAACCAGCTGCTCGGGGGCACGGGACGTTCGAGGGGCCGGGGATCTCCCGCGGTTCGGTGGGACCAGGCATGTGAGGCTGCATTCCGGAGGCTTAAACAGGAACTACTGCAGGCCCCGATTCTGGCCTATGCAGACTTCTCCCAGCCTTTCATCTTGTACACTGATGCCAGCCATCTCGGCCTGGGTGCCGTGCTAGCCCAAAAACAGCAGGGGAAGGAGAGGGTGATTGCATACGCCAGCCGAAGCTTACACCCGACAGAGAGGAACGATGCTAACTATAGTTCCTTCAAACTTGAGTTGTTGGCCATGAAGTGGGCAATGAGCGAAAAGTTCAAGGACTACCTGTGGGGGACCAAGGTTCTGGTAGTAACTGACAACAACCCTCTAGTACATCTTCAGATGGCAAGGCTGGGGGCTGTCGAACAAAGATGGGTGGCACAACTGGCGAATTTCGACTACCAGCTGAAGTATCGACCAGGGAAAGAGCATACGAACGCTGATGTGCTGTCGAGGTTTCCGGTGGCAGGTCCAGTAGTTCAGGGGCCCAACTCTAGCTCCGAGGAGGAGGAAGGAGCGATGGTGGGGATCGTGGAAGCGCCTGGATCATCGCAGGAAGAGGCCCCCAATGGTTGGGGCTGGGACCCACAGTGTTGGAGGTCGAGACAAGCGGAGGATGAAGGGTTGCGGACGGTACGAGAGTGGGTCCAGACTGGGAAATGGCCAGAGGCCAGAGAACGCCGGGCTCAGACTCAGGCAGTCCGAGGGTTGCTAGGACAATGGGGAAGGTTGGCCTTGAGGGAGGGGGTGCTCTGTCGCTCCATCCAGGACCCTAACCTGGGCGAGAAGATCTGGCAAACAGTAGTTCCGGAGGGGCAACATCGGTCCCTGCTACAGGCCTATCACACCCAGTTGGGCCATCAGGGCCTGGAGAAGACGCTCTCGCTATTGCGACGCCAGTTCTATTGGCCTGGGATGGAGAGGATTACCAAGGCCTACCTTCAGGGATGCCCCCGGTGCACCCTGTTTAAGACCAGGAAGGAGACCCGAGCCCCATTGGTCCCGATTCAGGCAAAGGCTCCCATGCACATGGTCGCCATGGACTATCTGACGCTGGGAAGGCCGGTGGACCGGATCCAGAACATCTTGGTGGTGACAGACCTATTCACCAAATATGCCTGGGCCATTCCCACCTTGGACCAAACTGCTATCACCACCGCAAATGCCTTGTGGAAGGCTGTGATTCAGCCTTTTGGGTGCCCTGAAATATTCCACTCAGACCAGGGGCCGAACTTTGAGTCCAGGGTGGTCCATGAGTTGTGCCTGCTGTACGGGGGTAGGAAGACCCACACGACACCGTACCATCCCCAAGGGAATGGAGGATGCGAGAGGTTTAACCAAACATTGCTGAGCCTGTTGGGAACGTTAGAGATGGATCAGCAGGGCCATTGGGCGGATACGCTTCCGGCACTGATCCAAGCATATAACAACAGCGTGCATAGCACCACTGGGTATGCTCCAACATATCTAATGTTTGGAAGACACGTGCGGCTACCAGCCGACTTAGTAGCGGGGGCTGCTACCAAAGTGGAGGAAGGGAGCTTGTCAGACTGGGTGGCGAGGCATCACCAGCGACTCCACTGGGCGTATGGCCGGGTCTCGGACCGGATTAACCAGGCGGGGGCAAAGAGCAAGAGACTGTACGACCGAACGGCTCGGGAAGCCCCACTGCTCCCAGGAGAGAGAGTCTTGGTGAGGGATAATCGTCGCCAGGGGAAGGGTAAGCTGAGCGATCGGTGGGAGCCTCGGCCCTATGTGGTCTTACGACAACCACGCCCAGATCAACCCGTGTATGCTATCCGGCCCGAGGGGAGAGCGGGCCCGGAACGGGTGCTCCACCGGAATCTGATTCGCCCTTGCCCGAACTACCCAAATCCCATAGAGGAAGCCCCCCCGGTTGTGGCAGCACCAGGACCGTTACTGGTAGGATGGGGAGTGGTCCCCAGGGGCTTGGGCCCAGCACCGGGACCGGTGAGACCCGAGTCTCCGCCGAGGCGGTCCCAGAGGGAGAACCGAGGTCAACCCCCGGTGAGGTACGGAGACTGGGAGAGCGGAACCCGTTCTCGGGACTAGAACGGATTGGCGGGGGAGTATGTCACAAGGTGACGAACCAGCAGCGGAACTATATATTCCACGGAGGAATGTTTCCGCCCGGAGCGCTTTCGACGCAACACCCAGCCAGCCTGGTATGCGTCGCTGCCATGGCAACAGCAGCCGCTGATGACAGAGTGACAGCAGGTGCGGCGCATCAAGGGGCTGTTTGATGATTGGGACACACAGCGCTTTCAAACAGATAAAAACCAAGCTTTGGGAGATCAAGAGGGATATAGTTCAGTGCAGTGTTCTGTGTTCGGTGTTCGGGTGCTGTGTCCTGACTTTGTTCCGTCGAGGAAGGCTGAGAGTTTCTGTGGGACAAATTGACTGGTGAGATCGACCCGCGGAAGGGAGTCCGCTACGAAAGATTGGGTGGTGTGGAACAGAGAAGCAGAGGAGAAGTCACCTTGGAGATATCAAGTCCCCTTCTTGGGTAGAGATAAGTGCAAACCTTTTACTGGCCGTCTGGTATGTGATTTATACACCAAGATACTGTATATGAAGAGAAGCGATCTAGGAACAGGAGTCTAGACACCGTAATGAGAAGACAGCTGTTGTGATGCCTGATTGAGGTCGCTATTTACATTTACATTTACATTTACATTTAGTCATTTAGCAGACGCTTTTATCCAAAGCGACTTACAACTGAGGACTAAACCAAGCGAGTCATCGTGAAGAGGCAAAAGCAACGCAAGAAGTGCTCAAAATACAAAGTTCAGACATAGCTCGGAGTAGCATAAGCCAGGCAAGCGAGGATTTAGAGGAAAGGATTTTTTTTTTTTTTTTTTTTTTTTTTTTTTTAAGTTAAGTGCTCCCGGAAGAGATGAGTTTTCAGTTGTCTTTTGAATGTTGTCAGGGATTCTGCATTCCGGATGAGGGTGGGGAGATCATTCCACCAGCATGGAACCGTGAATGAGAATGTTCTGGAGAGTGATTTTGTGCCCCGCTGTGATGGTACCACGAGCCGTCGCTCATTGACCGATCGTAGGCTTCTGGTAGGGATGTAGACTTGTAGTAGTGAGTGGAAGTAGGAGGGAGCTGAACCTGTGGTCAATCTGTAAGCAAGCGTCAAAGCCTTGAACTTGATGCGAGCAGCGAGTGGTAGCCAGTGCAGAGAGATGAGCAGAGGAGTGACGTGGGCCCTTTTGGGCTCGTTGAAGACCAGACGAGCTGCAGCATTCTGGATCATTTGTAGAGGTTTAGTTGCACATGATGGAAGTCCAGCCAGAAGAGCATTGCAGTAATCGAGCCTAGAAATGACCAGGGCCTGGACGAGAAGTTGTGTTGCATGCTCAGTTAGGAAAGGCCTGATCTTCCTGATGTTGTGCATAGCAAACCTGCATGATCGAGCTGTCTTTGTAATGTGGTCTGTGAAGGTCAGCTGATCATCAAAGATTACACCAAGATTTCTGACCGACCTTGATGGGGTGATTGAGGATGAATCTACCTGGATAGTGAGGTCGTGCTGTAGAGACGGATTGGCAGGGAGGACGAGAAGCTCAGTCTTTGCCAGGTTGAGCTGCAGGTGATGTTCCTTCATCCATGCCGAGATGTCCGCCAGACAGCTTGAGATCCGTACAGCTACTGTGGGATCATCTGGTTGAAATGATGATCCCACAGTAGCTGTTTTTGATGATCGCTATATATTCTTCCGTCTTACTGTCCCTGCTGTTCAGAACAAGGAGGTGGGCTGTGGCCTTATATTTCACAGAGTGGTTGAGAGTGGCGTGAGTTGATGCTGTGCCCCACCGTGTGTGTTTGAAGTGAAGTTACTGCATGCTTACTATACCGAATTCTGTCACGTGCCCATCAGCCTTGCCCTGTGTTGCAGTTTGGAGTTGCTGAGGAAGAGATTAAGTGACGGTGGAATTTCAAAGCTTGCTGTGTTCTGATTCATCATTGATGCTGTTCTGGAGAACGGAGGAAATCCAGTTATCTGTTGTTCTGAGTGTTGTACAGTCCAAGCCTGCTGTGTTCTGATTCATCATTGATGCTGTTCTGGAGAACGGAGGAAATCCAGTTATCTGCTGTTCTGAGTGCCGCCCATCTAAGCCACTTGCATTCTTTTCCATCATCACTGTTGTGGAGAGCGGAGGAAACCCAGGTATCTGTTGTTCTGAGTGTTGTACAGTCCAAGCCTGCTGTGTTCCGATTCATCATTGATGCTGTTCTGGAGAACGGAGGAAATCCAGTTATCTGCTGTTCTGAGTGTCGCCCATCTAAGCCACCTGCATTCTGTTCCATCATCACATGTTGTGGAGAGCGGAGGAAACCCAGGTATCTGTTGTTCTGAGTGTTGTACAGTTCAGGCCTGCTGTGTTCTGATTCATCATTGATGCTGTCCTGGAGAACGGAGGAAAACCAGTTTATCTGCTGTTCTGAGTGTCCCCCAGCTAAAGCCGCTTGCATACTGTCCCATCCTCACTGTCGTGGAGAGCGGAGAAAACCCAGGTATCTGTTGTTCTGAGTGTTGTACAGTCCAAGCCTGCTGTGTTCCGATTCATCATTGATGCTGTTCTGGAGAACGGAGGAAATCCAGTTATCTGCTGTTCTGAGTGTCGCCCATCTAAGCCACCTGCATTCTGTTCCATCATCACATGTTGTGGAGAGCGGAGGAAACCCAGGTATCTGTTGTTCTGAGTGTTGTACAGTTCAGGCCTGCTGTGTTCTGATTCATCATTGATGCTGTCCTGGAGAACGGAGGAAAACCAGTTTATCTGCTGTTCTGAGTGTCCCCCAGCTAAAGCCGCTTGCATACTGTCCCATCCTCACTGTCGTGGAGAGCGGAGAAACCCCAGGTATCTGTTGTTCTGAGTGTTGTACATTCCAAGCCTGCTGTGTTCTGATTCATCATTGACGCTGTCCTGGAGAAGGGAGGAAATCCAGTTATCTGCTGTTCTGAGTGTCCTCCATCTAAAGCCGCTTGCATTCTGTGTCATCAACACTGCCGTGGGCTTTCCGTATCCCCTGTATAGGGAAGAACCAACCGTACTCGAAGTACCCACCTGCTGTCTAGTCGACGCCCCTTTCACAGCCGTAAGCTTCCTGCATCCCCTGCATAGGGAAGAACCAACCGTACCCGAAGTACCCCCTGCTGTCTAGTCGACGCCCCTCTTCACCGCTGTAAACTTCTGTACTTGGGAGATCGAGAAGAGTACAGTCCGCTCAGAGCCCGAGAAGGATAAGCTGTGCCTAGAGTACTTACCTGTTGGTCAAATCCGCGTCCCCTCCATAGCCGAGAGCCTCGGCACCCGAAGAGTCTGAGGGGTTGAGTGGACCGAGTCCCCGCCTGTTGTCCAGCCGACGTCCCGGCGGCCACTGGATGCTGGGGAGGAAGGAGGAGTTTTAATTAGGATATACTAATTCTTTTAATAAATAAAGCCTGTTACATTTTACTTTCCTTGTCCGCCTGGTTTCTGGTTTGCTCCTCAGTGGTACATTCTAAAGGGAGGGGGTAGATCCAGTCGACTCTCCCGACCTGTGACATTCGTCTTAAACAAGATTGACATATGCATCTCGAACGGCTTGAGGGTGAGTAATGCATGTGTTAAATATCATTTTTGGCCGAACTATCCCTTTAAGAAAAGGGCCTGAGGCACTCAGGAGGATGAAGGTTAAAAAGCCTTTATTAATCCATGTCCCAATTCACCTAAGTTACACTACGCCATAAAAGTATGTACTCTTTTGTGAAGAAAAGGTATTTAGTTTTGAATGTGTAGCAAAAAAGTAGGCAAGCTTTGGGACATACTACTTCGTCATCTTTATCGGACGGATCTGTCACGTAAACTGCCCTGTCAATCATTGTGTCACAGTTAAAATCCTCTATTAAATCTAATTTAATTTCCTACCGTTTCGGAGAGAAATGTAGTAGCACGTTAATCTGCCAGTTACTGTCCTCATGTGTTTGCAATTTGAAAATAATAATGCATTTAAAAGTTGCGCTTCACCAACAGACATCGCTCAAATGCCTCTGGGCGCAATTGGATAGACCTAAAACCAATCAGAGCGATCGTCATCGTGTAATGCCCGCCTCAACGTTTCTGATTGGTGCTGCTATTTTGCTGGATTAGAAATGGGCTTGAATGAGCTCTTTGCCAGACTACTTTCAGAGCAAATATAAATTTGCCAGAAGTTGTCTGGGTTTTCCCAGGCTAACATAAGACGTGATTCCCTTCCGAAGGACATGTGAAAAACGTTGCGTATGTGCTTCTGAAGGAAAGCACTTTTACCTGATATCTCATTTTAAAATATGAGAGATTAATATAGATTGATTTAAAATGATTAATATAACAATGGTAGTTTATTTTCATTAATATGCATGATAGGCCAATTAAATCACATTTTTAAAAATTTCATTGTTTTTATGGATAAGTTTACATTATCTTACTTTTGTTTATAAACTATATTTGTATAGTTTCATTTAATTAATAAACCCTCTGGTTTTTCCAGGCTTCAGTTATTGTTGGGATAATCTTTAAGTTGACAGCATCATCAAATTATATATCATGATAAATATTGTTATTATTCGTTGTAGTCGCATAACATCAGTTAATGGAAACGCCGTCATTTCGCAATAGTTTTTTATCGACATTTAGAAAAAAATCGCAAAAGTTTTGCGCAAATCTGTAATGGAAACGCGCCCAATGAAATTAAGAGCATTTGCCAAAATAATAAAAACTTGGTTTTAGTAAAAGATAACAAATTTAAACATTTACCTGGTATATCCTAGATGCTGATCATGGTTTGAGAATCCTTCTCACGGCCTGCAGAGTTTTCACGGCTTGCGCAGTTTTCACGGCGTGATCTCTTTCTGATATTTCTTAGGCGTTCCTCCAGGAATCCAGTAGCTGGACGATGGCTTCGTCCTGGGTTGAACCATGCTTCCTAAAAACACAAAATAAGTTTGTATCCTGTAGGAATGTGACCAAAACTAAATACTTTATTTGCAAAGGCACATATAATGAATAACACATTCTATGGAGCTCCTAAAGGGACATGGTGATGGAACAAATTTGAGATAGGAGGACAAATTAAGTTTCAATGCTTTTGCTCACAAAAGTTTAACAAATAAACTAAGGTTGTGCAATGTCTATCAAACTGACATCAGACAATGTTTACAGTGAAAGGTCTGCACGGGACTTTTTTCCCCAGATGATGACAGAACAGAATTTTAATTATTGGGTGAACTAACCCTTTGAGATAAACTGGCTAGTTTATTGCTGCATAATCAAATCTGTTTTACTGAATCCATTTTTCCAGGATCCATTTATTATTCAAGAGCCAAACATTATTATTACTATTATTATAATATATACAATCTATTTTGTAAAGATTTAATTTTGTCTGGGCAAATATTTAATTATTTTACACAGAGAAACGTTGGATTATGCAACAGACATATTCAGTGCCTTCTCGTAGTTCATTAATAAACCATGACTGCGTCCCAATGTGCATGCTGCTACTATCCATCCTAAATAGTATGTGACATTAGTAATTGTCAATACGATTTAGGGCAGATAGTATTCACATTGGGACGCAGGGTATTATCACTTTGTTATATCAGCGTAGGTATGACCATATAACTATGGTTTTAAATTTCCCCGTAAGTGCACCTTCTAACATACAGATATGTCACACATGAACTCACTCATGCTTTGTATAATAAAGCCATGTCTCAACATCTTAAGATATTAAATGTGTGTGTGGTGTAGCTTGTTTAGTGGTTAATAAGTAAAACTGCATATTATTATGTCTGAGGAACATTGTAGCCTGCGCTACTTCTCTCTGTTTATATGAATATACTTACTCAGCTAAAGTAACGTTACTCTGCAGTAGAGATAGGTCCAACAAGTCCGACTATAAACACTTATTCAAAACTCAATCTAGGGTTTCATGACTGGACAAAAACACGGTTTGGAAGATGAACTCATGACGTACTCTCTAATTTTGATCATTTTAAACTAAAAAGGCGATAGTTTATAAACGCCTGACGCGAGTGTCGTATCATAAAGCAAACGACGCTCGCGTACCGACAATCGACTTTAAAAAAAAACAAAACAATAAAGACACATAACGTTAACTAAATGACTCACATAAGTCACATATTTCAGGGGAAATGTTGGCCAAAAGAGGTATCTGACTTATTCCAAAGGTAGGGAAAGCTGTAACGTTAACCTTAACGTTATAACAAAGTATAACGTTAGGGCTAACGTTAACAAGCTACTTCAAGAATTTTTGTGCCGTGTGAATCGCCCTATTTAGCAAACTTTCACATGTTCTGGGGTACAGTAATATTTTTCTAGATTAAATACTCTAGTCTAAAACATACCTTTTTTCACCGAATAACAGCTGTCCTTGCTGAAAAACGATCTTCTGATGTGATCCAAAATGCCCGCGAAGGTGCGTTGTTGGTCTGAACTGAAGCCTTGTTTGAGGCGTCGATGGGGGAGGGGTGAGTTCACTGTTTCAACGGTCATAACCAGTAACCCAGCGTTGGGTTACACAAAAAAGTACCCAACAGTGAGAAAAATAACCCAATAAAATGACCCAACAGTCTCAACCCAGCGGTTGGGTTGAAAAAATAACCCAGCATTTTTTAGAGTGTAGTTTCTTTCTTTTCCGTTAAAAGTCTCGGTTCTAAGTTAAGTGTTGCTGCAAAGTTTCGTTTTAACGTTTCAACTGCAAAACCAGCTTTCAACTTCAAAGACTTTCATTCATCCGCGCCAACACACCACGTGACTGGCTGTCCAAAGTCTATCCAGGCACACGAGAAGATCAGCCAAGCAACGGACCGGGGAACCCCCTTCACAACAAAAGAGAACCCCAAAGCAAGGACAAGCAAGTACCTCCAGACTTTTAGCTCAACTTGCAGGTGCATTTTAATATCAAATTGAATTACCCGCCTAAGAAACGATAAAAGGGTGAAATTAATTATTGATGGTTCGTTCAGGTCATGTCTTTTAAGTGCATATAGAAACTTGGGATCTCACCATCTAACTCCTAAAACTCATTCTTCCTCACTCTCTGTCTTTCTTCAACTTGTATGAATGCGTGTGCGTGTGTTTGTGTTAGATATTTGTTTTGTGTGTTAGTCATAGGCTTATAATCAATAAAGTATTGTTTGTATTTGAAAAGAGAAGCATTACTTGTGTTATGTGCTTACCGATTTATTGTCTTGAACTTCGATCTAAGTTACCTATGCTTTGACCCTTGATTTATTTCTTAATTTAGCTGTTAGCTGGGAATTAGTCTTTCTTGGCCAAGAAGATATTATATTTCCTAGAATTAATAATTGTTTATGCTTTCCGTTCATTGGATGAACTGATAAACTAATTATATTATTGATTTTGCTACAGTAAATTCTGAAAATAATTCAATTATTAATTATTAAGCCATACATAAGCTTTCTGATAACAAAGCTAGTGGATTGGATTTGATTTCATGCTGAACATCCTAAAAATGCCATTAAAAATGCCATTTGTTTTACTGTTTTTATGATACATGGTGTATTGCCTGACTTAATGTTGGCTGTTCTATTCCAGTCATTAAGGACAAAGCGGGGAAGGTAGTTTAGATACAGGCCTATAGCTTTAGCGATCATATTATCAAAGGTACTAGAAAGAATTCTGGCAATTGTTTAACAAATTAAGGCAAAGAGGGGTGCCCAAGTATATTGTGAGAATTTTGGCTTACTGGTATGCCCATCAGACTATGCAAGTGAAATGGGGCAATAGTGTCTCAGCTTTATTTGGGGTTGGCAATGGAGTCAAACAAGGGGGTATTTTGTCACTTGCTCTTTTTAATCTCTATATGGATGATCTGTCCAGGCAGTTGAGAGCCTCTAATACTGGGTGCATGATTGGTAATTCAATAGTGAACCATATTATGTATGCAGATGACCTTGTGATTTTTAGCCCAAGAGTGCTGGATTACATCAGTTTCTTACAATCTGTTCGGTATATGGTGTGGAACATGATATCAAATATAACGCCAATAAGAGTGTCATCATGAGTTCTGTAGAACTAAAGATGATAAATGTTTGAACTACCCTGATTTTATATTGGCTACCAATAAGCTTAGTGTCTGTAATAAGGTGAATTACCCTGGTAAATTTATCACTGATAAAATGACAGATGATGAAGATATTTACAGGCAATGTCGCATGATGTATGCACAAGCCAATATTATCTTGCGTAAATTTAGGAGTGCGCAGTATACCGCTCTATACTGCGCTCTTGTGGTCAAATTATAGAAAGGCAAGTCTTTTAAAATTGAAAGTGACATATAACGACGCAATGAGAATGTTACTCACAAGACCAAGATGGTGTAGTGCAAGTGAGATGTTTGTGGTTGCAAGAGTGAGGACCTTTCATGCTGTTTTAAAAAACCTAATGTTTAAATTCATGTGCCGGCTTAATGGGTCCCAAAATGAAATAATAATGGGCTTAACTAACTTACGGCTAAGAACTACACACTACCAATCCCGTTTGTGGAAACACTGGTATAATTGTCTCCTGGTAGAACAATGATTTTCTTTTTAAATTATTATTATTTTTTCTTTCTTTTATGTGTAGGTATGTGTGTGTGCATGTGCGTTTATGGATATGTATTTGTGTATTGTTGTGGGTAAGATTTGGACCTTGAGTCTGTAATAAAAGTTTTTATTGATTGATTGATATTCTGAGGATTCAAAAAAAGTTAATTTTCCCTTAGAATTTGACTTTATAACTCGCAATTGCGAGTTTATATCATTAGGAGGATCAAGTCCTTCCTATCGGAGCTACACAACTCCTGGTCCAAGCTCTTGTTCTCTCCAGACTGGACTATTGTAATGCTCTCCTCTTCCAGCATCTGTCAAACCTCTGCAACTGATCCAGAAGCTGCAGCAAGAGTGTGTTTATCGAGCCGAAGAGTCACTCCTCTCCTCACAAACTTGCACTGGTTTCTAACAGCCGCTCGCATCAGATTCAAGACCCTGATGTTTTCCTACAGAACAACCACTGGCTCTTCTCCTCTACACCTAAACTCACTACTCCAGACCGATGTGTCTCCAGAAGCTTGTGTTCTGCAGGGGAACGGTGTCTTGTGGAGCATCATCTCACAGAGACACAGAATCACTTTCACAGACCTTCACCTGGACTGTTCCTGCTGGAGGAATGACCTGCCCAACTCAACCTGAGCTGACGAGGCTTTAGCCATCTTCAAGAAACGGCTGAATCAGAATCAGAATCAGAAAGAGCTTTATTGCCAAGTGTGCTTGCACACACAAGGAATTTGTTTTGGTACTGAGGCTTCCAGTGGACATATACAAATACAAATACAACAAGAAACATAATACTACAAATTCTAAGAATAAAAAATAAAAATATAAATATATGAGAATAAAAGTATCACAGTTGTCACAAGTATCACATATATTACAGTGTTTTGAATATTATGAATAAATAAATCTACATATAAGTATCACCTGAGTTGTAGGATATTGCACTAAACAGTGGGAGTATTGCACTTAAAGCATATGCCTTGGGAGGTGTGTTAACTGTTCAGGAGGGATATGGCCTGTGGGAAGAAACTGTTCCTGTGCCGAGATGTTCTAGTGGCCAGTGATCTGAGTCGCCGTCTTGACGGTAACAGTTCAAATAGGTGGTGTCCAGGGTGAGTGGAGTCTGTGATGATTTTACCTGCTCTCTTCCTCACTCTGGAAGAGTACAGGTCCTGGAGGTTTGGCAGGGGGGCACCAATAATCCTCTCCGCAGTCCGGACTGTCCGTTGTAGTCTCCTGATGTCTGATTTGGTAGCTGAACCAAACCAGACAGTGATGGAAGTGCATAAGACAGACTCAATGACGGCTGAGTAGAACTGAATCAGCAGCTCCTGTGGCAAGTTGAACTTCCTCAGCTGGCGAAGGAAGTACAGTCTCTGCTGGGCCTTTTTCACAATGGAGTCAATGTGATTGTCCCACTTCAGGTCCTGAGAGATGGAAGTGCCCAGGAACCTGAATGACTCCACTGCTTCCACAGTGCTGTTCATGATGGTGAGTGGGGGAGTGCTGGGCTGTTCCTCCTGAAGTCCACGATCATCTCCACTGTTTTGAGCGTGTTCAGCTCAAGGTTGTTATAACTGCACCAGACAGCCAGCTGTTCAACCTCCAGTCTGTAAGCAGACTCGTCACCGTTTCGGATGAGACCGATGACAGTGGTGTCGTCTGCAAATTTCAGGAGCTTGACAGTCGGGTCTTTAGAAGTGCAGTCATTAGTGTACAGGGAGAAGAGCAGTGGGGAGAGAACGCACCCTTGAGGGGCGCCAGTGCTGGTGGTGAGAGTCCTGGATGTGAGTTTCCCCAGTCTCACTCGCTGCTGCCGGTCCGTCAGGAAGCTGGTGATCCACTGACAGATCGAGGATGGTATGGAGAGCTGGGTCAGTTTGGCTGTGAGAAGATCAGGCATGATGGTATTGAAGGCCGAACTGAAGTCCACAAAGAGGATCCTTGCATAAGTCCCAGGTCTGTCGAGATGTTGCAGGATATAATGCAGTCCCATGTTGACTGCATCATCCACAGACCTGTTTGCTCTGTAAGCAAACTGAAAGGGATCCAGCAGGGGTCCAGTGATGTCCTTCAGGTGGGCCAGCACCAGTCTTTCAAACGACGTCATGACCACAGACGTGAGAGCGACAGGTCTGTAGTCATTAAGTCCAGTGATTTTGGGTTTTTTGGGGACAGGAATGATAGTGGAGCGTTTGAAGCAGCAGGGAACTTCAGACTGCTCCAATGATCTATTGAAGATCTGCGTGAAGACCGGGGCCAGTTGGTCAGCGCAGGCTTTTAAACAAGCTGATGAGATGCCGTCTGGGCCTGAGGCTTTCCTAGTCTTCTGTTTTTTGAAGACTCTGCTCACGTCCTCCACACAGACCTTAAGCTCAGGTTGGATGGCAGGAGGGGGGAGTGGGAGTGCAGGAGGTGATGGTGAATGTGTGAAGTGCAGATCTGACCGGGTGTGTGGTGTGAATGAGGGCTGTTCAAACCTGCAATAAAATGAGTTTAAATCATCAGCCAGGTGTTGATTGTCCACAGATCGGGGGGATGGTGACTTGTAGTTGGTGATGTTCCTCAGGCCATTCCAGACTGATGATGGGTCGTTGGCTGAAAACTGTTTTTTTCAGTTTATCAGAGTAGCTTCTTTTAGCAACTCTGATCTCCTTTGTCAGTCTGTTTCTGGCCTGGTTATACAAGATTTTATCCCCACTTCTGTAGGCATCCTCTTTGGCATGACAAAGGTGTTTGAGTTTCCCAGTAAACCATGGTTTATCATTAGTGAATGATAAGAATGTCCTGGTAGGAATGCATGTATCCTCACAGAAACTTATATATGATGTTACAGTATCTGTGAGCTCATCCAGATCGTTGGTGGAAAACACATATATTTCATCAACACTTGACCCTTTAATACTCACACTTACTATTCTATATTACCACACATTACGAGCTCATGAAGGGGAACACACATCTCAGGAAAGGAGACATATTAATAAGGTTTATTAAGAATATTAGTAGCAATCATTCAAAATGAAAAAAGATGCTAAAAACAGGAATGAACAGACAAGATACAATAATCCTCAAATCATCTCCATCACACAGAACAGAGAGACGATTATACAGTCTGAGTCTGTCCATTACTGTATTTAATATTATATTTACAGCAGTTTACATATGAAGCACAAGAAAATGACTTTCAGCACTGTAGGCAAATTTTAGGGGTGGCACGGTTCACAAAACCCACGGTTCGGTTTGTATCGCGGTTTTAGGGTCACGGTTTTGGTTCGGTTCTTGCTATTCTTTTTTTTAATCTTTAACACTCCAGAAATGTACTTCAGCTTAATTATCCACAATTTAGGATACAGTATTAAAAAAAAAAATTATATCATGCACAAACTGAATTTGACTTGAGTTTAAGCACATTATTGGGACCATCTCCGAGGAAAGCTAGGTGAGATTTTGATACAGCAAGAGAGAAGACATTGATGACATGCTTTTCGTTTATTTGGCAAAAAAAGGAGAATGTGTATCACCATCTCTACAGGAACTTATGTGCATTTTTAGCACACAAAGATTGAAATTAACTTGCATTTATCAAACTGCCAATTAAGTGTAGAGAGGAACTCTTAAAACTCTGTCTTTTAAATAAGTCAAAATACATGAAACATAATTTACTATAATTAGGCTATAGCAATAGCAAAGGCCATAATCATAAAGTGAAACATAGTTCAACCTCAACACAAAAACAGTATCAACAATGCTTCTATTCCCTGAGAATAAGGATACATTTTTTTCAATCCAAAATGTTCCCACACACCGAACTTGTACGACGCTGGGGCATCCTCGTTAGCCTTCCTTATCTCTCCCACTTGCCATTTCTCCGCGTGAGGTGTCCTGCAGACCTCCATACTCCACTTTTACTGGCTTGTTCGACTTGAACCGGCGCTGCACCGAGCGATCGGTTTATGACATCAAAGTACCGCGAGAGTGATTGAAAAGCATACGGAGCCGTCGCTCTGGCGGTACTTTGATGTTATTCACCGATCGCTCTGTGCAGCGTCGGTTCAAGTCGAACAAGCCTCCTATGTATGTACACACGTCTTATTTTGCGCGAAAAGGAAACACACTTCTGAGGTCACATACGGGCACGAGGCTACATTGCGCATGCGTCGAACCGTGAGACACACACACGCTCCGAACCGAGACAAGCGAACCGAACGGATCGGGTGTTTTTTCATGTACCGTGCCACCCCTAGCAAATATATCCATAAAATCCATATAAATGAAAATAAATCTGGCTTTTTATTTGCAAAAACATTTTAATCTAAACTTGATGGTGTCACTATTTCTTCAGGATGATCAGAGTTTTCTGAGAAGAAGAAAATAAACCAATGAACAATCCTCTGAGTTTCTGCTATTGTAAATATTGCTGCAGATTCTGAACTCATCCGTGTTTTATTGTAATATTGTGGGCATCTCTATTTCCTCCGGGCGCTTCGAGTCCTTCCTCCCTGCAAAATAAAAGCATTGCCTGACCTCTCGTATGTGTTTCTCATGATTGCAGATGTTCAGATCAGATGAGTGTGAATCTTCAGATTGTGTGCGGCTCAAACTCACCAGCTCTTCTTGCACAGATGATCTGAAGAAGAATCACAGTACACTGTAAAAATTTTTTTCGTAAAATAACGGTAAAAAGTCTGGCAGCAAAGTTGCCAACCACTTACCGTCAAATTACAGTAAAAAAACGTAAATTATTTTACAGAAAATTTTTGTTTTTTGAAAACGGATATTTAACGTAAATATTTTCTGTATTTTTACAGTCAAACTGCTGTAGAAAAAAAAAAATCTCATAAAAAAAATGTCTGTTGAATGTTAAACGAATGTATAAATCTGTATAAAAACTTACAAATATTGCAGAAATACCTTAAAATTACACAATTAAAACAAAGACTTCTGTTTTAATACAGATTTATTTGGTATATTTTTAGGATAATCCAATCCATCTACAAGAACTCCTTGTCAAAGTAAAGACTTTTCTATGTAAAACACACAGAAAATGTTGTATAATTACCTTCAGATACCCTAATTTAAAGCCTAATACCAGTATATTGATCGATTTAAACTTTTATTTTATGTCATTATTCAATCTATTTACAGTAAATTCCTGTTAAATATTGGTTTTATCCTGTACAAAAAAACAAGATCTTGTGATATTAAGTTTCAGAAACATATTTTTAACAGTTATTGCTTTATTAAAACATTATTTGACAGTAATTACAGACACATCTCCAATAAATTTACAAGCTTTTACCATTAATGTATGCAGGTTTACTTTATATAAACATTATTTGACAGTAATAACAAGCAACTCTCCAATATTTCTACATGTTTACCATTTAAATAAGGGGGTTTACTTTATATAAACATTATTTGACAATAATTACAGGCAACTCTCCAATATTTCTACATATTTGTACCTTTAATGTATGGGGTTTTACCTTCTATATACTTTTAACATCAATGTATGAGGTATACTTTATATAAACATTGCTTTATACTAATTAAAATCAACTTTCCAATATATCAACATGACATTTACTCAATGTATGGGTTAACTTTATATACACATTAATAGACAGTAATTACAAGCATTTCTCCAATATATGTAAAAATACACATGTTTATTTTATGTAAACAATAGTTGATAGCAATTACAAGCAACTGTCCAATATATGTACATACTTTTTCCATTACGGCATGTCAAAATAAATATGGATAGTCAAAATAAATCTGGATAGTCAAAAATTGGTTGTAAGGCTTGCCATAGTTTTATATGCTAATATGGCTTGCCATAGTTTTATATGCTAATTCGGGTTGCCATAGTTGTATATGCTAAATCGGCTTGCCATAGTTTTATATGCTAATATGGCTTGCCATAGTTTTATATGCTAATGCGGCTTGCTATATTGGTCAGTAGCCGTCTCTACCGCCATTGAGTTTCAGCTTCGAGTTCTGAGGTGAGGAGAGCAGTTCACGGTATTTATCACACAACCACCAAACACACTTTATACAGTTTGATTACGCGACAGGCTCATTTCTGTATTGTTTTCATCGATCACAGCGATACTTGTGCGTCTTTTCTGGCGTCTTCCTTCTGAAATAAACATTTAGTGCAGCAGCAGCGAGCCTGAGGAGAATATGTGGAGTTCATTCAGTCCTGAGCGATTTTGTGAGCTTTTGTGTGATTGTTTCGTCAAGTCAAAAGTCAAACTTTAAGATCTGTGAGGGGAATTAATGTGAATCAATCTCAAGTTTCATATTGGAACAGATAATGCTAAATGCTTTACATTGAGTCTATGATGAGCCACGTGAGACATTAATCAATACTAATATGAAAAGCGTTTTACTCTTGGAACAATAGTATTTTTTGTGGTGCTCTTTATTTTTAAAAGTTTTATGATAATTAACAAATTCTTTTATTATTTTAATGATCTAACTACTTTATAGTAATTCATGTAGCTCACTGATTCTTGAGAGTCGGGACAAAACATGTCCCACATAGAAAAGTCTAATTTATAGCAAAAATTAAGAAATTCATCATGTATGACATACTTACAAAGTTAAATCTAAAGGAATTGTATATACCTATCTGATTTTTAGAATAAACTTGTTTATCTTTTTGGGGAAAAGTTGTTTAAATGTATGGTCTGTGGTTAGATGGTCCATGTTATGGCACTTGTCCTCAGCAAGAGGTTACAATATTAACCATCCCGAAAAACTTTAAAAAAGCTCTACAATTGTGAAAACATACATTTCAAATAAAAAATAAGGGGTATAAATATAAAAAACAATGCACGAAGTGAACATCAAACAATATTTTCCATAATTATCTGCCTATTAAAGTTGTGTCCTCAGTTTCTGTCAACCCCGTCAGATTTTTTCATAAAGCTCTTTAAATCAGGAAATAGCATGGTCAGCTATATCCTTGAGGACCCCTTTTCATCTCCCTGTCTGTGGTGAATGCAGCACTACCACACATGCTCTGGAACGTTTTACATTTTTTTATATTTTAGACAAACAATGTCAATATTCCTATGGTCACAGCTGGACCATGTCAATACCATCTTTCTGTTAAGATACTTTTTTTAAACCATAGTGGATTGAATTTAAGCATTTTAGTGAGGTTATTGGGACAGCTAGCAACTGAGGAAAAACTACCTAGCTGCAGTGTACAATACATGTTTTGGCGGGAAAATACATGCCCTTACGTCAACTCCGTCAGACGTCAACTCCGTCAGGTTCTATGTCTGACGGAGTTGACCTGTAAGCTGACGGAGTTGACAAATCCACCAATAACCTCTTAATGTGCGAATATAATATTATTTGTGAATATAGTGAAGGGTTAAACTGTTATTTCAGGGTTTTATTTACACATAAATGCACATATGCACATACATAGCATGCATTACATTATTTAACCATACGCATGTCCGACGCCTGCTGCTCAAGGCATAAGCGCAGGTTAGACAAAAATGAAATCTTAAGTAAGCTAATTGAACCTGATTCTAAGCTACAGATTATGTGTTACAGTATTGTTGTCAAGGAATGTCAATTTAAGATCACACCCAGTATAAAGTAGGCAGTGCAGGGCAATCACACATTCAACACACCCAACACACACACACGCACACACACACACAAACACACGCCACTTTAAAGTAAATGGCTACTTACAAAGGAGGAAAAGAAGAGGAGAAGAGGTGGATGAGAAAAAGGAGAGCAGGAAGTGGTATAGGGGAGGTAGATGAAAACAGAGGGGGAGGAGGGCCCCTGGTTTCCCTTATTGTTTTTTTTTTATAGTTAGAAACGGTGTAATTTATAATAGTTGGAAACGGTGTATGTGCAATATGTTGATTATAGTTTGCTTTACAGTAAGTTCAATACTCTAATAACAAGGAGTAGTTTTAGTAGTAGTTTAAAGAGCACATCTGAGCACATCACAATGCACACATATTTTTTGTCAACACCGTCATATCTTCATCAACACCGTCAGTTTTTCATCAACACCGTCAGGTTTTCATCAACACCGTCATATCTTCATCAACACCGTCAGTTTTTCATCAACACCGTCAGGTTTTCATCAACACCGTCATATCTTCATCAACAGCGTTGGATGTATGTTTTTGTTTTTGTTAATTTTTTGGGGAAAAAAATGTTCTTCCTTCAGTTTATGTTGTTTTGGTAATAAAGGACCATCTGATCTACATCTTCTTATGTTTTATTTATTTAAGGAATTTGTTTTTACAATATTGAAATTAAAATCAAAGTTTGAAAATGCAAATATTTAGAAATCTGAGTTTTCAGAATAGTGTGAAATCACAACTTAAGTTTATATATTGTATTTTTTTTACATATCAGAGTAACTAAACACTATTACAATATACTTCAGAACTTTAGATTCTTGTTGGATTGGAAGAATTAAAATTGTATACTTTTTTTGGTGTGTCTGACGGAGTTGACACAAATTCAGTTCTGAAGGGAAACGTGTTTATTTGTTAAAAATGTGTTTTTATTTAGAACCTGTTCCTTTACATGGTTAAATAGCTAAGACCTTTCTCTGCAGAAACATACAACTCTAATTGATATAGTGTGTATTTAAAAAAAAGTTTTTTTAAAACGTGTTTTGTCCCGACTCTCAAGAATCAGTGAGCTATCATAAGATCAAACTAGCTATATTTAGATTAATTTGGTCATATTATGCTACTGTAATTATTTATCTGTAGTGGTTTATGAAGATAAGTGTCATTAGTGATTGTTTTTGTATTATTTATGTTTTATCCATGTCAAATTGTGAGAAATAATAGTATTGCCTTTCAGTATAGCAGTAGTTTTATAGGCTTAAATATCCTGACTCAAATAATGTGTTTCTAACAGCAAACACTCAGAATAAAGTGAGATGATCTGCTGATGGTCCTGAATGGCTTGTTGAATGCGTGTTGATAGTCTGAGGCTCATCAATATTAACAGATCTGCTGAAAACAGTCTTTATTTCATGACAATAGTTCCTGTTTTCACCTCATTTATTATGCTGATGTCTTCAGATCTCCTGTAAATTGTCACTTAAAGCTCATTTCATTGGTGTCAGCAGACTGAGGGGATTTGTTGGCTACTATATGTAAGTTTATTTCTGTTTACGATGTTAACTGTTTTTCTTACCATTATTTATATTTGGAATAATTTATATTATTTATATTCTTTTCTATATTTCTAGATACCGTATATTAATGAAGAAGCAGAATAATGTTAGGATTAGCAATAAAAATAATGAATGAATTGGCATCAGTTACTGTACGATGAATAGATAGACATAAATGCTTAGAAGTGTCATTTCTTATAAAAACAAAACTCAGTAATTGATTTTTTTATTCATCATCAGTGAAGCTCCTCACACTGCAATCACATCATCAGTGAAGCTCCTCCCACTGCAATCACATCATCAGTGAAGCTCCTCCCACTGCAATCACATCATCAGTGAAGCTCCTCCCACTGCAATCACATAATCAGTGAAGCTCCTCCCACTGCAATTCTCCAATAAATGCTGTAAATTCCCATCAGCTACAAGTGAAGACGAGCATTAAAGCTTCAGGAAGAGCTGAAATCTCCCAAGACTGAGTTTATTAAAGAGGACAGTGAGAACACGAGTGATCCAGAACCTGCAGAATGAAACACACTGAAGATCCTGAAGGACAAAGAGGTTGGTGTTTATTCTTCATTCATTCATGATGCTGGAGAACATTCATGTTAGAAACATTCAAGCACTTCATCACATTTAGATAAACAGTTCAACTATGAAATGGTACAGAATGTTCTGGGTTTGTTTCAACAATACTATTTTAGCTGTTTTATTTTACATGTATTTTTTATCTGGTTCCCAATTTGCAACAACTTTACCAGAATATTAGTCATTTTCAACATAGTTGAAAAATATTTTTTTAGGAATAATCAGTAAACACCAAGTTACTGATAAAGTTGTATTTGTCAAATATAATATAAGTTATTCATAGTTATAGAGATTCTTCATTTCGCGCATCCGTTATTGTTTGTATACAATTTATAGCAGAACAATACATTTATAGTTTTTAAAATACACAGTGGTGATTTGCCGACATATCAGATACACAGTGTAAATAACTATGAAGTTAACTATTTTTCTCCCAGTTCACCGGCCACTTACTTTCATGTATTTCGGGAGAAATTGAATTCACGCGCTGTAATAAACCCAACAGACAGGAATCCTTGAACTGCGGCCCAAAACAAAAACATGACGGCGCCATCTCGCGTTACAGATCAAGTTCATCTATAAAGGTTTTTTAAACGACAAAATAAACTCACTTACACGTATTTGAGAATCGGAATAGAAGATAGTTGATGACATGGTAAGCAAGTTTGTTCATATTTAGAAATAAAAGCGCTACATCTCATACAGCGCTATTTTGGCTGTGGTGAATCACGTTGATAATAAACTATTTAAATGTATACATTCATACATATATTATTCAGACATATAGTAATAGTTACTTAGGATTAACATGTATTCATACTGTAATTCAGGGTTAATTCGGGTAGTTATAAAGCATTTAGTAGTGGTCAGTTAACTCTTTTTGTGAGCATCTAAAGTGAGGACTATGCCTTGTAAAGTTTTCTAAGTGATCTTATGAACCACTGACAACTCTTGTTTGTAAATAATGTTTTTACTTAATTTAGAAATGATTAATTGATCATTAACAAAGTATGAAAATACTTTGTTAAACACATTATAGATATGCTTATAAATCAAGAAAAAAACATTTATAGCTGTATTTATTAACTGCTTATTAATGTCTATAGGGCTGGGCGATATGTAAAGAATTTGTTATCGATAATCGCTTTAAAAAATATCGCGATATCCGATTATATCGTCTACCCACGCCCCGCCCCCAACACGGAGACGACACCACGGAATACACCGTTAACACAAGTCATGTTGAGTTTGGCTGCACTTTATCTAATGATAGTCTGCGATTTAGTTGGTTTAATTTAATGATTGAAACGTTAAAGTTTTTACTTTGCAGTTTGAGCTTAAACGAGCATAAAACATTAGCTTTTCTTATGTTAGTGTTGCTAATAATTTCCTCACTGTTCTTATTGCATCTGTGTTTGAAACGAATTTCGTTTCATGAGGAGAAATGTTAAATACAACTACAGAACACAATTTGGCGATTGTAAGAATGGTGAATGAATGCATGATGTTATTACAAGGTGCCTATTTGTTTTTCATAAGGTCCGATTTCTTTTTTTTTTTGGCGGTATCGCCTGATTTAATGATAAGTTTAATTTCCTAATAATGTGTAGCGTTGTTTTTAAACTCGTATTCAAAGTATAATATATTTTTTATTTGTCTAAAACTAGGAATTAAAAAAAGAATTGTTTCGTTCTGCATGAGAAGAAACGTTTTGTTTTTTCCTCCTCCTTTTTGGTTTTAGAGTTCCAAGGTCACCTTATGCCATTTACGAAATAAAAATTACTGCTTTATTTATTTGGAAACAGAAGTCATTAAATTATATTTGGGGATTTTTTTGTTTGTTTAGTTTATTTATTCATTTTAATAAAAGCTCCCAAATACTGTAACATTGTAAACTCCAAACACGTGCATGAGTGTATGAGATAGCAGCCTATTCTACGCAACGCAATTTCTTTGCAATATAATCGAATTTTTTATTTTACTTACAATGGTCATCTTTGAGCTTTTTGATTAGGCCTTTTTATTATGTGCAACATTTAAATTAAAATTCAGAAACGGGTAAAGTTAGCCTACTTCTACCATTTGTTTCTGATTAACTTTTATCAGCCTGCAAACCAACATAAAATAGGCCTTGGGAACTTGGTTATATATAGGCTATTCTGAATTAACAGGATATTTAAAAAATGTTGTCAATTTTTATAAAAAGGATAGTATACTGTAACAGTAAGCAGATGGCCAATATCTGCTATTTGGCTAAATCACTGGACTCTAATTTAATCAAACACGACTCCACTCTTCTTTGGACTGTGACACTTGATTAAGTTACCAAGTCTGATTCACACACGTGGCGTTTGCCGCTAATGACTAAACAAAGGAATGCTCTGTTTACCACATGTGACCAAAAGACATGTGACCAAAAGGCCCGCTTTGTCGAGATCACGCGGAAGAACCCCTTCTGGGTCTCCTCCGAAGATGACAAGACGAACATTGTCAATTCAAATAAAACACACACGATAATTCCCCTGAAGGAGGGGGGTGAGCCGGAGTTCACCACGCCGCCACTGTTCAACGAACTCTGAATACACATACACACACACACACACACACACACACACACACACACACAAAGAGACAATCATTCATGACCACGTGTGGTTAAAAGTACCGTTTTAGGCAAGGCAAGTTTATTTATATAGCTTATTTCATACACAATGGTAATTCAAAGTGCTTTACATAGGAGAAAATAAAATAATCAAACAAATAAGAATAATTAAAACAGTTTAGAATAAAAAATAAAATAAAGTACAGTACAAACAGTCGGACGAACAGTGGCACAGTGCTCATTCAGTAAATGCACGGCTAAACAGAAGTGTTTTGAGTCTGGATTTGAATGTGACTACTGTAGGAGCACATCTGATCTCCTCTGGAAGCTGGTTCCAGCGTAATAGCTAAAAGCAGACTCTCCTTGCTTAGAGTGAACCCTTGCTATTTCTAGCTGATGTGGTCCTAATGATCTGAGTGATCTGTTAGGTTTATATTCAGTGAGCAAATCTGCAATATATTGAGGTCCTAGGCCATTGAATGATTTATATACCAGTAATAATACTTTAAAATCAATCCTAAATGTAACTGGGAGCCAGTGTAAAGACCTGAGGACTGGTGTGATGTGTTCATATTTTCTGGTTCTGCTCAGAAGCCTGGCAGCAGCGTTCTGTATGAGCTGCAACTGTCTTATGGTCTTTTTAGGAAGGCCAGTGAGGAGTCCATTACAGTAATCCACCCTGCTGGTGATGAAAGCATGCACAAGTTTCTCTAAGTCTTAACTGGAAACAAAGCATCTAATTCTTGCAATATTTTTCAAATGATAGTATAGTATCTGACTCTAGAGACACACCAAGATTCCTAACTTGATTTTTTAGTTGTTATACCCCTAGCGTCAAGGTATGCATTCACCTTGAGAACTTCATCTTTGTTTCCAAACGCAATGACTTCAGTTTTGTCTTTGTTTAACTGAAGAAAGTTTTGGCACATCCAACTGTTTACTTCATGAAATGCATTGGCACAGGGAGTCAATGGGGCTGTAGTCGTTAGGCGATAGGGATAAGTAGAGCTGTGTGTCGTCTGCATAGCTGTGGTAAGAGATTCGGTTCTTTCTCATTATTTGGCTCATTGGGAGCATATACAGGTTGAATAGGAGTGGTGCAAGAATTGAGCCTTGAGGGACTCCGCATGTCATGGATGTCCACTCAGACTTATGGTCTCCTATACTCACATAATAACCTCTCCCTTCTAAGTATGACCTGAACCATTTTAGGACTATCCCAGAAAGCCCCACCTAGTTTTCCAGCCTGTCAAGAAGTATGTTGTGATCGACAGTGTCAAATGCAGCACTGAGGTCGAGTAGTACCAGCACTGATAATTTGCCTGTATCAGCATTTAAGCGAATATCATTTATTATCTTTATGAGAGCTGTCTCTGTGCTGTGATGCAATCGGAAACCAGATTGAAAATTGTCAAAGTATCCATTCAAGCTTAAGAATTTGTTCAGCTGATTGAAGACAACTTTTTCAATGATCTTGCCTATGAAAGGAAGATTTGAGATCGGTCTATAATTGCTCAAGATGGTCTTATCCAGATTGCTCTTTTTCAAGAGGGTTTTGACCACTGCAGTTTTCAGGGAGTTTGGAAAACTCCCAGAGAGAAGTGAGGCATTAAAGGGATACTCCACCAGTTTTTCTTATTAAACTATGTTATTCCCTTAACTAAGACGAGTTGATACATACCTCTCTCGTCTCAGTGCGTGCACTATTCCGCTCTGTATTGCCGCAAAACTATGTTAGCACTTAGCTTAGCCCATGCATTAAATATGGGCCAAGCAGAGAAGCGACCAAACACTTCCACGTTTTCCCTATGTAAACACAGATACTCGAGTAGTGTAACTTGACCTGGGCTGGTGACACAAAATAAACCGTTGCGCTTTTCTAAGCGTTTAAAATTGATGACTATATTGTATGGCGGAATACCATGACAAGTGCTTTTGAGCACTTCGACTTGGCGCAATAATATCTTCACTTGTGAAAAGTCCTCTTACCGGCTCCCGCTTCCTCTCCCCCTCCCTCTGACATTTCCGTCAATACAACCAACGTGACTTTTACTACCTGTGCTATTAGCAAACTGCAGATCACTTGCAATGGCGGACTTTGTAGATGATTATGACTTCTTTGTAGAAGACCCAGGCCAGAGCCATATCTGTTAGAACCCGAGTACACGGAGGAGGAATTAGCTCTTATGGACCGTGAGAGGCAAGAAAGATATGATCCAGAACAGACCGGAGCTGGCGAAAGACCACGGGCTTTCTGTAAGTGATCTTAATATTGTTGGTGTAGCCTCATCCTTTAGGCGTGTTCCTGTGCAGGTATAGTCCTCCTTTGTGAAATGTTCGGAGCAAACACGCCACTTCTTCAGAGTCATCAATGGTGTTTTGGGATTCTTGTTCAAAGCAGCTAACCAAGCTCTCCGCTGTATGTGGTGTGTTGGAATTCGGTGAAAAATGACAGCACTACATTCTCCTTATTTTCACAACCCTTTACGATGCACGCTTTAACCATTATTGTACACAAACTAGCTTCCAACAACCTGTTACTTCGTCAACTCCGCTCGAACTACTACTACCGGCGCATGTCACGTTGGTTGTATTGACGGAAATGTCAGAGGGAGGGGGAGAGGAAGCGGGAGCCGGTAAGAGGACTTTTCACAAGTGAAGATATTATTGCGCCAAGTCGAAGTGCTCAAAAGCACTTGTTATGGTATTCCGCCATACAATATAGTCATCAATTTTAAACGCTTAGAAAAGCGCAACGGTTTATTTTGTGTCACCAGCCCAGGTCAAGTTACACTACTCGAGTAACTGTGTTTACATAGGGAAAACGTGGAAGTGTTTGGTCGCTTCTCTGCTTGGCCCATATTTAATGCATGGGCTAAGCTAAGTGCTAACATAGTTTTGCGGCAATACAGAGCGATATAGTGCAAGCCCTGAGACGAGAGAGGTATGTATCAACTCGTCTTAGTTAAGGGAATAACATAGTTTAATAAGAAAAACTGGTGGAGTATCCCTTTAACCACTTTTAGGAGATCTGCTTCTAAACTGTTTAACACACTTTTGAAAAAAGATGTGGGAAGTGTGTCAAGGGCGCAGGTTGATGTTTTAAGGTGCTGTACGGTTTCTTCCAAAATTTTGCCATCAATTTCTTCGAAAACAGACATAGTAACTACTTTCTCAGGTAGTGGTCTGATCTGTCTGACCCCAGAGCAATTCAAGGATGAGCTGATCACCTTTCTGATATTATTGATTTTCTCAGAGAAGAAAGAAGCAAACTCACTGCACTTGCTGTCTGAGAGCATTTCACTGGGAATCTGGCTTGGGGGGTTTGTCAGTCTCTCTATAGTAGCAAAAAGTGTGCGTGTGTTGTTTAAGTTTCTGTTTATAATATTCGAGAAGAAGGTCTGTCTAGCTTTGCCTAGTTCCATATTAAAAGCATGGATGCTGTCTTTGTAGATGTTATAATGGACTACAAGTTTTGTCTTCCGCCACATGCGCTCTGCTCTTCGGCATTGTCTTTTCATATTTTGCACAGCTGTTGAGTTTCTCCAAGGTGCTTTTTGTCTTCCACTATTCTTCCTGACTTTCACAGGAGCAATATCATCAATTACACTTTTAACTTTTGAGTTAAAAGAATCAAGGAGAAAATCAACAGAGTCAGCAGATATGCTTGGTTTTAAAGATATGGCCTTCATAAATAGCACACTAGTGTTCTCATTTAAGCATCTCTTCTTGACAGACACAGATCTAGCTTCAATGGCAGGAGAGATCAATATATCAAAGAAAATACAGAAATGATCAGATAGTGCTACATCCTTAATAACAATCGATGAGATGTTTAGACCCTTACTGATAAGTACATCTAGAGTGTGTCCACGATTATGTGTGCGTCCATGTACATGCTGAGTCAGATCAAAAGTTTTGATTTCTTTTGCCATATTGGTTTCTGCATTATCTATGTGAATGTTAAAATCTCCAGCAATGGCAAAACATTCAAACTCAGAGGAAATAGTTGATAACAGTTCTGTAAAGTCCTCAGCAAAGGCTGGAGAGTATTTTGTAGGCCTGTAAATAATAAGTAAAATACGTGGAGCACCTTTTAACACAATACCCAGATATTCGAAAGACGGTTAATTCTCAATGATATTTGCTTACATTTATAGACATCTTTAAAAAGATCAGCTAAGCCTCCGCCTCTCTTACCCGCTCTGCAAACACTCATAAAAGTGAAGTTAGGAGGGGATGTTTCATTGAAGACTGTTGCACTGCAGCTGTCTTCTAGCCAAGTTTCATTTAGAAACATAAAGTCCAGGTTGCATGTGGTTATTAAGTCGTTGACTAGAAGTGATTTATTTTTAAGTGAGCGGATGTTTAAAAGTGCTAACTTAACAGTCTTACTTTTTGTCCCCACAGCGATCTTAGTTTGGCGTGTAATAGGCACCAGATTAGATTGGTTTGCTGTACGGCTTTTGAAGGCCTTAGATTTTCTATCATGTAATTGAACAGCAATAGAGAAAGATTCAGGCACACTGGGTTCCCGCTTGTTTTGTAAACATTTGAGAAAGTTATTGTTATAGCGGGGACCCGACACATATCACTGAGAGCTGGTATCAGTTGTTTTTGGTTCACCTCGAGCCGATGGAGGAGGGTGTGAGCCCTGGCGCTGTGGCAGAGGCCGAAGAGCTCTCACAGGAGGAGGGGGAGGGCGAGCTGGGCCCGCAGGCTTTGGTGGTTGTTGGGCCTGCCGTTTTCTGGTTGACATCTGGGGGCTTGCAGCAAAAGAGTGCGATAGTTTGGTTTCCAGCATACACCAGTTGTTCCATTTTCTCTGAGAAGCACAGAAGTGGAGATGCTGGTGAGAGGGGCTGTTGCTCTGGTGTTATCGGAGGCTGTAATATGCTGTCCTGTATTCCCTGGCTGTTTTCCAGAAAGTCATCCTTGGGTGCTGAATCTTCTAGCAGTTCTAGTATGTCACAGTCTGTCTGTGGTGAGTTCTGTGGGCAGGGCTCTGCTGAGATTGTGTATGTAAGCAGAGGTTGTTGTGGCTTAGTGGTGTTATCATTGTCCTTGTGTGATATGTCAGCCGCATGTCCATTCAGGTGCTGAAGTGAAGTCCTGTGGTCATTCATACTGTGTCCAGGTGTGTGTGTGCCATTCAGGTTGAGTGGATTGGCACACACTGCAGAAGGATGATTGGGGGAGAAGTAGATATTGTCCTTTAGCACTCTTGAACCAAGTTTGTTTAGGTGGAGCCCATCCTGTTGAAACAGTTGCCTCTGACTCCAGAAAAGATTGAAGTTGTCAATGAAGTTCACTCCTTTTATATTGCAGGCTTTTTCTGTTGAGCCCAAGCAACTGTGAAAACCTGTTTGTTCCTCTTGCTGGGAGTGGTCCACTGATGAATGTCTGAACTTTCAGTCTTTTAAGTGTTTCAAAAAGTTCATTGAAATCCTTCTAAACGAGTTCTGACTGCTCTTTATGAATATCATTCTTCCCCACATGAATGATGAGTCGATTTGCAGTCTTATGTTTCATCAGAATGTTCTCAAGTTCCCTGTTTACATCAGAAGTCGTTGCTTGTGGAAGGCAGCACATAGTTGTGTCCCTGCTAATAATATTTCTGATTATGGAGTCCCCCACTATCAGAGTCCTGTGCTCGGCTGCGCTCTGAGCTGAGTGCCGCTGTCTGCTCGACCTTGAGTGCCAGTTAGCAGTGTTAGCTACTGGCTGATTTAGTCTGTGTTCGATCACATTCATCACATTCAGCGATTCCTCATTCATTAATACTTCAAATCTGTGCTCAAGATGTATAGGCGGTGGTAGGAGACCAGTGTTTGCAATCCTTGTCAGAGCTGTATCTGGGGTAGAGGATGCTGTTAATAATGCTATAAATAATGTTTTTCTGAATGGTTTTATTCCTCAGACATTTCCTGAATTTAAGGTGGTTCTTAAAGATTGGGAATCAGTTGATGATACAAGCCTAACAAACTTACTGAAAGGGTACGGGGATTTGGTATTTTTTTGTATTGAGAAAAAAATGTTATATCATATCTGTGTAAAGTCTGTACATCTTGGGCAATTAAAACAAAGACTGGATGCTAAATGGAGGACTGTGCTTTCTATTTCTGATGAGGTATATCCATCCTGGAGATTACTGTACAAACCCCCTATCTCTAAGAGATGTGGAGACCTTCAGTAGAGGTTATTGCATTGTATTATTGCCTCAAACTCTTTTATTTCAAAGCTTAATGCATCAGCATACTATCACCTGAACAATATTGCAAGAATTAGATGCTTTGTTTCCAGTTAAGACTTAGAGAAACTTGTGCATGCTTTCATCACCAGCAGGGTGGATTACTGTAATGGACTCCTCACTGGACTTCCTAAAAAGACCATAAGACAGTTGCAGCTCATACAGAACGCTGCTGCCAGGCTTCTGAGCAGAACCAGAAAATATGAACACATCACACCAGTCCTCAGGTCTTTACACTGGCTCCCAGTTACATTTAGGATTGTTTTTAAAGTATTATTACTGGTATATAAATCATTCAATGGCGTAGGACCTCAATATATTGCAGATATGCTCACTGAATATAAACCAAACAGATCACTCAGATCATTAGGATCACATCAGCTAGAAATACCAAGGGTTCACTCTAAGCAAGGTGAGTCCGCTTTAAGTTATTATGCCAGCCGCTGGAACCAGCTTCCAGAGGAGATCAGATGTGCTCCTACAGTAGTCACATTCAAATCCAGACTCAAAACACTTCTGTTTAGCCGTGCATTTACTGAATGAGCACTGTGCCACTGTTCGTCCGACTGTTTGTACTGTACTTTATTTTATTTTTTATTCTAAACTGTTTTAATTATTCTTAATTGTTTTGATTTTTTTTTTCTATGTAAAGCACTTTGAATTACCATTGTGTATGAAATGTGCTATATAAATAAACTTGCCTTGCCTTGCCTTGCCTTCTCAACCGTTTAAAACAAAACCGGCTGTGTTTACGGGGATATTTAGGACTTTAAAAAAAAAGAAAGAAAAAGGTGTGTAGGCCTACCTACTAATGTCTTTCCACGGTTGAAACAATAATTCTTCTGATGTTTAGTTGATGCTATATATTAACTAGAAGGATAATTGTGAGATATACAGTAATTCTGTGTGTATTTGCCCATGCACTACATGAGAGGCGGCTCTTTGTATGAGTGCGCATCTCAGAAAACAGCGTGCATACAGACGTGTTCTCTTTCGTCTTGCGCTTTAAGAATGCTATCAAGAATCGATTTTCTAATCCTAATCCTACTAGCCTATAAAAAATATTTAATTAATGTTATTGCATGTGAATAAATATGTGTTTAACTATAGGGCTATGTGAAAAATAGCCCATGTCATTTTTTGATGACGTTTATCGTCTGGAAACAGACTGTTAAATCGACATCGCGATACTTGCGAGACATCGTCGATATATGATAATATCGTCATATCGCCCAGCCCTAATGTCTATTAATGCTTTATAAATGATGAATTAACTGTTTACTCATGCTTAACTAATGGTTAATAGCGTGCAGTTATTATAAAGTGTTACCAAATATTTTTTTTAGGAATAATCAGTAAATTTACCTCATTCATGGAAAGTTTCAAGGACATATTATTTTTATAGCAGTTGTCTACTTTCTACCATTACATCAGGGCTCACTTTCATGTCCTTTCACTTTATATTTCTCTCTTTGAATTATTTTTATGTACTGAAAAATAAATGTAATATTTGTTTCTTTTATGTCAGACCTGATGGAAGAGAGCGAGGAGAGAGAAGAACTGAGTGAAGTGAAGGAGGAGAGAGAAGAACTGAGTGAAGTGAAGGAGGAGAGAGAAGAACTGAGTGAAGTGAAGGAGGAGAGAGAAGAACTGAGTGAAGTGAAGGAGGAGAGAGAAGAACTGAGTGAAGTGAAGGAGGAGAGAGAAGAACTGAGTGAAGTGAAGGAGGAGAGAGAAGAACTGAGTGAAGTGGAGGAGGAGAGAGAAGAACTGAGTGAAGTGGAGGAGGAACATCATGTTCAACCTGGAGGAAAACCCTTGAGTCGCTCAAAGACTAAAAAAACATTTTTAAAGAAAAAAAGAGCCAAGAAATCTTTCACCTGCACTCAGTGTGGAAACAGTTTCACAAGCAAACAATTTCTTGAGATTCACATCAGAATTCACACCGGAAAGAAGCCGTTCACATGTGATCAGTGTGGAAAGAGTTTCACACAATTAACAAATCGTAATCAACACATGAGGATCCACACCGGAGAGAAGCCTTTCTCATGTGATCAGTGTGGAAAGAGTTTCACACAATTAAAAAATCGTAATCAACACATGAGGATCCACACCGGAGAGAAGCCGTTCTCATGTGATCAGTGTGGCAAAACATTTATCTGTGGATCAGACCTGAAGAAACACACGAGAGTTCATACGAAGGAGAAGCCGTATTCATGTTCTGTGTGTGGAAAGAGTTTTTCACAGCTGGGGAATTTACATGGACATGAGAAAACTCACACTGGTGTGAGAGAGTACATGTGCTTTGAGTGTGAGAAGACTTTTACTAGAGCGGACAGTTTAAAACTGCACCAGAGAATTCACACTGGAGAACAACCTTACAAGTGTTCACACTGTGACAAGAGATTCAGTCGCTCATTATCTCTGAAAACACATGAGATGATCCACACTGGAGAACAACCTTACAAGTGTTCACACTGTGAAAAGAGATTCAGTCTGTCATCAAATCTGAAAACACATGAGATGATCCACACTGGAGAAAAACCTTACAAGTGTTCACACTGTGACAAGAGATTCAGTCGGTCATCATCTCTGAAAACACATGAGAGGATCCACACTGGAGAAAAACCTTACAAGTGTTCACACTGTGACAAGAGATTCAGTCAGTCATCATCTCTGAAAATGCATGAGAGAAGCTGCACACACGTGTGATCAGTGTGGGAAAAGTTTCTCCATTAAATGTGACCTGAAGATTTACACGAGGATCCACACAGGAGAGAAGCCGCATGTATGCCATCAGTATGGAAACAATTTCACATACAAATGTTCTCTTGATTAGAGAGTTAGTTCATGTGTTAGTTCATGACATCAAGACTAGATTATTGTAATGCTCTACAGGTGCAGACTGATCTCATGAAATGGCGTATGTATGACACGCGAATTCGTATTTCTATTTTTGGCGTGCTATCAACACGCATGATCGCTTTTCAGCGTGTTTATCAACGCCTTTGACTTAACTACATTACTGTATATATAAATATATGACCTACCCCAGCCCCGTCCCTAAACCTACCCGTCACTGGGGTTAATACCATTTATGAGTCTTCCCCTACCATCCTAGGAAAAAAAAAATATCGCTCCACAGATGTAGATATAGATTTTGCTTCGTTTCGCTCGGACATTTAACGGCGTACACATACACGCAAAAGATTTCGGCGTGGACATACACGCGGATAGCTCAAAATGCGTATAGATAACACGCCACTTGACTTGAAAGTGGCGTGTATGTTTACGCAAAGTCATGATGTCATGTTGACAGGTGTTACAAATGCAGAAATATGCAATGTACGAGTAGTTAAAGGGTTTGTTTACCCAAAAATGAAAATGATGTCATTAATGACTCTCCCTCATGTCGTCCCAAGCCCGTAAGACCTCCGTTCATCTTCGGAACACAGTTTAAGATATTTTAGATTTAGTCAGAGAGCTTTCTGTCCCTCCATTGAAAATGTATGTGCGGTATACTGTCCGTGTAGTAGTTCACGTAGGCTCACGATTGGCCGACGCTGGTCATGTGTGTGATGCGTGTGACGTATAACACAGAAGCGCTATCCTGTTTTACTACGTGAACTACTCTAGACCCATAGAGAAGGAAATGAATATAGTTGAATAAAGTCGTTGTTTTTGTTTGTTTTGGACCAAAATGTATTTTCGATGCTTCAAAACATTCTAACTGATGTCACATGGACTACTTTGATGTCTTTATTTCCTTTCTGGACAAGGACAGTATACCGTACATACATTTTCAATGGAGGGACAGAAAGCTCTCGGACTAAATCTAAAATATCTTAAACTATGAACGCATGAACTAAGTCATGCGTCACTAATGAGAGTCACTAATGACATCATTTTCATTTTTGGGTGAACTAACCCTTTAACGGCACCTGCCAGTATCCCTTTAATAAATCCAATTTAATAACGAAACGTGCAGAACCAAGGTTATCAATGCAATCCTCCATACGAGGAAGAGGAAAGCAATCTGGCATAGTAACAGCGCTGACGTTACGATAATCCGTGCAGAAACGGAATGTTCCGTCTGGTTTAGGAACAAGCACACGCGGCTAAACCATTTTCTACTACACTTCTGTTTAGCTGTGCATTTACTGAATGAGCACTGTGCCACTGTGTGTCCGACTGTTTGTACTGTATTTTATTTTTTATTCTTATTTCTTTTGATTATTTTAATTCCTTTATTCTAAACTGTTTTAATTATTCTTATTTCTTTTTTTCTTTTTTTTTTCTTCTATGTAAAGAACTTTGAATTACCATTGTGTATGAAATGTGCTATATAAATAAACTTGCTTTGCCTAAATATTCGTCGACTTCTTTCATAATAGCTCGCTTGTATGCTCTAACACGGTAGGCATGTTCTTTGATAGGAGGAGAATGGTTAAAATTTATATCAAATTTATATGCTGTAAAATCGAAGTTTTAGTAGGTGTGTCATTGAAAAGAGTGGGAACATTTTGAGACGCTGTGGGAACACTATACCCACTACGCCATAATAGCAAATGCCTGTTCTGTGTGAAGTCATTGCGCACACTAAGCAAGCACCCTAGACCCTGGAGTGGAGCCGAGATCCAAGTCATTGCATTTGAGGCAGCCATACTCCTAGTATCTTGGTCAGACGCCTCACCGTGCCGCGAAGGAAACGTACTACAGGGTGTCTCCCCAAGGATACACCACTTAAGGGGACGTGGTAAGCAGCTAAGGCCGCCATGTTCACCTTTAGTGTGGAGGGGAATAGACATGCGGAGAAATGCTCCTGCAGGAACTCCAGCACTGCAACCATAGGGCAGATAACTGGGTCCAGCTGGTGCTCTCCGCACCAGGAAGTGAACAATTTCCACTTCAAGGTGTAGAGTTTCCTCGTGGAGGGAGCTCTGGAGTTAAGGATGGTCTCAACAACCTCAGTTGAGAGACCTGAACTTATGAGCTGGGCCCCCTCAGAGGCCAAGCCCAAAGTTTCCACAATTCTGGGCGGGGGGGAAGGATCAACCCGCTCGACAGAGAAAAAGTCCCCCTCGAGCGGAATCTCCAGAGGAGAGCCGTCGAGGAGAGACTCTAGGTCCGAGAACCATACTCGGGCCTGCCAACACGGGGCTAATAACAGAAGATGGGCCCCGTCCCGGCGAACTCTCTCCAGAACTCCCTGGAGTAGAGAGATCGGGGAAAATGCGTACAGACGTGACCTCTGCCATGTCTGCATCATAGCGTCCAGCCCCAGAGGAGCTGGCTGACTGAGTGAAAACCATAGTGGACGGTGTGTGTTCTCTAAGATGCAAAAAGGTCTACTTCTGCTCAACCAAAGTTTTTCATAGGAGCTCCACCACCTCGGGGTGGAGTCTCCATTCCCTGGGCCTCGGCCCCTGCCTAGCCAGGATGTCTGCTCCTGGATTATGTAAGAGACCACTGATGTGTTGTCCATGCAGACAAGCACATGACCTTGATCATGCGAAACGGATTTCCCCTCGGAGAAAACCCCTTGGTCCTGAGCCACCACTGCAGGGGTCTCATGTACAGGAGACCAAAAGTTATTACGTTGGACACAGCTGCCATGAGACCCACCAGTCTCTGAAACTTTTTCGCAGTGAGTGACTGGCCTAGTTTTACCTAGGCCGAAGACAAGAACCCGATATTGGTACACTTCGCCCCCGAAAGTGAACCTCAGGGACTTCTTGTATGGAGGACGAATGGCTACTTGGAAGAACGTGTCCTTCAATCTATCGTGACAAACCAGTCCTCGGACTGAATCTGTGACAAAATCTTTTTGAATTTAAGCATCCATCCTTCTTTGGAACAATGAAGTAACGGCTGTAAACCCCTGACTCCCTACTGGGAGGAGGAACCCTTTCTATAGCCTCCTTTCGCAGAAGAGTCTGTACTTCTTGCTCCATAACCAGAGCCTGCTCGGGGTCCACCACGTAGGGAGGACCCCTAAATATCTAGGCGGAAGAACCGAACTGAATTCTGAAAACCATTTCTATAGTGAGCAGGGCCCAACAAGATATATTTGGCAGTAGCTTACACGCTGCCAGAAAATCTACCAAGGAGACCAGTCTCTCGAGACTGGCCTCTGTTATTGGTCGAACAGCCACTTCGGTGCCCTGTAATGGCGAACCGGCAGGAAACAACCGAACTGACTGTTCTACGACCCTCCTCGGAGGTTTGTTCGGGAACGCTGACACCTCGGTGCCCTGAAGCAGCGAACCGGCAGGGAACAACCGAACTGACTGTTCTACGACCCTCCTCGGAGGTTTGTTCGGGAACGCTGACACCTCGGTGCCCTGAAGCAGCGAACCGGCAGGGAACAACCGAACTGACTGTTCTACGACCCTCCTCGGAGGTTTGTTCGGGAACGCTGACACCTCGGTGCCCTGAAGCAGCGAACCGGCAGGGAACAACCGAACTGGCAGCGCTGCGACCCTCCTCAGAGAGTCGCTTCCCAGGAATGATAACATAACCAGAGCCTGCTCAGGGTCCACCACCGTAGGGAGGACCCCTAGAAATATGGGTGGATAAGAACCGAACTGAATTCTGTAACCCTTTTCTATAGTGAGCAGCACCCAACAAGATATATATGGCAGTAGCTTCCACGCTGAAAGAAAATCTACTAAGGGGACCTGTCTCTCAAGACTGGCCTCTGGTATTGGTCGAACAGCCTCTTCGGTGCCCTGTAAAGGCAAACCGGCAGGGAAAACCGAACTGACTGTTCTACGACCCTCCTCAGAGGATCGTTTGGGGACGCTGACACCTCGGTGCCCTGAAACGGCGAACCGGCAGGGAACAACCGAACTGGCAGCGTTGCGACCCTCCTCAGAGAGTCGCCCCCCAGAGGGCGCCGAGGAGACACGGATTCACGAACCCGTCTCTGCCTGGAGGGGGCCACCCTCAGAAGCCTGATAGCATCGGCATCAGGAATTCTTCTTAGGCGAAGACTTCTTCGAGATAACGACTATCCTCAGATATGTCTTATCCCAAAATGACTATGGCTGAGACTACTAAAAGGAACCAGCCTCTTGAGACTGGTCTCTAGAACGAGGCTTTTATGTGAACGAAGCCTGAGAACGAGGCTTTTATGTGAACGAAGCCTGAGAACGAGGCTTTTATGTGAACTTGAAGCCTGAGAACGAGGCTTTTATGTAAACGAAGCCTGAGAACGAGGCTTTTATGTGAACGAAGCCTGAGAACGAGGCTTTTATGTGAACGAAGCCTGAGAACGAGGCTTTTATGTGAACTTGAAGCCTGAGAACGAGGCTTTTATGTGAACGAAGCCTGAGAATATGGAGAATATGTCATCTCCAAAACCATCAGGACGAAGAGAATCAAGGAAAAGTTTCTCCCTTTTAGCTACCAACATAACCTGCAATGGGTATTTTGTTACTGTAATATCCATGAAAATAGAACGCACTTAACCCTACCTGTTGAATTTAAAATGTTACAGCTAGAAAGATTATAGAAATAAAACTCAACACAGAGCAGATAGTGATCTGCTTCATCCAGCTGTCTGCTCCAAGCTGGAAATAGTATGAGATCCTACACACACAAAAAAAATATTAAAGCTGAAAAATATGTATCTATGCAACTTTCATGAAGTAAAATCACTAAAAGCCTTCCCTCCGCTGGAAAAAAATAGTCCCTGACCGTAAACAGCAACAGAAGTTACATGCATTATTTCGCCAATAGATGGCGGCAAACACTGTCTTTATGAGTGAGTCAGTCAGTAGAGAAGACTTTTATTTTGAAAGGATTCAAACTTGTGATCACGGAGAAGAAAGACGCAACTGAGAGATGACTATAGGAACGGAAAACCCCATAACTGTTAAAAGGACAAGATATGCAGCGGACATTCAAACGGATTTCTGTATTATGAATATAGGACTGAGCTGAAGGAAAATGCTGTGTCTACTGTAAATGCAGGAACACTCGCTTACTCGATCTCTCACAATACTCTAGCTGAAATGAACCGTTGGGTAAAGCGGTCTTAGCCGTGTTTTATAATGAATAAAACAACTATTGACCAATCAGAATCAAGGATTGGAACAAACCGTTTTATAAATTAAAATAAATACTTTTTAAAAGAAGATATAATAGTATGAAGTAGCCTACATGTCTTTGTGCAGCTTCTTCCACAATCTTGAGGCAAGCATTTCGATACATATCACGATACTGAACTCACGATACGATATTATTGCGATACCCCCAAGAAATATTATAAAAGGTTAAAACAAAATGCACTGTTGATTAAAATGCTAACTTTGATATTACATTGTGTGTGTAAATGAATAGGCTTGGACTCTGTGCTTTTAACCCAAGGACAATGGTGACACCAGAATTAAAATATTCATGATTCTGAAGCTGAAAATACTGAATTATTTTAGACTAATATTTATTTATTTATTTATAAACATATCTTTATTACGAGGATTAACCCCTTGAGATGAAACATCTCGTTTTCGAGGGGGTCCTCCAATACATCAAAGCAAAAAAAGAACCAAAACAGCAGAGCAAATGTCAAAAACATTACAACAAAACACAACAACACACACACACACACACACCTGGGGGCTGTTCCATAAACCAAGATTAGAGTATAAGATATAGAGTATACCAGGCTTATTTCGGTTAGTCAGGCTTATTTTTGGTAGATTCGGTTTCATAAATCAAACTTAAAAAAGTTCAAACTCAGTTACCCTGGCAACTTATGCTGGGAAACTAGCCTGGTCCAGGGCAGGCTAACTGTCAGGCTAAGCCTCAGTTGTTACACAGATCCTCAACACTGACCGACAAGAACACAATGATATTACCACTGACAGTCTCTAATACCATTATTGGACTTTATAAATACACAGTATACAGAAAATCAACTTAAATAAGGCTACAATATAGACACATATATAAGGCGTTTTAAAGTTGTCCGTTTAGGACATGTCATTTTTGTAATAAAGACATTTTAATTAAGGAGTGCCTCGGTTATCAGAGAATTCTTTTTTCTACACTGTCTCATATATATATATATATTATGTACTTTATTATGTCTTTCAATTCAAACACATTTAACACAATTATACAAATGGACAGTTCCCCCAATAAATATTCCTTATTTTTCCTTCTACTTTTTTTTCTTTTGTGATAATACCAACACATACATATAAATAAAACAATAAATAAATATTAATAAAAATATAACATTCACATATATCAAACTCTTATAATGAATGACACATAATTCCTAATAGTTATTCAAGTAATATTATTTAAATATCAAATATTCAATATTAAATAAGTAGATAAATAAAATTACAAATAACTAGAAATAAAAGGGAAGGTTACATAAAAATGTAGTAAATGTAGGCCAATATATATTCCTTTATTTTATGGAATATTCTTTGATTTTAGAGTTGCACATATCTTTTCAAAATGTGTACATTTGTTCTTAATTTAATGTTATCCTCTCCATAATGTACTTTAGAAACTAAATCTAACCACTCATTTAAAACTGGGGATTCTTGCTTTCTCAAAAAAAAAATCATTGCATTAAAAGCTGCAATTCTCAGCATTCTAAATAAGTATAGGCCTATATCTTTATTAGCATAGGTCCTATACCCAAAACTATATTTTGTATCTTTATATATTTAGTTTCTTAAAAAAAATCTTCCCTGAATTAGGCTACTTCTGTTCAATTTCTTTTTATTTAGGCCTATTAGAAGTATAAAATGAGTGTAATGAGCTAGAAGTTCACTGCAACTTATCCAACATCCTAAAGAGAAATTATTATAATTAGAAGATATTTCTAGTGTTCTAAAATATCGCATTTTAATTTTCCAAGCAAAATGTATATTTTTTAATCAGAATTATTGCGCTCCTATTTGGCGCGCATGCGCGCAGCAGCGCTCGTTCAATATGAAGATTAGCAGCAAAATGGATACATTTGCACGACTCTCTAACATTTACAGATGGAGAATATAACTGTAAAATGTAATTTTTGCACTGAGGGGGAAAAAAAAAACATGTCACAAATGCATAAAACAGCACAAAAACTACGCTGTTTGATGATGGATCGATTTGATCCTCGATCGACCTCTAGGGCTGCTTCAGAAACGCGTGCACACGCAATTATCTAGACTAGATAAACCTGGATCAAATTAGTGAGATTGTGTGAACTTCAATTACCTTTTATGGAACCACTTTAGCCCCAACTTATTTGTTAGGCTCATTCAAGTCCGGTTTTGGAGTTTAATCCCCGCTTTTCTAAGCTTCATTTATGGAACAGCCCCCTGCTCATAATGCTCAACCCCACCCCACCCAACACGATCCCCATAGATAAAATGACAGAAAAACAACCACATAACTAGCATTGCACAAGGTCAAGGAGTAAGAGTAACACAAAAAAACCCAAAAAAACATTGAGGATAAGAATTACAATAATAATAAATAAATGAATAAAAATGAAGACATAAAAATTAGAAATAGTAAACACATGGCCAATGAAGCGCATGGTCCAACAAACAAAACTAGAAACAAAGACAAATATTACGAAGATATTCCACGAGGGCCCTTCGAAAAGCTGTAAGTGAAGTTAAAGAACGGATAAAAAGAGGAAGATTGTTCCAATCATATGGAGCCTTAAAACAAAATGCATATTTCCCTACTTGTCTTTTAACTCTAGGAACAACAAAAAAGATCTGATCATTGTATCGCAGGCTGTAAAGCGAATTATAAAGCACCAAGTGTTGCTTGAGATAAACTGGATAATTCAAGTAAAAACTTTTAAAAATAAACTGTAACCAGTGAGACTGTCTCCTGGCAGAAGGGGCCAACCAGGACAACTGACTGTACAACACACAGCGGTGTGTCCTGAAGGGACAACGGAGAACAAAACGGCAAAGACTGTTGTAGACCACATCAATGGAGTGCAAACAAGAAGCAGTAGTGTTCTGATAAATAATGTCGGCATAATCCAAAATAGGCAGTAGCAGCTGTAAAACTATTCTTTTCCTGACCGGAAAATTAAAACATTTAACAGATTGATAAAGTATTTTAAGACGAGAGTAAAGTTTGTTTGTCAATGCTTGTACATGAGTTTTGAAAGATAAGTCAGTTTCCAACCAAACACCAAGATATTTAAAGGTCTCAGTTGACTCTAAAGGAGAGGAATCAAGAAAACAAAGATTAAGGTTATTTTCACCTGTATCCAAGACTTGTCTATGGAACAATAAAGAGTATATGTTAAGAGAATATCAGAGATGGGGACTCGAGTTTGAGACTCGGACTCGAGTGCGACTTAAGTCCCACACACAGTGACTTCAGACTCGACTTGAGACTCGTCCTCGAAAGACTTCAGACTTGACTCGGACTCGAGCTGCGGGACTCGTGAACAATGTTTATTTTTAGGAAACGTCTGATGAGCTAGCTGTTATCCCCCTCCCTCCGTTACCTATAACCTGCCTACGTAACCACGTACTACGTGGCCTATTGCTGGCAGCGCGCGCGCGCGACCGCACATGAGAGGATAAAAAACAAAAAGTTCGACTGCACCGGCCGCTGCTGTGCCATTCATCGTTAGCTTTGGGTTCAAAAACTTCAAACAAGACGCGCTCAAAAGAAGCGGTCAATGCAAAATATGCAGTATCACGATAAAAGATTCTGGCTCAACCACATCTAATTTTATCAGGCATCTGAAAACGCACCCTGATAGGTGAGTAAACATGTTTAGCTCAGCATTGACCATCTACCGTTAGCTTGCTTATTGCTTTAGCTACCTAACGTTACGAGAGGTTAACTCCGACTGTCTTCCTTATGAAATATGAATGAGCGTTTGTTTAATTGCCAAACTTGTGGTGATCGATTAACGTAACGTTAATCATTTAACGGGCTGGCTGCCCGTTGTCTACAAACAGGTTTATTGTTGATCATGTAACGTTACTGTTTCATTTAGTTATAACGTTACACTGGTTTGAGAGTCTGGGATGTGTTGACTTACAGTATATAAGCTATGATTAGTTGCATAGGCAGTGCAGCCAGAAGAAGCCAGAAATGTTTTGTGGCCCATACCTAGTGTGTTGAGAGAAGAGAAGGTTAACCAGTCTGATCTCACCCTTTGGATTTTTTTATTTCTAAACATTTTGTTCTTAACAAGTTACATGCCATAAGTTGGTCAGTTGCTTCACATTTACACTAAAGATTTTGAGCATTTTAATGTTTTGGAAGTGCACTGTAGTGTTAATTTCATTTGGATGCAATAGTTTATTTGCATTTAGCTACACTGATGTTTTGCACTAAATAGGAGTGTGTCAATTTTAGTGTTGCGAGTTATATCATTTTCTATATTTGGTCTTATGTCTTGGTATGTTCAAGCTACAAGGCAAAATAAAGAAATTAACTAAAAGTAAAGCATTCTTGCTGTTTTTGTCATGTTGCAATAGCCTGTTTACACTGATTATATACCAAAATCAAAGCTGATACTGTATGCTAATAGATAGTCATATCTATTAGCATAATAAATATCTAGAGTCATAATAACATATGGTACCACTTTATTTTGATAGTCCACTTTATACATTCTACTAACTATAAGTAACTTTGCAGCTGCATGTCAACTAACTCTCATTAGAGTATTAGTAGGCTGTCTGCTTAATATCTGCTAATTATATATTATAATATCTTATTTTGTTGGTTCCCCAACAGATATTCTACTGACTATAAGTAACTTGGCAACTACAAGTCAACTTGTTCTCCAAACCCGAACCCACATCATAACCTGACAGTCTACTACAGTCTACTAATACTCTAATGAGAGTTAGTTGACATGTAGTTAAAAATGTACATGGTTAGTAGAATGTCTAAAGTGGACTATCGAAATAGTGTAACCTAACATATTACATGCTTTGAATTCCTTATATAAAGCTATGCAGTGTTCTAAGCAACCTGGATGGGTTGCTGTACGTGATGCAACACTTATAACCACAAGAGACTTGAGACTTTACTTGGACTCTAGCTCACAGACTTGAAACTTGACTTGGACTCTAGCTCAGAGACTTGAGACTTGACTTGGACTCTAGCTCAGAGACTTGTGAGCATCTCTGGAGAATATGCTTAACATTCTGGTAACATAAGATGTTTGGCATTATCAGGAACCACAAATATTCCCCATTGCATTATTATACATTATAATCAACATTATATAATAGTTTAATGTAGTACTTACACACAAAGTTTTTTTTCCTCACACAGTCATTTTTATTTTGGGTGAACTATCCACGATACGTATTGTTGCATTTTTGTATTACGATATATTGTGGCACGATACATTGTTACACAACACAATTGAACTTACTTTTGATGATAATGAACGTTTCACTTTCCGACGCTCTGCGAGATTGTCAGGCATTTCTCCTTTTAAGATAAATTATTCAACTTTCACATAAAATGCAAAAGAATCCATGTTTTTTTCGCACATGCAGGACAGTACAGTACAAATCGTGACAGTAAAGTACGGATCGAGTAGTGACTGTGACGTTGTCGTAAAAACACAGTAGCGACACAGAGGCTCATGGGTAATGCAAAGGCTCATGGGTAATGCAGAGGCTCATCGGTAATGTAGTAGAGGCTCATGGGTAATGTAGTTGAGGCTCATGGGTAAAGCAAAGGCTCATGGGTAATGCAGAGGCTCATGGGTAATGTAGTAGAGGCTCATGGGTAATGTAGTTGAGGCTCATGGGTAATGCAGAGGCTCATGGGTAATGCAGAGGCTCATGGGTAAAGCAAAGGCTCATGGGTAATGCAGAGGCTAATGGGTAATGTAATAGAGGCTCATGGGTAATGTAGTTGAGGCTCATAGGTAATGTAGTAGAGGCTCATGGGTAATGTAGTAGAGGCTCATGGGTAATGTAGTAGAGGCTCATGGGTAATGTAGTAGAGGCTCATGGGTAATGTAGTAGAGGCTCATGGGTAATGTAGTAGAGGCTCATGGGTAATGTAGTTGAGGCTCATGGGTAAAGCAAAGGCTCATGGGTAATGCAGAGGCTCATGGGTAATGTAGTAGAGGCTCATGGGTAATGTAGTTGAGGCTCATGGGTAATGCAGAGGCTCATGGGTAATGCAGAGGCTCATGGGTAAAGCAAAGGCTCATGGGTAATGCAGAGGCTAATGGGTAATGTAGTAGAGGCTCATGGGTAATGTAGTTGAGGCTCATGGGTAATGTAGTAGAGGCTCATGGGTAATGTAGTAGAGGCTCATGGGTAATGTAGTAGAGGCTCATGGGTAATGTAGTAGAGGCTCATGGGTAATGTAGTAAAGGCTCATGGGTAATGTAGTAGAGGCTCATCGGTAATGTAGTAGAGGCTCATGGGTAATGTAGTTGAGGCTCATGGGTAAAGCAAAGGCTCATGGGTAATGCAGAGGCTCATGGGTAATGTAGTAGAGGCTCATGGGTAATGTAGTTGAGGCTCATGGGTAATGCAGAGGCTCATGGGTAATGCAGAGGCTCATGGGTAAAGCAAAGGCTCATGGGTAATGCAGAGGCTAATGGGTAATGTAGTAGAGGCTCTTGGGTAATGCAGAGGCTCATGGGTAATGTAGTAGAGGCTCATGGGTAATGCAGAGGCTCATGGGTAATGCAGAGGCTCATGGGTAATGTAGTAGAGGCTCATGTGTAATGCAGAGCCTCATGGGTAATGCAGTAGAGGCTCATGGGTAATGCAGAGGCTCATGGGTAATGCTGAGGCTCATGGGTAATGTAGTGGAGGCTCATGGGTAATGTAGAGGCTCATGGGTAATGCAGAGGCTCATGGGTAATGCAGAGGCTCATGGAGAGGCTCATGGGTAATGCAGAGGCTCATGGAGAGGCTCATGGGTAATGCAGAGGCTCATGGAGAGGCTCATGGGTAATGCAGAGGCTCATGGAGAGGCTCATGGGTAATGCAGAGGCTCATGGAGAGGCTCATGGGTAATGCAGAGGCTCATGGAGAGGCTCATGGGTAATGCAGAGGCTCATGGGTAATGCAGAGGCTCATGGAGAGGCTCATGGGTAATGCAGAGGCTCATGGGTAATGAAAAAAACAACACACACAGTAGCTCAGGGTTAGAATGACTTTTACTTAAAAAATATTTAATTTCCAGAGAGTCTGACTTTGGGAAGATGATTAATCCGATGTTTGTGCTAAAAGTGTGAGTGTGAGTGTGAGTGTGTGTGTGTGTGTGTGTGTGTGTGTGAGTGTGTGTGTGTGTGTGTGTGAGAGATACAGCAGAATAAACCCGGTGTCAAGGTCAAGTTTTATTAAGCTCCTTTATACACAACTGACACATACAGTACATCTTAAAAGTAATAATAATAATAAATTATGAATTACAAAAGTGCATAAAACATAATAATAACCTAAGAAATTCCTTTAATCTACACTGTAAAAACGAACAAGTTCATTCAACTTAAAATAATTTGTAACCTGGCTGCCTTAAAATGTTGTGTTAAGTAAGCTAAGAAACTTCAGTTGTTTGTACATATATTGGAGTTCTTTAAACCTAGAATTATTTGTTGGGGTAACAGAGGTGAAGCTGACAAAATAGTCTGATCAACTTTAATTAAAGTTTAATGAATTAGTTTTTTAGTTACTCCAACAAGACATTAAAAGTTGTGTAAACCTAAATCCCAGTTAAGACAACATAAAATTAGTGACACCAACAAACTTGTCTGCTATCTTGAGTTGTTTAAACTAAGCATCTTGTTGAGTCAATTTATAATTATTAGTTGTGCAAACAATATAAAAATTGGCTAAACTATTAATTTAGTTGAATTAACTTATTTTTTTAAGGCAGCCTGGTTACTTTTTCAAGAATAGTTCATTTTAGTTGGAATGTTAAGTTCATTCAACAGACTGAACTACGCAATTTGCCCACACAACTTAAGTTTCTGTTTTCTAAAGTACTACATTAGAAAATAGTTTTATTATAAAGTGTTTTAATTATTCTTATGTGTTTTGATTATTTTAATTTCTTCTATGTAAAGCACTTTAAATTACCATCGTGTATGAAATGTGCTATATAAATAAACTTGCCTTGCTTTACATAAAAATGATTCATTGGCATAGAAGAACATGCAGAATGTTATTTTATTTCAAAGTAGACAAAATCCTTCTTTGTATTAATGTACTGCATGTTAAAACACCTTACCATTAAAACACATAGCTAAACGTTGACATTTCATATTAACGTTTCTGTTAACATGGACATTTATCTAAAAAAAAAATGTATGCAAACTCTGCTACATAAAACTGTAAATATAGAATTAAAATCTTACAGCCTTGATGTTGTGAAATAAAAAAAATCTTATACTGGCTTAAAAGTGCTGTAGTTAATTGCAAGCTGAAAATGGGCATTTCATAACATGTTACATGAACATTTATCTAAAAAAAATTATGCAAACGAGCTCTAGTACACAAAAGTAAATATAGAAAAATATAAATATAAAAATCTGCCTTGAACTTGGGAAATATAAAACCATACTGTCTTAAATGTGCTGTAGTTAAATTGCACAAACATTTTGGTATCAGGTTATCTCTGAGCAGATTAACTGAACACAATGTCATTCTACTAACATTTTTAGAACCTCTGCATTAAACTTTCGTCTGTAACTTATACAGGCCTATCCCATATAATACTTATATGGAAAGGGTGGTGTGATGCAGTCTTTAGTGAACACTGCTGCTATTAACTTGGCCAACTTGCCACTACACTTTGCCTTGAAGCAACTTGTTGCGGAGTCCATGAACTTTCACAGAACAATTGCCACTGCCGATGCCCATGAAAACTTTTTGTACCATCTCGAATGTGTACTTCAGTCCCTTGGGATAGTCTATGTCAAGACAGTAAAGAGGACCCATAAGTGAGGAAAAGGCATTTGCAACATCTCCTAGCTCACGTATGATGATGTTCTCTTCCAGCACAGCTGCAATATCGACTATCTCCTTTGCCAGTAGTGCTTGCCTGCTTCTGCCTTCCTTAGTAACAATAAGAAGGCCAACGTCAACTTCTTTTGTAGCCTCTTTTCCGGGAAATGGTAATCTAAAGAACATAATGAAGTATTTAGTAACTAAGCATGTACTGTTACAATATATTTGAAAGGGTTACTTCACTCAAAAAATAAAATTCAGTCATTAATTCCTCACCCTCATTTCATTCCAAACCCCTAAGACCTTCGTTCATCTTTGGAACACAAATTAAGATACTATGCATAACGACACAACGTTATTGCCACTTTCAAGGCCCAGAAAGGCAGTGAAGACAACGTTAAAATAGTCCATGTGACTCCAGTGGTTCAACCTTAAAGGGATAGTTCACTTTGAAATTAATTTTTGGTATGTTTTAGCTTACCTCAAGGGCATCCAAGATGTAGGTGTCTTTGTTTCCGCAGAAGTTTCAATTTTGCTATTTTTAGGTCAAACCGTCCTTGTCTGTCAGTCATATAATGCAGGTCTATGGTCACCACCTCAAAGAGCAGCACAGAGAAGTCCAAATTAAACATGATTTAATGACTCGTAAATGTAAGTACACATTGATGGCCTAAGACACGAAACGAGCGGTTTGTGTGAGAAAACGAACAGTATTTATATCGCTTTTACCTCTTGTAAACACAGCCACGTCCAAGTGATCTGAGGGCGCGGGCGCTTCGGTCTACGCAAGCGCCGAAAGTGATCTAAAAAAATTCAACGTTGTCTGTTGATATATCGAAATCGTCTTTCATTGCGATTTCATGTATATCTAAATAGGTTTATGGTGCGTTCACGTGCTATGGAAAATATGATATTTTCCACTTGTGAACTGGTATTTAACAGTGTGTTGCGTTCAACTGCTTTTGTTGTCGTAATGTGGTAAAAAGATGGAGATCCAGACCTGTTATTTAGCTAAAACTATTTTAGATTGCTTAAGTCATTGCTACAGCAAGAAAATTATTTATCAAAACTCAAACGGTAAATAATGCTGTATATTTTCTAGATCATGAATAGTACATATTTTTACCATTCACGACTCTCGCACTCGCGTTGCTCTCCGCCACAAAAGGTCAAAGGTTATTATCCACAAAAGGTTATTATCTCATCTCGGCAACTCGTGAATCAAAATATTCTACGAGTTGCCCAGTGGAAAATACCACATGAGGGGGTGTTCATGTGTATTTTCCACGTCGGCTTTTGGTATTTACCATAATTACCATAGCACGTGAACGCACCATTAGATCTTCACAGTGAAAGGTAACACTTCCGAAATCTCTGTGTAAACAATGAGTGACGTACACCCGCGAGAGATCACTTCCAGACCGAAGCGCCGGCGCCCTCAGATCACTTGGACGTGGCTGTGTTTACAAGAGGAAAAACCGATATAAATACGGTTCGTTTTCTCACACAAACCGCTCGTTTCGTGTCTTAGGCCATCAATGTGTACTTACATTTACGAGTCATTAAATCATGTTTAATTTGGACTTCTCTGTGCATGCTCTTTGAGGTGACCATAGACCTGCATTATATGACTGACAGACAAGATATATCCTAAAAATATCTGAAAAATTTTACCTAAAAATATCAAAATTGAAACTACTGTGGAAACAAAGACACCTACATCTTGAATGCCCTTGAGGTAAGCTAAAACATACCAAAAATTAATTTCAAAGTTAACTATCCCTTTAATGTTATGAAGCATCATGATCATTTTTATGATCAATATATATTATATGGTGTAAATACACTGAAAAATATATGAAAAAACACGTGAAAATATTGAATAATACAAGTAGTCTTTATGAGGGAGCTTCTGTCAAAAATGATTTATGACCTAAAATATGATTTTTATGACAGGTTATGATTTATGATTATGAATATGATTATGAAATATTTATGACAGGATGTGTAGTAGGGAGGGGGTTTTATGACCACCAGATGGTATGTGAACTTTTGACCCCGACCATGTGTTTCCGGAGTTTATGGCTGTGTGTTTATGTGTGTGTGTGTGTGTGTGTGTGTGTGTGTGTGTGTGTTTATGATGGGGCAATTTGCTTGGTGTGACTGAGAGGAATGGTGTGTGTGTGTGTGTGTGTGTGTGTGTGTGTGTGTGTGTGTGTGTGTGTGTGTGTTTATGACGGGGCAATTTGCTTGGTGTGACTGAGAGGAATGTTTTCAGGGAAAGTTTTTATTATATCAGGATAATGTTCACAGAACCCCGAAATTATGAACATGAAGAGGTCTGACACGGATTTTCAGCCGGCACTGCACCATCCATATTGCCTGCTGAGGAGAATTAAACAAAATGAGTTTAAAGAAATAGCATTGATGACAAATAAAAGCTTATAAAATAAAACTTCATTATATATTTTAAAGCAAAGTTTTAAAACAACTCTGGAAATTAATGAGGAGGTATTTATGCGTCTATCTGGTTAGTCACAGACTCTTAAACCTTTCTGATCAGATGAAATGTCACAAAAATGAGTTTAAAGAAATAGCATTGTGCTTGAATAAAGCACATAAATAGTGATTAATTTAATTACACATTTAAAGTAAGTTTTAACATGTGCTGAACTTAATTAGGTATCCTTTATGCGTCTGAATATTGTTGCGGATTCTTAAGTCTTTCTGAGCAGATGAAATATCCCAAACAGTTTTAAGAAATGAAAAGCACTGTGCTCGAATAAAACACATGAATTAGTTATTAAATGAAGTAAGATGTTGAATTGACTATAAGCATTTTAATCAAATACACCCCAATATACTGTCTTAAATAAAACAGTGAATAACAGTTCATTATTTGAAACAATATGTCGAATTGACTATAAGCATTTTAATCCATACATCAGTGGTATAGGGTCTTACGCAGTTTAATAAAACATATACAATTTTGAATAATAGGGGATATTATGTGAAATAAGATGTTAAATTATCATGTATTTTAATCTAATACAACACAATATAATACATCACAATATGCTGTTTTACATAAATAAATAAAATAGTGAATAATAGCTGATATTATATGAAATAAAGTTAAATTATCAAGTATTTTAATCTAATACACCACAAAATACTGGCTTACACAGATAAATAATAGTGATGAATAATAGTTATATAATATTAGTTATATAATAGTAATGAATTATAGTTCACATTATTATGGTTATATAATATATAATAAGAGGTTAAATTATCCACAATATATGGTTTTACAAAGTTAAATAAAACATAAAATAGTGAAAATAGTTTGTACTATTTGAAATAAGATGCTAATTATCAGGTATATAATCATTTTAATATAATACGCACAATATACTTTCTTATACACCGATAAATAAAATAGTGAATAATAGTTGATATTATATGAAATAAGATTCTAAATTATTACGTATTTTATTCTAATACACCACGAAATACTGCCTTACATAGATAAATCAAACATAAAATAGCGAATAGTTGATATTATATTAAATAAGTTGTTAAATTACCAAGTATGCACATTTTAATCTAATACAGGTTCCTAGGTTCCAATATTCTATTGCATCTTCACTTCACTGACCACTATGTTGTCTGTTGTCTGCAATATACTGACTTACATAGATAAATAAAACATATAAATTAGTGAAACATATTATTTTAAACAAACTGTTAAATTACCAAGTATACAAACTTGAATCTAATACACACGAAATACGACCTTACACAGATAAATAAAACATATAATATATAGTGAATAAGAGTTCATATTATTTGAAATAAGATATTAAATTATAAAGTATAAGCATTTTAATCTAATGCACAAACAATATACTGCCTTATACAGATAAATAAACATATAAAACAGTGTTTATACGAAATAAGATGACATTTTATTAAGTATTTAAAACTAGTTTTAAACGTATGTTGAAGTGTACCTACCATTGGTGAAATTAGGAGGTCTTTTTGGCTCTGGTTAAAATCACAGATCCTTGAATTTCTGAGGTGTTTGCTCTCCGTTTGCCAAATTGAAAATGAAGACCGCTTTCATCATGTCCGGGGCAATGGTCCGCCCCTTCCTCTCTGTGTAGCTGCTATCTTATGCTAGGTAATAGCATTAGGAGTTTGTTTCAGAAAACATCAAGCAATTAAAAGATAGTGCGGCCACATGGTGTTTTACAATCAAAGAACACAACTGTCTCCAACCATAAAATCTTCTGATCTGAAGGATTCCTGTCTGGCGGGGAGACCCCAAAATGGGGCCATTTTGACACTTCACACGGACCAGGCTGTAAGATCAATATAATTAGATGTTTATACCGGCGTCTTCAGGAAAAAGTCAAAACAAAATGGTCGCAAAGTTACATATTATATAGCCTACTCTTATCCATTGATTGTGATGATAAGATAAATTGTCCTTATTTCCTGGGGAGTTGTCCCCATCCTGTTTTACTTGACACCTCACCCCTGAAGAGCAGGTTTATTTTTCTAACATTTAAACTTACACATTAGAACACCCTCTGGCTTTATGAATACACATAAATGACATCTTAATGATTTTTTATATTTTTGTGCATTTATTTAAAGTATGCATGCGGGCATACCATTCTGACACGAGTGATACCTTACTTCTTTGATAATATTAAAGGTTTTATGAAATATTATTTCTATTTTTTCAGCACATGTAGTCAGAGTCACAGAAAATAATATTAGTGCAACAAATAAGGAGATTATGTTTTATTTATTTTGATCAGGTTTGTTAAAAGTATGCCCGAATGATGTTAGTTAATCTGCACTGATGATGCATTCCTTTAAATCTTAACTTTGAGAGCATCAGAATTAAATGGATGTAAAATTATTATCATGTCACATGTGACAGTAACATGACAGAAAATACAGTAACACCAATGACACAACGAATCACCAATGCCACACATAAGACCATAATTAGATGAGACTAAATTGTTACATTTGGTATACAATCTAAATGAATAGCTTTGAATAAAGTTTATCTTTAAATGGGGATTTTACTTAACAGTATCTGCTCAAAAACTTTACAATTTTAATACAAAACTGTGCTTTGTCGTCTTAGATCTAATTTATACAAAGATATGTACCGTAAGCAGTATTTTGTCCATCGACACACAACAGCAAGCAGTATTCCTGTTACCGTAACTGTTTAGCCTTTTCCACGATCAAAACATTTCAAATGGATGCATTCGACAATATACGGCTTATTACGGTAATTTCAGGCTTTCCGCCAGCAAATGACGCCAGCTTTCTGGCAGAGCGGGGTCGCGGAAGGATTTGAATGTTGAACAGAGCGATACGGAGCGCAACAGGACAGGGTGTTTTGGACAGCGTAAATAATAAAAGAAAGAAAGAACGAACAAAAACATAGTGATTCAAGCGGTAGACTACAGGGGAGGTGTTTGGGATGATTTTTTATGAAACTTGGGAGGTGGATGGCCGAATACTCTTTCAAGTATCTTAGCATGCGGTGTATGTAAAGTTATGTATACGTAGGCTATTTGTATATGAGTGCGTCGCGTATGAAAAAATTATCCTAAATGAAAACTATGCAACTCCATGTCACGCACAAAAATACTTGTATATGTGCATTATAGTTAATTTTCAACTTAAACGTGTTAGTTTTTATTTATTTATTACAATTTTTTCTCAATAAAATCAGTAATTTATTCAAGTTTCTATCATTTGTCTATTTAAATTAAACAATTTTATACATTTACAAACACACCGCACACACACACACACACACACACACAGACTAATGGCCAATAACTGTAATTTATTGAAAGTCATCTTTTTCTGAAGAGATAATTCCTAGCACTTGAAGATAGCACAATGGTTTATAATTTTACAGTCAAAACAAAATATGTGAAAATCACCCATTTTAGTTCTTCAAGTTCTAAAGGGGTATGTTGTATCTTTTAGAAATTTGCACACATTTTCAGAGACATGATGTGTACTTTCACAAAGCCATTGGTTCTTTTGAACAAGAGCATAATGATAGCAAATACGTCTGACACAATGTTTTGAGAAAAGCAGTGTTTAAAATACAGATGATTTTTCTTTTGACAAACATACATTTTAAATTATATCCCGTGGTGTTTAACATCAAGAAGTATTTTTATGCAAAGACGAATTAATTAAAAACAATACAAATAGTTTAAGTCGACATAAAACGATAATAAACCAAACACTTCCAGATCCTTCCATAGATGTAGTAAACATTTACAATATGTAAATAGATTCTGACAGATTTGTTAAGAGCGCCTGTACCACATTATTGTAATGCAATCACATTTGAGGACTAACGTTACCCGTCCCTTGCAAAGGCTATGGATAAAATTCAAGCATAATCTTTATGCAACAATCACGCGTGCTCAATTTACTACAACAGTGTGTACGGGGTATAAGAATAGAGGGTTGAAAAGCTCTTTTTATAATAAACACGCAAAAGTGTGCAAATGGCGGTTTTATTACACCGATAGATTTAGTCATCTTGTTCAGACAGCAGATGATACTGTTTCACATTATTTATGTTGGACTGTATGTGTTTCAGGTGAAGACTTTTCTTAAAGAGCTGTCAACATTCTGCGTTTTATAGGAATAAATGACAATTCATTTAAGTAATTGTCTTTCTGTTTGAGAATATTTGACTAAGCTGATACTTTGTTTAGGTCAACTTTCCCTCTATCTATGATGTGGAACATCACACACAGTATTAACACAAAAAGTAAGTGCATGCTGTTTTACACTTAAACTATACGGTAGAGTCACATCTGACTATTGCCCTGAGAGATGCATATTCATTAAAGCATGAGGTTGCAAAACAAAGTTCCACACTTCGGTAAAACCTGCAGATAAAATTGCACAAAAGCAAATTCTAGAGTTTCTAAAACAAAAAAGTCAAAACATTAAAAAAAAGAAAGAAAAAAAAAAAAAGTAAAATACAACATGAGCCATTTAAAACAAATACAGAAACCCATTCTCCCGATTTACTGAAAAAGGTTGCAACCATGATTCTATGTTATTTTCCCCCACTAGCGGATGACGCTGTATACATCTTGTTTCTTTGTACAGTTTTTGACAAAGACTACTCTTTGAGCAGTGTCAAGGATGTTCATATAGTAATTAATGAACAAATACAGCATAAGAAAATTACAAAATTTAAACTGATATTATTTTAGGTCTGTCTACGAAGAGGTCACAAGACACATAATAGGCCCGACATCAAAAGTGAGGCTTGATGTTTTTCTGTAACATACTGTATATACAACTGTTACACTTACAACAAACCTATCGATTAGCTATACACATTATGAGTCAAGGTGTCACAGACACACAATTTGTCATGTTTGTCTTCACAATCGGGGCTTTCTTTAAGAAAAACAGTTTGTGTCCATCATCAGTGAATACCAAATTTGTTTAATATAGCTCAATCTCACAAATAAATATTTACATTTGTAAAAATTAAGATATGTTTCTTTGATTTTGTTCTCATTTTTCTAAAACAGTCTGTTTGAAACTTTTACCACGGTATCATGCTTAACAGCAGTATTCTTATTGTAATGCTTGTGTGGTGTTTTTTCTTTACACTTGCCCCATGGATATCTGTTTCCTATGTCATGTTAGTGAACTCCAGGTCTTCTAGCCTTTTATTCATATACGACAGTATTCACATGAATTTGCGTGATTTAATAACTACGAACGCAGGGTATTATATCCATATCTGTGTCACACAACATCTTTTCAACAATAGACAAGCTGTTTAAGCATCGGTAAGTGTCAACATGTATCGAAAAGACCATTGTGTTACAGCAAAACCACTATCGGTAGAATGATATTGTAACGTATAGAGTTTTGCATCTGTTCTCGTGTTACTCGACATTATCGCAGAGTTTCTTGCTATATGATCCAATTTTCAAAGATTCTTACTGACGTAATATGTTTATTCAGAATTTAAACTACTTTTTATAAGTCGACGTTTAGGGTTATATACAATCGGTACATTGTGTTTTTAATTTCACTATAGAGTATAATAAACGCTACAGGGACTGAACATTTTAATCTTTGGTTAAAGTTAACTTAAAGTCTGCACAAAAAGAAATTGCTTCCTAACTATCCTTTCTAAATGCACGCTACGAATCTATTGAGAACAATTCACCCTGCATATATGTTTGACCTTGTAATGTTTAATCAAAATTTTGTTGGAAAATCTAAAATATATGGTGGATTTACTTAACTTTTTATGTCAACAGGTTCTACGTAACTGGGTTATGTCGCATTTATTAACATTGTTTATTCAGTTCAGTAAACTTAAGTTTCTTACATAAGATTAATGCAATGCCATTTAGTGGAAGCAGGTTAACATTCTTAATTTTGTCCAAAACTATTAAGTTCAATTATCCTAAAATTAATATCAAAACAAATAATCCATTTGTTTAATTGATTAGGTTATTTAGTGATTGTGTTCAACAATTTTATAACCTTTACAAATATTATCTAATAAGATAACCTTTTACAAAATCTTTCCCCAGTAAAGACTCTTATTGTTAGGCAATTGCTAGAAGATGGTTTTGTTACATCCAAGGCATGCCCAAAGTAGTTGTTTTTATTATTATTAAAACCACTTTAATTATTGTTAGCACGTCCTCACCACAGTCTACACTTTACCACAATTGTAATCTCCAAAAACACTAACATATCAGAAACTCTTTTAAATATAAACATTAACAAGTAGCCAATTTTTTTATCTTGATTAAAAAAACTCCCATAAATAACGTTTTATTTCAAAATGTACACCCCTATCCAGCATGATGGGAAGGGGAAAATCCTGGTCCTAGTTTTCTATATTACTATTTTAACTCAACTAAGCTAATTTATGTAATCTCAAATGGCTTAAGTAAAAAGGTTGAAAAGAATCGTGTTGGATTAACGCAAGTAAACTGAACAATTTAACAGTCTACTGTCTACAGTCTACTTAACTGAAACATGAAAATATTGAGTTAAGTCAAACGCAACTGTTTCAAGTCAGATTAACGCAATGTATTGTGTTTGAATGAGAAAGCTAATACAACGGTGTTAAATGAAAAATATTTTCGACTGAATTCTCTCTGGTGGCATGCAGGACATAGTTATTTATGGATTCCTGAAGACAACCCCGTACACCGTTACAAGGATCTCCAAGGATCTCTGAAATATTTAATCTCTTAAATCAAGTAGTATTATTTTATCTTATAGTATTATATTAGTATTTATTAATTGCAAGAATCAAGACTTATAATACCATTTTTATCTCTGACACGGTCACAATAGAATGATGAGTTAAGTGGTGCAATCTTTTATTTCAACAGTATTTTTCTTTACAAATTATGTTAGACAGGCATTACATATACATAAAGTAAAACAATAACTCCATTTATAGGTGATCGAGCCAGAATATAAAATCGCGACATGCTACCATGTTTTGGTCTAGGGTATAGCTAACCAGACCTTCAACTATTTCGTCAATATCTGTTTTTGCATTTTTTGACACCAGTGACGCACAGAGATCTGTTACAAACGTACACATACAGAGTAGTTCGTCGACACCAAATCCATCACTAGATGTACGCACCACATCCAGAACTTTTCTGATGATTACACCGGTCGGCTCTATGGTGTTAAAAAACATGGGCGTCACATCAGTCCATGTTCCCACCAACCCTCTTATGACATCCATTTCATTTTTGAGATTTGTTACACGTTTGGTATCCCGCTCACAACCATTATTCATATCACACGCAGCATCGATTATCCTGTGCATCAAGTCAATCATAGGGTCTCTAAAATAATCTTTAAACATACAGTCGATTGTAGCTCTTAAACGACACTCTTTCCCCGTGCCGCACTCACATGCCGGATGATACTTGTGCACCGCATCTCCAGAACTCGATGGGCAGTTGTTCTCCGTAAGCTTTTGCGTCGCCATCTCAGAAGTTTCTTGATTTTCGAATAGGAAAATTTTTGTGATGAAAGATTTGGATAGGTCCTGGAATAACCTGTAAATCTTTGCAGCACAATCGTCCAGGCCTTGTGCTTTAACGCCCTGAAGTTTGGGATTTGGGTCAGCAGTGTGAGTCGAAGAAGCGTAGTTTGCAACAGGTTCAAACAAGCAGGAATGTCAAAGCATGCATTGTTAGTCCATGTAACAACCGAATGTTCATTCAACTCCTGATCGCTGAGATGTTGTAGTAGCACGGCAGTCCACGTTTTTACGATTTTGAATCCAACGGCGCTGAAGCGACCGTCTGTAGCGTCGAAACCGGGTTTAGCAGCGGAATCGTTACCACCACACACAACAGTTAGGAAAAACCGGCTTGCGTGCGATAACTGAGGCTGAGCTGTGTGTAGAGTTTATCAGGACTGCGATCGGGGTCCGCCCTCGTCCCCTGTTGTGTACGGGGGTTGTCTTCAGGAATCCATAAATAACTATGTCCTGCATGTCACCAGAGAGAATTCAGTCGAAAATATTTTTCATTTAACACCGTTGTATTAGCTTTCTCATTCAAACACAATACATTGCGTTAATCTGACTTGAAACAGTTGCGTTTGACTTAACTCAATATTTTCATGTTTCAGTTAAGTAGACTGTAGACAGTAGACTGTTAAATTGTTCAGTTTACTTGCGTTAATCCAACACGATTCTTTTCAACCTTTTTACTTAAGCCATTTGAGATTACATAAATTAGCTTAGTTGAGTTAAAATAGTAATATAGAAAACTAGGACCAGGATTTTCCCCTTCCCATCATGCTGGATAGGGGTGTACATTTTGAAATAAAACGTTATTTATGGGAGTTTTTTTAATCAAGATAAAAAAATTGGCTACTTGTTAATGTTTATATTTAAAAGAGTTTCTGATATGTTAGTGTTTTTGGAGATTACAATTGTGGTAAAGTGTAGACTGTGGTGAGGACGTGCTAACAATAATTAAAGTGGTTTTAATAATAATAAAAACAACTACTTTGGGCATGCCTTGGATGTAACAAAACCATCTTCTAGCAATTGCCTAACAATAAGAGTCTTTACTGGGGAAAGATTTTGTAAAAGGTTATCTTATTAGATAATATTTGTAAAGGTTATAAAATTGTTGAACACAATCACTAAATAACCTAATCAATTAAACAAATGGATTATTTGTTTTGATATTAATTTTAGGATAATTGAACTTAATAGTTTTGGACAAAATTAAGAATGTTAACCTGCTTCCACTAAATGGCATTGCATTAATCTTATGTAAGAAACTTAAGTTTACTGAACTGAATAAACAATGTTAATAAATGCGACATAACCCAGTTACGTAGAACCTGTTGACATAAAAAGTTAAGTAAATCCACCATATATTTTAGATTTTCCAACAAAATTTTGATTAAACATTACAAGGTCAAACATATATGCAGGGTGAATTGTTCTCAATAGATTCGTAGCGTGCATTTAGAAAGGATAGTTAGGAAGCAATTTCTTTTTGTGCAGACTTTAAGTTAACTTTAACCAAAGATTAAAATGTTCAGTCCCTGTAGCGTTTATTATACTCTATAGTGAAATTAAAAACACAATGTACCGATTGTATATAACCCTAAACGTCGACTTATAAAAAGTAGTTTAAATTCTGAATAAACATATTACGTCAGTAAGAATCTTTGAAAATTGGATCATATAGCAAGAAACTCTGCGATAATGTCGAGTAACACGAGAACAGATGCAAAACTCTATACGTTACAATATCATTCTACCGATAGTGGTTTTGCTGTAACACAATGGTCTTTTCGATACATGTTGACACTTACCGATGCTTAAACAGCTTGTCTATTGTTGAAAAGATGTTGTGTGACACAGATATGGATATAATACCCTGCGTTCGTAGTTATTAAATCACGCAAATTCATGTGAATACTGTCGTATATGAATAAAAGGCTAGAAGACCTGGAGTTCACTAACATGACATAGGAAACAGATATCCATGGGGCAAGTGTAAAGAAAAAACACCACACAAGCATTACAATAAGAATACTGCTGTTAAGCATGATACCGTGGTAAAAGTTTCAAACAGACTGTTTTAGAAAAATGAGAACAAAATCAAAGAAACATATCTTAATTTTTACAAATGTAAATATTTATTTGTGAGATTGAGCTATATTAAACAAATTTGGTATTCACTGATGATGGACACAAACTGTTTTTCTTAAAGAAAGCCCCGATTGTGAAGACAAACATGACAAATTGTGTGTCTGTGACACCTTGACTCATAATGTGTATAGCTAATCGATAGGTTTGTTGTAAGTGTAACAGTTGTATATACAGTATGTTACAGAAAAACATCAAGCCTCACTTTTGATGTCGGGCCTATTATGTGTCTTGTGACCTCTTCGTAGACAGACCTAAAATAATATCAGTTTAAATTTTGTAATTTTCTTATGCTGTATTTGTTCATTAATTACTATATGAACATCCTTGACACTGCTCAAAGAGTAGTCTTTGTCAAAAACTGTACAAAGAAACAAGATGTATACAGCGTCATCCGCTAGTGGGGGAAAATAACATAGAATCATGGTTGCAACCTTTTTCAGTAAATCGGGAGAATGGGTTTCTGTATTTGTTTTAAATGGCTCATGTTGTATTTTACTTTTTTTTTTTTTCTTTCTTTTTTTTAATGTTTTGACTTTTTTGTTTTAGAAACTCTAGAATTTGCTTTTGTGCAATTTTATCTGCAGGTTTTACCGAAGTGTGGAACTTTGTTTTGCAACCTCATGCTTTAATGAATATGCATCTCTCAGGGCAATAGTCAGATGTGACTCTACCGTATAGTTTAAGTGTAAAACAGCATGCACTTACTTTTTGTGTTAATACTGTGTGTGATGTTCCACATCATAGATAGAGGGAAAGTTGACCTAAACAAAGTATCAGCTTAGTCAAATATTCTCAAACAGAAAGACAATTACTTAAATGAATTGTCATTTATTCCTATAAAACGCAGAATGTTGACAGCTCTTTAAGAAAAGTCTTCACCTGAAACACATACAGTCCAACATAAATAATGTGAAACAGTATCATCTGCTGTCTGAACAAGATGACTAAATCTATCGGTGTAATAAAACCGCCATTTGCACACTTTTGCGTGTTTATTATAAAAAGAGCTTTTCAACCCTCTATTCTTATACCCCGTACACACTGTTGTAGTAAATTGAGCACGCGTGATTGTTGCATAAAGATTATGCTTGAATTTTATCCATAGCCTTTGCAAGGGACGGGTAACGTTAGTCCTCAAATGTGATTGCATTACAATAATGTGGTACAGGCGCTCTTAACAAATCTGTCAGAATCTATTTACATATTGTAAATGTTTACTACATCTATGGAAGGATCTGGAAGTGTTTGGTTTATTATCGTTTTATGTCGACTTAAACTATTTGTATTGTTTTTAATTAATTCGTCTTTGCATAAAAATACTTCTTGATGTTAAACACCACGGGATATAATTTAAAATGTATGTTTGTCAAAAGAAAAATCATCTGTATTTTAAACACTGCTTTTCTCAAAACATTGTGTCAGACGTATTTGCTATCATTATGCTCTTGTTCAAAAGAACCAATGGCTTTGTGAAAGTACACATCATGTCTCTGAAAATGTGTGCAAATTTCTAAAAGATACAACATACCCCTTTAGAACTTGAAGAACTAAAATGGGTGATTTTCACATATTTTGTTTTGACTGTAAAATTATAAACCATTGTGCTATCTTCAAGTGCTAGGAATTATCTCTTCAGAAAAAGATGACTTTCAATAAATTACAGTTATTGGCCATTAGTCTGTGTGTGTGTGTGTGTGTGTGTGTGTGCGGTGTGTTTGTAAATGTATAAAATTGTTTAATTTAAATAGACAAATGATAGAAACTTGAATAAATTACTGATTTTATTGAGAAAAAATTGTAATAAATAAATAAAAACTAACACGTTTAAGTTGAAAATTAACTATAATGCACATATACAAGTATTTTTGTGCGTGACATGGAGTTGCATAGTTTTCATTTAGGATAATTTTTTCATACGCGACGCACTCATATACAAATAGCCTACGTATACATAACTTTACATACACCGCATGCTAAGATACTTGAAAGAGTATTCGGCCATCCACCTCCCAAGTTTCATAAAAAATCATCCCAAACACCTCCCCTGTAGTCTACCGCTTGAATCACTATGTTTTTGTTCGTTCTTTCTTTCTTTTATTATTTACGCTGTCCAAAACACCCTGTCCTGTTGCGCTCCGTATCGCTCTGTTCAACATTCAAATCCTTCCGCGACCCCGCTCTGCCAGAAAGCTGGCGTCATTTGCTGGCGGAAAGCCTGAAATTACCGTAATAAGCCGTATATTGTCGAATGCATCCATTTGAAATGTTTTGATCGTGGAAAAGGCTAAACAGTTACGGTAACAGGAATACTGCTTGCTGTTGTGTGTCGATGGACAAAATACTGCTTACGGTACATATCTTTGTATAAATTAGATCTAAGACGACAAAGCACAGTTTTGCATTAAAATTGTAAAGTTTTTGAGCAGATACTGTTAAGTAAAATCCCCATTTAAAGATAAACTTTATTCAAAGCTATTCATTTAGATTGTATACCAAATGTAACAATTTAGTCTCATCTAATTATGGTCTTATGTGTGGCATTGGTGATTCGTTGTGTCATTGGTGTTACTGTATTTTCTGTCATGTTACTGTCACATGTGACATGATAATAATTTTACATCCATTTAATTCTGATGCTCTCAAAGTTAAGATTTAAAGGAATGCATCATCAGTGCAGATTAACTAACATCATTCGGGCATACTTTTAACAAACCTGATCAAAATAAATAAAACATAATCTCCTTATTTGTTGCACTAATATTATTTTCTGTGACTCTGACTACATGTGCTGAAAAAATAGAAATAATATTTCATAAAACCTTTAATATTATCAAAGAAGTAAGGTATCACTCGTGTCAGAATGGTATGCCCGCATGCATACTTTAAATAAATGCACAAAAATATAAAAAATCATTAAGATGTCATTTATGTGTATTCATAAAGCCAGAGGGTGTTCTAATGTGTAAGTTTAAATGTTAGAAAAATAAACCTGCTCTTCAGGGGTGAGGTGTCAAGTAAAACAGGATGGGGACAACTCCCCAGGAAATAAGGACAATTTATCTTATCATCACAATCAATGGATAAGAGTAGGCTATATAATATGTAACTTTGCGACCATTTTGTTTTGACTTTTTCCTGAAGACGCCGGTATAAACATCTAATTATATTGATCTTACAGCCTGGTCCGTGTGAAGTGTCAAAATGGCCCCATTTTGGGGTCTCCCCGCCAGACAGGAATCCTTCAGATCAGAAGATTTTATGGTTGGAGACAGTTGTGTTCTTTGATTGTAAAACACCATGTGGCCGCACTATCTTTTAATTGCTTGATGTTTTCTGAAACAAACTCCTAATGCTATTACCTAGCATAAGATAGCAGCTACACAGAGAGGAAGGGGCGGACCATTGCCCCGGACATGATGAAAGCGGTCTTCATTTTCAATTTGGCAAACGGAGAGCAAACACCTCAGAAATTCAAGGATCTGTGATTTTAACCAGAGCCAAAAAGACCTCCTAATTTCACCAATGGTAGGTACACTTCAACATACGTTTAAAACTAGTTTTAAATACTTAATAAAATGTCATCTTATTTCGTATAAACACTGTTTTATATGTTTATTTATCTGTATAAGGCAGTATATTGTTTGTGCATTAGATTAAAATGCTTATACTTTATAATTTAATATCTTATTTCAAATAATATGAACTCTTATTCACTATATATTATATGTTTTATTTATCTGTGTAAGGTCGTATTTCGTGTGTATTAGATTCAAGTTTGTATACTTGGTAATTTAACAGTTTGTTTAAAATAATATGTTTCACTAATTTATATGTTTTATTTATCTATGTAAGTCAGTATATTGCAGACAACAGACAACATAGTGGTCAGTGAAGTGAAGATGCAATAGAATATTGGAACCTAGGAACCTGTATTAGATTAAAATGTGCATACTTGGTAATTTAACAACTTATTTAATATAATATCAACTATTCGCTATTTTATGTTTGATTTATCTATGTAAGGCAGTATTTCGTGGTGTATTAGAATAAAATACGTAATAATTTAGAATCTTATTTCATATAATATCAACTATTATTCACTATTTTATTTATCGGTGTATAAGAAAGTATATTGTGCGTATTATATTAAAATGATTATATACCTGATAATTAGCATCTTATTTCAAATAGTACAAACTATTTTCACTATTTTATGTTTTATTTAACTTTGTAAAACCATATATTGTGGATAATTTAACCTCTTATTATATATTATATAACCATAATAATGTGAACTATAATTCATTACTATTATATAACTAATATTATATAACTATTATTCATCACTATTATTTATCTGTGTAAGCCAGTATTTTGTGGTGTATTAGATTAAAATACTTGATAATTTAACTTTATTTCATATAATATCAGCTATTATTCACTATTTTATTTATTTATGTAAAACAGCATATTGTGATGTATTATATTGTGTTGTATTAGATTAAAATACATGATAATTTAACATCTTATTTCACATAATATCCCCTATTATTCAAAATTGTATATGTTTTATTAAACTGCGTAAGACCCTATACCACTGATGTATGGATTAAAATGCTTATAGTCAATTCGACATATTGTTTCAAATAATGAACTGTTATTCACTGTTTTATTTAAGACAGTATATTGGGGTGTATTTGATTAAAATGCTTATAGTCAATTCAACATCTTACTTCATTTAATAACTAATTCATGTGTTTTATTCGAGCACAGTGCTTTTCATTTCTTAAAACTGTTTGGGATATTTCATCTGCTCAGAAAGACTTAAGAATCCGCAACAATATTCAGACGCATAAAGGATACCTAATTAAGTTCAGCACATGTTAAAACTTACTTTAAATGTGTAATTAAATTAATCACTATTTATGTGCTTTATTCAAGCACAATGCTATTTCTTTAAACTCATTTTTGTGACATTTCATCTGATCAGAAAGGTTTAAGAGTCTGTGACTAACCAGATAGACGCATAAATACCTCCTCATTAATTTCCAGAGTTGTTTTAAAACTTTGCTTTAAAATATATAATGAAGTTTTATTTTATAAGCTTTTATTTGTCATCAATGCTATTTCTTTAAACTCATTTTGTTTAATTCTCCTCAGCAGGCAATATGGATGGTGCAGTGCCGGCTGAAAATCCGTGTCAGACCTCTTCATGTTCATAATTTCGGGGTTCTGTGAACATTATCCTGATATAATAAAAACTTTCCCTGAAAACATTCCTCTCAGTCACACCAAGCAAATTGCCCCGTCATAAACACACACACACACACACACACACACACACACACACACACACACACACCATTCCTCTCAGTCACACCAAGCAAATTGCCCCATCATAAACACACACACACACACACACACACACACACACACATAAACACACAGCCATAAACTCCGGAAACACATGGTCGGGGTCAAAAGTTCACATACCATCTGGTGGTCATAAAACCCCCTCCCTACTACACATCCTGTCATAAATATTTCATAATCATATTCATAATCATAAATCATAACCTGTCATAAAAATCATATTTTAGGTCATAAATCATTTTTGACAGAAGCTCCCTCATAAAGACTACTAATACATAAGAAATTGCGGCTTTTCATATATTAAAAAAATTATTTACAATATATGTACACTGTAAAATGTAATTAGTTGAGTGTACTTAGATAACGTGGAAACCGATTGCCTTAAATGTTACAATATATTAGTTCATATATTTCTCAGTATATTTACACCATAATATGATAACACCAAATTTTTATTTTTGGGTGAACTATACCTTTAATAAATGTTTTTTTACTGTGACAACAGTTAGGCTACCCATGTCATATCAACTCACGCACCTCACAGACACGGATGAAACTGTTGGGATCCTCCTTTAGGTAATATGGAAGTCCGAGCAAAGCAGCTGCTCTTCTCTTCTGGTTTGAAGTCTCGACACACAACAAAAACAAGAACGTTAGACAAACTGTGACAACTGTAGGACTAAGCATGCCGCTGATATGTCACTTACCATCACTTTGTGATGGTTTTATTAATTCAATTTTTTTGTTCCCACTTTTTTGTGCTAACTGAAAAAGCCAACTACTACTGCTTGCATCCTGAAAAAAATGGAATGTGTGGTGGCCAAAAGTTTTTGATTTTTCTAACACAGAATTCCATGCATTTCATACACATTATCACTGTTGTCTAGTTACATTTTCCGGAAAATGTTTCAACAAATGGTTTTTAAGAGCAACTTGTGTCTTAAAGGAGCACAAACAGTCATTGTAAATGCAAGGTAAGGGGCAAGATCTATTAAAGTGTCCGTGTTTTAGCTTGTAATGCCTTATAATGCCGCGTTGGTTGGCAGAAGAAAATGTGCAGTACTTACCAGTTTCATATGACTCACAGGACAGGTTGCTCTGTAGTCTCAGTGCAGCCACCAGCTCTGAAGAAAAAGACAGTCAGTCAAAGTCATACTGACTTCTAAATACTTTTGAGGTTGTGAAGGGCTTTCAGTAATGCAATATTGTAGTAATATGTAATATTGATTTATACAACAGTTCAACAAACAAAACATTATAGTTGCATACTACACTATCAATTACACTATATTGTCCGTTTTTACCTTTTCAGCTGTTCAGAAAAACGAATTCCTTCGTCAGACGCAGTTTAAGTAAAAAGTGCCAGAAAAAAAAAAAACATAGTGCGCGGTTAGCATGACAACTAAACGGTTGGCCACCAGCATTATACATAAAATAACGTTTTTAGCCTCTTTCCAGAGTTCAAGTAATTAGGCCTACTTTATTTTATACATTTTTATAAAAGCTATTTATTATTGTGAAGTGTAACTGTGCGTTCACACCGGACGCGAATAGCGCGTCAAATTCGCGTCTACCGCGTCTAGTTTGACGCTTGAGCACTTTGTGTTAATTCGCGTGTCAATGGCGAAATTGACGCGCGTAAAAACAAAAGTTTGAAGCGAAATTTACGCGCGTCAGAGGCGAAATCCGGAGGCGAAAGTTTCGAAACCCGTTGGCGGCCATCTTTTTAGATGTTTATCGAGCATTAGCATTAGCATTATTCGAGAGAGTCACCGCTCGTATATGCTCTGGAGAGCAGAAACAGCTCCGTAGGGGACATCGTCGCTGTACTCGGGTCCACCAGAACCTCCGGAGGGTTTCAGGAGTTTCACAATTTGCTCCAGGAGCTAGGTTTGGTGGACCTAACGGTGAGGACGCCGACGAGGACAGCGTAGGCCGTATAAGCCCTCGGCCTCGAGTGGTCTATGCCTGTCGAGCCCGCGCTCTACAGCCCGGCGCGAGGTTCACCCTCGCCCGCATCCATCTAATCTGTCATTTATTTTTGTTTTGATAATAAACGAAGCCAGCCTCCAAAAGTGATTAATCTGTCCTGTGATTTTTCTCTCTCTCTCACACATCACTGTCCAGACACGAACTTATGTGGGTTGTCTTTACATTATAATAATATTTCATATAATCTAGATATGGAATAAATAGCATTCAATGCAAAACGAATATGTCTCATATATTGAAATCAAGTTTTATGTGATAAAATATTTGCTTTGTTGTGCATTAGAACCACAGTCATTTATTACAAAATAATTTATTGAAGCATCCAGATACTTCTCCACGTGACAGCAGCAAGCAGCTAGGCTCCTGATTGGTTAACGCGGCGCGAATTGACGCAGAAGTTCAGATTTTCCAACTCGGGCGGCAGACGCGAATTCGCGTCAAACGCGTGAATGCACAAATAGCACTAACTAAATCATTCGCGCGTAACGCGCTTAACGCGCCAGACGCTCAATTCGCGCCATTCGCGCGAACTTGACGCGCGAATGAGGCGTATTCGCGTCTACCGCGCCGCGCTCTACGCCTCATTCGCGCCGCAGGAATTTTTTACGCGCGTAACGCGTCTTTGCATTGACTTAACATTGAAATCACTCGCGCCTGACGCGCTATTCGCGTCCGGTGTGAACGCACCATTAGACTCACTTCATAAAAACGAATTCCTTCTTCAGGTCGCAGTTTAAGTAAAAAGTGCCAGAGCAAAAAAAAAAAAAAAAAAAAAAAAAAAAAAACAGTGCGCCTGGTGGAGGCGCGCGCGCTGCATTTCACGTCACTATCTTGTCAAAAATATATAGTATAAAGAGCAAATTCAACAATATTGTGTCTGACGTTTCATTGCACATTTTAAATAGCAAATGCTGCGATCATCAGAGCATAAAGAACTTGTGATGGTAACGTTACTGAAATTACGGGCATGCCACTTCGAAGTTACGTTGTCAGTTATTATATCCAAGGCATGAAATTACCAAAAAGTAGGCCCACGAATACATTAACGTATGCAACCGTCACGTTACGTTGTGTGTTAGCTAGGATAAAAGTATTAAAAAAAATTTAATACATTTAGCAAGATACCCTCTATGGCTTTTCTGAGGTAAATTTAACATTACTGTTGGATGTTTTATTGATATCTAAGGTTTGAAACAGCACTAAACGAGACAACTTACGTATTCTATATTTTATTCTATATTCGTTCCCTACGACATATTCATTCATTGCCTCGTTTTAATTAAATTGTGATCACACATTAAAAAAATTATTCCCTCGTGCTGCATTATAATTCCTTCACTCGTATTTATTAAAAATGAGGGAACGTAGTATAACGTGGCCACAATTTAATAAAACGAGGGAACAAATTAATAAGTTAAGTGAATGAATTCTTAATTCGACGACAAGACTTAACTAACGTTATAGAGGGAACGAATTCGTAAATCAAAGGACAAATTCGTGGCCACTGACAACCCTGTGTAATATGTATCTAGTTTACACAATTAATTTAACAAACATTTTCATACAAACAAGAAAGATAGAAGTTCAAGCTTACCTCAGGAACTCTTGATTCAAAATGGAGGTTTCTCGTAGGTTGCACGCGTTGTAAGCCGTTGCTCGGCGGGGTTTCCCTACTATTCATGCAGGGGCCGCTCATACAACTAAGAAATCTATGTTGCCTGAACTACTCTGATTCAACGAAGTAGTTGGGCACAGGTAAACTTGATATCTTAAGTACACTCAACATTTTAGTTGAACTGACTTATGAAAATGAGTTGAGGAAGCAAAAGCCTCGAATCCTTTTTTACAGTGTAAAGTTCTACTATCTAAGGATCTAAAGTAAAAAGTGAAGGAAATTGACATTGATAATTAAGCAGCATTTCATAAAAACACAAAACAAACAAAAAAGAACAGCTAACAAGAATGGGGATTAAAAATTTTAGATTTGAAGCAATGTTTACAGGAAACTATAGCATCCTGCTTGGAGGCATCAACATATTTTTACATATTATTAAATAAAAATCATATTTATCATACATTGCTTTAATTACAGTATTAAAACACTAACACAACATACCGGTATTCAGCTTTACGTCTAGCGTAAGTGTTCTTCAGGCATTGTGTGCGCCTTGAGAATAATATTCATAAAGAACATGTCCAACAAGAAAACTTCATAACATAAGTAATAATAATATCCTAACTGGGAAAAGTTTTTCCACAATAATTTAGAGTAATGGCAAAGCCAAAATAAAGGCACTATAGTCTCTGGGTGCTGTTTACAAAAAGAACAGTTTACGTCAATATCTTTTTTGATTTTCTTTAGAAACTGGATATACACGATGGACAATTCGAAAGGAAACTTCTCTCATCTAAGAAATTATTCATTGAGATTTGTTTTTATACAGAATATCACGGTTATTTCATATCAAATATTTATGAGGAGAAAGTTGTGCTTGTATATCAGAGACCAGGCGAGAAGGATCTGCTTATGAAATTTAGATAATTTAGCTGGTATTTAAAAAAATAAATAAAATTTAAACCACCAAATTTGGAGAAAATATAATGTGGAATGAATGGATTTTTGAGAAAGTGTTTGGCCCAATTCATTTTAAGAGTATTATTGAATGTACAAAAGTCAAACATATTGAGGCCACCATCTAAATAAGATTTTAAAACAACAGATTTCTTGATATAATGTATGCCATTTTCCTTATGAAATTAAATAACATTTTCTTTGTGTTTTCTCCATAATAGGTGTTGTGTTTTCTGTGGAGTTTTGTTATTTTTTATTATTATTTATTTATTTTTTACATGTTTAATTCAAATATGTACATTAAACTAAAGTTACAACTGTTATAAGGAACGTTTTGAGGTTAGTAGCCTAATGGTGTAGTGCCTCTTTAAGAGATGAGTATGCTGTGGAACATGTGACCGGAGTTCGCTGTGTGAAAAGGAAGCGCGATTCATTGAATCTATAATGACTTCAATCCGGTGTGCAGCCACTTGGTGAGCTCTCTTAATTTTAAATGTTTCTTGTCTGCTTTATGATGTACGCTTCATGTTGTCTGCTGTCACCATGCTATGTTGTTGTACTGTGTTTGTGTCCGTTTCACGTTAAAGATAATGCTATGCTCCGGTAGATTTAAACAGTCTAACGTTAGTTGACTGATAAATATATCGCTATGCTTCAAAGTTATAGGTTGATGAGGTAACCGTGAGACAAAGCTAACATTTAGACTTACTTAGAACATCGCTATACTAGACGTGTCCAGTTGTTTACTTTATTTGAATTTATAAATGTTTGAAGTATGAATCGCGGAATGGTATTTAATGTGAGTAATGTTATTCTTCCTGGTTTGCTGCAGAGCATTCTGGGAAATGTAGTTTCTTGCTTGCAGAGGTTTGGTAGGATTTGAGTATGGTGTATGGTGTAAAGTGTGAAACGTGTATATGATAATTGTGAAATTATTATTATTATTATAGCATATTAATATTGTTATAATTAGTATTTGATTAATGTTAGTTATTGTTGCTTATTATTATTATTATTATTATTATTATTGGGCTATTGAATTGTGTTTGTACTAGTATACACATGAAAATGTAAATGTTGTATTCTGCTTATCTTCTCAGGTTTATTACCTGGTTATTTATTGGTGAGAAAAAATAAACAAACAAAAGTGAACCAAGAAAAACCTGAGTAATATCCTTTTGTACACTGGGTTGCCCTTTCCGTGGGGAGAACACGGAACAGTAATAAACCAACACGGCCCGAGAGCGTTAAGCCAAGTTTGCCACTACCCTATCAGCATTGACCAGTGAAGGAGCACCAAAAAAAGAGAGGATCAGGCCGAATAGACCCCTCTGTCAAACAGCGCCTTGGTCAGTGCAGGGAAAGGAAGATGGATTCGGCAGAATTGGTGGCTTTAAAAGGAAAGCGCTCAACAGCACAGAGCTCTTTCAGCAAGAGAGCCAAAAAGCTGTCCCTCACGATAGACCTCCTAGAAAAAAGGGTGCTTATTGACGAGATCAGAGCACTGGGTGTGGACTTTGGAAAGCTGCACGACACTGGACTCGAATATGTTGATGCTCTAGGAGGAGTGGATAGCGACGAAGAAAAAACAGAAAAAGAAGCGGCTCAGGTAGAGGAGAAAATGGCGACGTGTCTTGCCACCTATACTGAAACGCTCCGGCTCGCTAAGGAGACGTTATGGTCTAAATTCGCCTATGTGGAACTTAAATTGTACGCCGATGGTGCAGAGGAAAAATGTACCGAAGTGGAGAACACTGATGTGAAGGAGTTGTCGGAGGATGACTTTCAAGGCCTGAGAGAGGGCCTGGTGGAGAGAATCAAAATGCTTGAGGAGAAGGTGTTTGAATGGGAAAGTCTTGTCCCCGGAGCCAAGACAACAGTGTATAAGCAGCAGCTATACAAGCTGGTCAACAGACTGCATGACTGGGTACGGAGCTGGCAAAAGTTGAAGCGGGTAGAAGAGGTCGACGGGGAAGAAGAGGTTGAAGAAGCAGGTACTAATGAAGAGCATAGCGAGTCTGGCGAGGGTCCCACTAGAGCTGGCATGCAGCCCCAAATCCCCAGTGTAACACCTGTATCTAGTACTGCAGCAGCTGCGTTTCCATATGCACCATCACAGAGCATCCCTGGCCTGCATCCCGGGGCACACGGCTTCAGACCACAGATCAGTCTTGAAAGAACACGCCTGCCCAAGTTCTCGGGAGACATGACCGACTACTATCGGTGGAAGGCTGAGTGGGAAGAGCTGGAACAGCTGGGAAACCCACTGAGAACGGCTGGTGTTACAAGGTTCCACCTCCTGGCAAGTCTCGGCGACAGGGTGAAGAAAGACTTGGTTCTGTCTAGCTGTGCATCGGCGGATGAAATGTTCAGGCGCCTCGACAACCGCTTTGGGAACAAGGCGAAAATCATCCTGAAGATATCCGAGGAGGTTCAGGGCCTACCTTCTGTAAAGGGAGATAACCCTAGGAAAGCAATTGAGCTAATTCAAGCAGTGGAGCGGGCCCTAAATAACCTTGTGATCCTGGGAGAAGAGGAGGTAATAAAGAACCGTTGGGTAGCGCAGTCCCTTGAATGCAAACTACCAAGTGCTCTGAAGGAGAAATGGATTGCGCACAAGACTGAGCCTGTGAATGGTTTTGCTCCACACAACCACTTCGACTGCTTACTGCGCTTCCTGAAGAGGCAAGAGGTGATCCTGGAGGAGCTAGATCAGCTGGAGGTAGGACTTAGAGAGGGAAGCTCTTCAGTGAAAGGCTCGGCAGACAAGCCAGAAGGAGTCAAGAAAGCCTTCTCCAAAGCTACCTCAGGCCGAAGAGAGTCTCAGTCGAACCCACGCTTAAGCTCGTGCACTGCCTGTACTGATGAGACGCACGCTGGCAGGCTGTTTGCCTGCAAAGCCTTCAGAGAGTTGGATCTCCAGAGGAGGAAAGCTCATCTAAAGACCCATGGGATATGCAATCGGTGCCTGTGCTTCCACATAAAGGATGGCCGTTGCAACCCGAAGTTCCTCTGCAGTAAAATGGACTGTCGCAAAGAAGAGCCTCACCACTATCTGCTCTGCCCCAAGTCCATTGCTCAAGAGAAAGACGTTGGCAGCGAGGTGCAAGGAACCAAAAGGATGGAGAGAAAAGGTCTCGGGCTGACCAGCAAGCAAGAAGAGCTCCTGGCGAAAGTCACTCCGGAATTAAGAGCAGAATTCAGGAAGGCATTTTCCAACAAAGCCTCAACTACGATCTGCACTGCTGGAGGTGGACTGAAAGAGTACCCAGTTATAATGATGTTACTGGAAGTAACAACTAACTCAGGCCAGTTGATAGGCACTCTTATTGACCTTGCCTCTGACACCAACTATATAACAAACAACGCTGCCCAGCGCCTGGGACTGATTGGTGAGCGCATCAAGTTAATTGTCCACGGAATAGGAGGGATGAGAACGACAGTTATAACCAAGAGGTACTCCCTGCGACTAAGAGTGAAGACCATCAAGGGGACGGTAATGGAACACAAACTGCTCTGCTATGGCCTGGAGAGTATTGCGGAGATAAGTCGGCCTGTCACTCCGCAACAACTACAAAAGATCTTTCCTGACGTCACTGCAGAAGAGCTAGTCCGTCCTGAGAAGATCGATTTTCTGATCAGCCACAGGGAGGGTCGTCTAGTTCCACAGCCGTTCAAGTTGGAGGGAGATCTAGTACTCTGGGACGGCCCATTGGGCAAAACTGTTGGTGGTACTCACCCTGATCTCTTTGAGGTGGTTGACCTAATGCTGCACCAGTCTGAGACTCACTTTGCAAGGTCTATGAGAACATCCTCAAGGGTGTACAAGGAGGTTCTTGTGGACACCAAAGACTTGAGTGAGGACCAAATGGAAATGGAAGAAGTGACCCTCAGTAGCACCACTGTCACGAATAAGGAGGTGTTTGAGTGGTTCAGGTGGGATAGTATTGGAGCAGCTTGTGACCCGAAATGTGGGAGCTGCAAGTGCAGCAAGTGCCCTCCGGGAGGCAAAGAGATGACCCTTGGAGAAGAGAGGGACTTAGAAAAGATAAAGGACTGTCTCTCTTATGTGCTAACGGACAAACACAGCGATGCCCCACACTGGGATGCAGCCTACCCATGGAAAGTAAGCCCAGCGATTCTGCCAGATAACCGCCGAGCAGTAGAAGCAACCTTCAAGAACACAGAGGCTCGGCTGGCTAGAGAACCTGTGTGGAAAGCAGCATATGGAGAGCAGATCCGTGAGATGGTATCAAGAGGAGCAGCCATCGAGCTCACGAAGGAAGTGATCAAAGGCTGGAACGGTCCAATCTGGTACATCAGTCATCTGGTTGCCCCGAATCCTCATTCTAGCTCAACGCCAGTGAGGATAGTCTGGAATAGTAGCCAGGAGTTCAGAGGGTTGAGCCTGAACAACCTCTTGCACAAAGGCCCTGATGTCCTCAACCCGATCCGAGGTGTCCTGCTTAGATTCAGGAGCAGATTGCATGCTGCCCTTGGCGATGTTAAAAAAATGTATAATTCAGTGTGGCTGAAGGACGAGGAGGTCCACCTCCATCGATTCCTCTGGAGGGATAACCCCGAAGATGAAATCGGTGTGTTTGCCGTCGTCAGGGTTAACATCGGCGACAAGCCTGCTGGATGCATCGCTCAGGTTGCCATGAGAGAGACGGCAAACCTGCCTCAGTTTACATCCATGGTTGAAGAGCGCCGGATCCTGACAGAGGACTGCTATGTGGACGACATTTTGACGTCGCATGATGATCTCCAAACTCTGAGTAGGATGACCGAAGAAGTGGAAGAGATCCTAAAAGCAGGAGGCTTCTCCCTCAAGCCCTGGGTTATGACAGGCCAAAGTGGGAGGAGTGGAAAACCCACTGACCCCAGCAAAGTCAGGTCAACAGAGCCCAAGACTCTGATACTCCCCAACCAGATGCGGGACGAAGATAACAGGGCATTGGGATTGGGATATGAACCCGAATCTGACAAACTCCGTGTGCTTACGTCAGTGAACTTTTCAAGGAGGCGAGGAAAGATGAGGACCGGTCTGGATCTACGAGAGGATGAGATCAGAGGCAGCACCCCCGACCCTCTCACCCGACGCATGCTGCTGAGTCAGATCGCAGGGTTCTATGACCCCATCGGTCTGGCCTCACCTGCCAAGCAACGAGGAGTGATGCTCATAAGAGAGTCCTTTCAGGAAGCAGGAAGAGACCATCCCTCCAAGGACACCTGGGACGATCCGCTTTCGCCACATCTTCGAGAAGCTGCAATAAAGCTCTTTGAGCAATATGTGAGGCTTGGCCAACTGAGATTTGACAGGAGTCTCACACCCCTTGGAGCCATAGGTTGCCCAATGGGGATCACGTTTTCCGATGGTAGTGAAGCTTCCTACGGAGCCGTTCTTTACCTACGGTGGGAGACAGAAAATGGAGTCGTAGTGAGGCTAGTTGAATCAAAGGCCAAGCTTACTCCTCTAGACCAGAAAGGTGATGTCATTAAAGCAGAGCTGTGCGGGGCTGTCTTTGCATCCCGCCTGAAGACATACTTCGAGAAGCACTGCTACATCAAGGTCGATCGGTGGATCCATTTTGTCGATAGTCAGACAATCCTGGGAGCCATCCAGAAGGATAGTTATGGCTATCAGACATTTTTTGCAAACCGGATTGGAGAAATCCAAAAGGCCGGATCAGTAGAGAGCTGGAGGTGGGTCGAAGGAAGACAGAACGTCGCCGACCTCATCACAAGAGAGGCATCCACTGAGGAGCTTGCTGAAGGATCAGTCTGGCAGGAAGGCCCAGAATTTTTGAAGTTGCCTGAATCAGTTTGGCCTGTAAAAACTGCCAGAGAGATTAACCACTCTGTTGCTGAGGAGATTGGGGGACTTCGGAGGAAGGCATTCTCGGCACTAGTTACAGCAGGAGCCCAGTCCAGGAAATGGTCAGGCCCAGCCAGTGTAGCACTTGTGCGCCTTGTGGACCCCCGAAGGTTCAGTTCACTGGCACGGTTATGCGGGACCATCGCTTGGGTGAGACAAGCAGTAGAAATCTGGCTAGGTAACAGCCAGGCCCCAGTTCGGTCAAAGTGGGAGGCAAGACCATACCTGTCTGTGGAAAAAAGAGCAACAGCTTTTAAAGATCTAGCTCTCGAAGCTCAAGATGGTGTCGAGTTCCGGGACACAACCCTAGATCGCCTGGTTGTTCAGAAGGAGGAAAAGACAGGACTCTTGCTCTGCGGAGGGAGAATCCAAAGCTGGAATGAGGATAGAGTGGCTGTACCGCTAATCCCATGCCAGTCGTGGCTAGCAACCCTACTGGCCAGGGAGGCACATGAAGAAAATCATGAAGGTGTTGCCTCTACCCTTCTACGGACAAGAAGAAAAGCCTGGATCATGCAGGGACGAAGAACAGTTAAGAAGGCGTTGAACAACTGTGTCATCTGCAGAAAGCAAAGAGCCAAGATGTGTCAGCAAGTAATGAGTGAGCTCCCTCAAGAGCGTACCGAAAGAGCAAGCCCATTCGAGTATACAACCCTCGACCTCTTTGGCCCTTTCGAGGTGAAAGACGCTGTTAAAAGAAGGACAAGTAAGAAGGTCTGGGGTATTGTTTTCTGTTGTATGGCCTCGAGAGCAGTCCATGCGGACCTCACCGATGACCAGTCGGCAGAAAGCTTCCTCCAAGCATTCTCCCGCTTTGTTGCTCTGAGGGGGCATCCAAGGAAACTATGGTCCGACAGGGGCACCAACTTTGTTGGCGCCAAGTCGGCTCTGAGTGAGCTGTATAAAAATCTGGCTTGCTTGCAGGCTACGTCCATAGAAGATGTAGCCGCTAAGAACGGGACTGAGTGGAAGTGGGATTTTCACCCTGCAGACGCACCCCACAGGAACGGAGCTGCGGAGGCTGCTGTGAAGCTTTTGAAGAGGGCGCTCATGAGTCTCGGAGGAGTTACAGAGTCTCTCACATGGGGGGAGCTCCAAACTCTGTTCTATCAGGCAGCCAACCTGACAAACGAACGCCCAATCGATGCCAGAGCTCAAGAACAGGAAGATTCAATCGAGTACTTAACACCCAACTCCCTCATCCTGGGTCGAGCATCGCTTGGAGGAGACACCAGCGGGCTTGACCTAGAAACCCATCCCTGGCGTCGTCTAAGGGCTATTCAAATCGGAGTAGACCGTTTCTGGGCTAAGTGGAGGGAACTAGCAGGCCCAAATCTCTTCATTCGACATAAATGGCACCGGACGGAGAGGAACGTCAAAGTCGGTGATCTCGTCTGGATTGCTGACCCTAATGCTTTGAGAGGTCAGTTTCGTTTGGGTCGGATTCTGACAGCTTATCCTGACAGGAGAGGAATTGTCAGGGATGCTGACATCACAACATGTGCTGGCCTTCCTGTTGCCCTGGTGGGTAGTCGGAAGAAAAGGAGTTCTTCACTGCCCATGACAGTTATCAGAAGAGACGTGAGAAGACTGGTGGTCCTTCTCCCGGTGGAGGAAAAAACTCATCCACCCTAGCCACCATGACACCCGCATCTTCCTGAAACCGTCTTATTCTGCACATCGCCCTATTCCCTACCTCTGTCACCCTGTCACTGCCCTTACCCCTGTAGGCTGGTTGGTGTAAGCCTAGCGCTGCCACCATGCCCATCACATTGCACATACATGAAGAAGTAAGAGCATGCACATCCCATATTTCGCATACCCTGGCAGGACACCACACACCTGCCAAAGGGATGTGATTGACTTGGACTAAGCTGCTCTTCCATCAATCGTGCCTTAATCAGACACTTACACATAGACATTGTGCAAAGCAAAAAAAAAAAAAAAAAAAAAAAACCTTTGTGAAGTGATTTTAGTAAGTTCCCTGGATTATAAGATCAGGAACTTAAGTGGGAGGTGTTGTGTTTTCTGTGGAGTTTTGTTATTTTTTATTATTATTTATTTATTTTTTACATGTTTAATTCAAATATGTACATTAAACTAAAGTTACAACTGTTATAAGGAACGTTTTGAGGTTAGTAGCCTAATGGTGTAGTGCCTCTTTAAGAGATGAGTATGCTGTGGAACATGTGACCGGAGTTCGCTGTGTGAAAAGGAAGCGCGATTCATTGAATCTATAATGACTTCAATCCGGTGTGCAGCCACTTGGTGAGCTCTCTTAATTTTAAATGTTTCTTGTCTGCTTTATGATGTACGCTTCATGTTGTCTGCTGTCACCATGCTATGTTGTTGTACTGTGTTTGTGTCCGTTTCACGTTAAAGATAATGCTATGCTCCGGTAGATTTAAACAGTCTAACGTTAGTTGACTGATAAATATATCGCTATGCTTCAAAGTTATAGGTTGATGAGGTAACCGTGAGACAAAGCTAACATTTAGACTTACTTAGAACATCGCTATACTAGACGTGTCCAGTTGTTTACTTTATTTGAATTTATAAATGTTTGAAGTATGAATCGCGGAATGGTATTTAATGTGAGTAATGTTATTCTTCCTGGTTTGCTGCAGAGCATTCTGGGAAATGTAGTTTCTTGCTTGCAGAGGTTTGGTAGGATTTGAGTATGGTGTATGGTGTAAAGTGTGAAACGTGTATATGATAATTGTGAAATTATTATTATTATTATAGCATATTAATATTGTTATAATTAGTATTTGATTAATGTTAGTTATTGTTGCTTATTATTATTATTATTATTATTATTGGGCTATTGAATTGTGTTTGTACTAGTATACACATGAAAATGTAAATGTTGTATTCTGCTTATCTTCTCAGGTTTATTACCTGGTTATTTATTGGTGAGAAAAAATAAACAAACAAAAGTGAACCAAGAAAAACCTGAGTAATATCCTTTTGTACACTGGGTTGCCCTTTCCGTGGGGAGAACACGGAACAATAGGGGAAACATTACATACACATCTATCAATTTGATTTTTACAGATACCTAGATAAGATAAATTATCTTTAATTGGAATATTATTAATTATAGTTAGGTTACAATCTTTAATTGAAAGTAGTTCACATTTAGACAAATTCAAGAAAAGACCAGAAGCTTTAGAGAATCTCTCAACAGTGCAGATTGCATAATAATAATATATTATTCTCATGTTATTCCCAAATTTTCTCATGAATTTACCAATATCAAATTTGAGTAACTCCCAATTATTACTAAAAGAGCGTTCCCTTACAGCTTTTTTCCAATAATGACTAATGAAATAGTTCAATTTTAGCCTAACGGTATTATGAGATAATAGAGAACTATTTAATTTCCAATATGATGGTTTAATAGAATTTAAAGCGCTAACAGAGAGTTTAATTTTTATAAAAATAGCCTTATGGTCAGTTAGGGGTGTTGGAAGAATATCAACAAAAGTACTATGAATGTCAATAGATTTAGAGATCAGCCAAAAGTCTATACGAGAGAGGTGAGAAGCAGCCTTGTTGCTCCAGGTAAAAGCTTTAGTATAAGGGAATTTGGTCCTCCAGACATCATCAATCACAGTGATGGGAATAACGGCGTTATAAATAACGCCGTTACTAACGGCATTACTTTTTCCAGTAATGAGTAATCTAATTGATTACTCTTCTCATCTTAATAACGCCGTTCCCGTTACTGCCAAAAAATGCGGCGCGTTACTATAACTGATGAAGCTGGGGGTTTTTTTCATCAGACCAACTAGATCTCTGAGCGAGAGGCAAATACTTGTTTTTACTGTTCTTCCTTGGTTAGTGGGCAGAGCACGAGACAAGCGCATAAATGCTGACGACTGAGGTAGAGTAAAATGTCATTGTAAGCCAATCAGAGGTAGAGTTGAGCGGGTGTTCGAAAGCACGCATAGTAGTGATGGGCATTCGGCACTTTTGACTCAGCTCACTGAAAAGAGCCGGCTCTTTTGGCTCACAAACGGCTCTTTAAATGACTTTGACTATAATATTTAAATTTTTATTACATAATTATTTAATTTCTATAGGCTAAATTTTTTAAAATAGAGTCGGCTCTTCAGATATGCGGGCCAGCTCCAGACGTTCAATTAAAAGAGCCGGCTCTTAGAGTCGGCTCATTCGCGAATAGCAAACGACCCATCAAAAGCTCATTCGCGAACGATTCGATCCATCATCACTAACGGCTAACGCTCATGAATTGCGAACGACCCATCATAACGCATAGTCGGACAGGACAGGACACACAAGGAACAACACAAGCCAGTCAGTCAGTCAACGAGAGACAGGTATGGCGACGAGCTTAACAAGCTTAATTTAATTTTGCCCAGTTGTGGCCTGTTGAGGGGCAATAAATATCAAAAGTTCCAAAACATCTATTGTGTTATTTGCATGGATCCACTATATAAACATAATATCTACATGACATTTGATTGGAGGCTAGTCTCACTTTGTCCCACAGCAAAAATTTTTTTTTTAGATGTGTGTACAATGTTTCATGTTTCTGTTAATAATGTATTGTATTAAGTGTCCATTTCATTATAATATTCAGATTTATCTTAAATAATTGAACATGCACATGTATTGTAAGTTCCGTTAAAGAGGGGTAGAGGTGGGGTCACATTTGAGCATTTAAATTTTAATTTTACTTGAAAGTAACGCAATAGTTACTTTCTTAAGTAACTAGTTACTTTTAAAATTTGTAACTGAGTTACTAATTTAGTTACTTTTTGGAAGTAGTAACTAGTAACTGTAACTAATTACTTTTTAAAAGTAACTTGCCCAACACTGTCCATCAGTAACAGTATGAAAATCACACTTAATACTATCCCAGTGTAGGTTTTCGAACAGTACGTGGGTAAAATTGACTTACTGTAACGTTAGTTGGTGAATGGGTCTTTCTGTTGGGTGTTCTCCCCCGATAAACATCTTATTCCAATGCTTGATCTAAAAAATAAAGTAAACAAATATCTTTTCAATATGTTATCAGTGTTTAAAGAGGTTATGTAAACATACTTCTAACGAATAAATGACAGTTTTATCACTTTACTCATTCCCACGCTTTTTTACCTCTCATGTTAACTTACCAACAACAAAACACAGCAATGTTAGATGGTACTAACACATTTAAATACGTGCTAATATCGCTACGTAAATAGTGAAGCGGTACAAAAACACACACAGAGATAACTTATTCATCTTATGAGGTTGCAATAAGCCTATGACAGTTAAATTAGCAGCTACCCGTGTCCCTAGACTGTTAAGACTGAAAAATGTTTTCTTACCTGATATCGCCAACAGACCACGTACGACCCCTTCCTCTGTTCATATTCCAGCTTTTGTTCTTCATTGACATAGCAACTAAAATTCGCTCAGAATTTAAGAATTCAACAGGCAGATATAAAATAATCCAGGTCTGACCGAGTAATCAACAACGCAAACAGCAGCTGCTCAGTGCTCACACCAACCGAGAGTAACGGACGTATTTTCAAAATTAAAATAGGCGCGCAGAGCCGCGCACATTCTCATTGGACAGTTTCCTGGAAGACAGACAGATTAACCAATCATGCAATCATATTTCAACGTTGAAGGTCGGTCATGTGCCGGCTGGGTATATAAAAGAAGAAGCATTAGAACAACAGGAGAGAACATCAGTCTGTGAGTGTTTACTTTCTCATTTGATTTTAGCGCGGCTCTTCGTTACTGTGTTTACCCTGGTAAAAACGCGCGTGTGTTTGTTTGTGTCGTGACTGAGTTTCGCTGGCCAAAGAGTTGGGCGTGGCCAAAGCCAGTTAAAGTACTTATTCTAGGCATTTGCTAATAATTGTTAGAAGAAGCATTAGAACAACAGGAGAGAACATCAGTCTGTGAGTGTTTACTTTCTCATTTGATTTTAGCGCGGCTCTTCGTTACTGTGTTTACCCTGGTAAAAACGCGCGTGTGTTTGTTTGTGTCGTGACTGAGTTTCGCTGGCCAAAGAGTTGGGCGTGGCCTGCTGTATTCATTAACAGGGTATTAGGTGTGTATAAAACTGGTTAGTGCACCGCGGCAGCGGTCGCGGCTGCCCTCGTGTGAAGCCCTCATCGTGTGAAGACCAAAGAGTGTAAAGACAAGCGACTCTACCTGTGCGACTCCACCGAGCAAGGACACCGACAAAGCACTTGAGTATTAAATTCTTCTTGTTTATTTATTGTTGTTTTCTTTCTCTTCTACACACTTTTCTTTTAATCTTTCTGTTTGTAAGCTCCTTTTCACTATGTGTTTTCTAATCCCTACTATTACTAACATACGTAAATCAAACGTCACACGTCAGAGGCGGTGCAATCCTAACAATCTCCGTACCCTTCCGGTGTCTTCTAATACTTCATTCTCTTTTCCTATTGGTCTCTGGAACTGCCAGTCCGCTGTTAACAAAGCTGATTTCATTACATCTTTTTCAAGTCATTCAGGTCTCAGTCTATTGGCCCTGACTGAGACCTGGATCAGACCAGAGGACACTGTCACACCTGCTGCCCTCTCCACTAACTTCACTTTCTCACACACCCCTGTCTGACCGGAAGGGGTGGTGGTACTGGTCTGCTCATCTTAAATGACTGGAAATTTGATCCTTTACCACCTCTATTTGACAACAGCTCATTTGAATCACATTCAATTACCATCACTAGTCCTATAAAAATCCATTTTGTAGTTGTATATCTTCCCCCAGGTGAACTTGGCAGTTTTTTGGAGGAGCTTGATGTGCTACTCTCAACCTCCCAGAAGATGGTACTTCAACATCCACCTAGAAAAACCTCAGGCTGCGGATTTCCACACCCTGCTTGCATCATTCGACCTCAAACGAGTATCTACTGTGGCTACTCGCAAATCAGGTAACCAATTGGACCTCATCTACACGCGCTACTGCTCTACGGACAATACACTGGTCACTCCACTGCACACCTCAGATCACTTCCTCCTCACTCTCAACCTCAACCTGCCTCAGAACACAACACACACTCCTCCACAGGTCACCTTTCGACGAAACCTACGCTCACTTTCACCCTCTCACCTATCCTCTTTGGTCTCATCCACACTTCCTTCACCTGATCAGCTCTCAACACTTGATACTAACTGTGCAACTGATACTCTATTCTCCACTTTAACATCCTGCTTGGACAACTTCTGTCCCCTTTCCTCCAGGCCAGCCCGCGCCACACCCTCTGCCCCCTGGTTAACTGATATTCTTCGCGAACATCGTACTAAACTCAGGGGTGCAGAGAGAAAGTGGCGCAAATCGAAAGATTCGACAGACCTGGGTCTTTATCAATCCCTCCTCTCTTCCTTCTCTGCTAATATCTCTACTGCTAAAATGGCTTACTATCACAACAAAATTATCAATTCTTCTGACTCTCGCATGCTTTTCAAAACCTTCTCCTCTCTTCTTAACCCTCCTCCTCCTCCTCCTTCATCAACCCTAACAGCTGACGATTTTGCCACATTCTTCATAGAAAAAACAACCACCATCAGCGGCCAATTTACCAATCCACAAACTGACACACACATTTTACCAACAAACGCACACATTCTACCCTCCTTCTCTCTACTTTCAGAGGCGGAAGTCTCTAAACTCCTCCTTTCCAATCACCCTACTACCTGTCCGCTTGATCCTATCCCCACTAATCTACTTCAAGCCATTTCTTCCTCAGTTGTACCCACACTCACGCACATCATAAACACCTCTCTTCACACTGGTACCTTTCCCACAGCTTTTAAGCAGGCTCGAGTAACCCCACTGCTTAAGAAACCCAATCTAAATCCAGCACATCTAACAAGTTACAGACCGGTATCTCTTCTTCCATTTGTCGCGAAAACACTTGAACGAGTTGTTTTCAACCAGATCTCCTCCTTTCTTACACAGAACAACCTCCTGGACGACAATCAGTCTGGTTTCAAAAGTGGACACTCAACTGAGACTGCCCTGCTCTCAGTAATTGAAGCTCTGAGACTGGCAAGAGCAGCTTCCAAATCCTCAGTCCTCATCCTGCTGGATCTGTCTGCTGCTTTTGACACAGTTAACCACCAGATCCTCCTGTCAATCCTAAAGTTGAAGGGCATCTCGGGAACTGCACTCCAATGGTTCGAGTCTTACCTCTCAGGTAGGTCCTTTAGGGTGTCGTGGAGAGGTGTGGCATCTAAGACCCAACATCTAGCTACTGGGGTGCCTCAGGGCTCAGTGCTTGGACCACTCCTCTTCTCCATCTACATGACATCACTAGGATCTGTGATTCAGAAACATGGCTTTTCCTATCATTGCTACGCTGATGACACACAACTCTACCTCTCATTCCAGCCTGACGATCCGGCGGTAGCTGCTCGTATCTCAGCCTGCCTGACAGACATCTCTGGCTGGATGCAGGACCACCACCTTCAACTAAACCTTGCGAAGACAGAGCTACTTGTGGTCCCGGCCAACCCTACACTTCATCACAACTTCTCCATTCAGCTAGGCTCGTCATCCATAACTCCATCAAGGTCAGCTAAGAACCTTGGGGTTGTAATTGATGATCAGTTGAAATTCACAGACCACATTGCTAGAACTGCCCGATCCTGCAGATTTGCCTTGCACAACATTAGGAGGATCAGGCCCTTCCTTACAGAGGATGCCACACAACTCCTTGTCCAAGCACTTGTTTTATCCAGACTGGACTATTGTAATGCTCTCCTGGCTGGTCTTTCCAGCTTGCTCTGTCAAACCTCTACAATTGATCCAGAATGCTGCAGCCAGAGTAGTCTTCAATGAGCCGAAGAGAACACACGTCACTCCTCTCCTCACACAATTGCACTGGTTGCCAGTTGCCGCTCGCATTAAATTCAAGGCACTGACGTTTGCCTACAGAACAACCACTGGCACTGCTCCCTCTTACCTAAACTCTGTAAAGTATTTGGGCCATTGGGGAATATGTATTCAATATTTAGTAATTACAAATTAATAACTATTGATACGGGTTTGACCCAGATAACAATACATGTTAAAAATCACCCGGCAAAGGGGTTACGCAATCTGTTATGAACGACCGAATATAATGGATGTATAATCAATTATTCATACAGATCGGCAAGATAGATCAATTGTATTTATCAATAATTAAATCATAACGAATTATAATTCAATATTCATATACAAATCGTCTGGAATATATAGATTCTTAGGATACTCCTCAATGGAATTAATTATTATCGTATAATCTGTTTGTCCAGCAAACTGGTCATGGATCTTTATCAATTTCCACAGAGAAATTACCTTTAAGAGACTCGCAGGAAGAGACGATCTTTACGGCCGTAAAAGATAGCTCTCCTGTTTCGTCACAATACTATTTAAAGTATTATACCATTTCAAAGCTTATAGCTGATCGAAACATTTAAGTGATTTGAAGTATGAGCACAGGCAGAATCAATCAATGAATATATGTATTTAATAAAGGTGATTACGTATATGGTTAATAAACGTTACAAGGAATAAATGTATTTACAAACACAATAAAACATCGAGGAAGGAGCATGCATATAGAAAGAGAGAGAGAGAGAGCTGGTGAGTTTGGCAAAATTCATCAGACACAGAACCGTTAAGAGAGGCAACTAGTCAAATCGTACCCTAATTAGGGCAGGCAATCTTAGCAGTATTTAGATCTCGGTAGGAAACGAATACTTGCTGATCATGTTCTCTTGTGTAACGTTACCAGGGGTGCGGCCAGGGATTTTGGGCCCCATGAAAAAATAGGTACTGCTGCACCCGTTCAATTAATAAAATCGATTTCTGGGGCCCCTAAAAGTGTGTGGGCCCTTAGAATCGTCCTAACTTTTCCCCCCTTAGCGGCGCTCCTGAACGTTACGTGTGTTCCGAACCCGGTCAGAGGTCCTTTCCGGCGCGCCCGTGTGGCGGGATGTTCAAATCGTCCGTTGAAGGTGTTGCCAAAGAAATGATTCAAACTAAGTTAATTTCACTCGCCGGTGAGAATGAACAAAGGAGAATACAAAAAGGAAAATAAAACTGAACTAGACAAACAAAGGAAAGATGGGTCATCGCATGAACACGAGGTCCCGATGGACCAAGGAGTCACATGATGGAGGAAGGGAGAGTCCAGAGTCTGAGCGAGCGAGAGAGTCAAGCGCGCGTCACATGTTGGAGGAAGAGCAGTCCAGGGTACCAGCCAGAGAGGGAAGAGAGAGAGCGGAAGAGCGAGTCCAGTTCTCTTTAAAGGAACTGGATTCCACACCTCTGAGGTGCGAACTGGCCAATGACATTCAACGAAACTCTTGGCGGCAAAATTCTCTTTGTCTTGTCAAAGCTAAATTATGGCCGCATTCACAGGTTTTACGATCAGTCAGAATTTGTTCAGAATCATTCCAAAGATGGTAAAACATAGTAAAATACATTTTATGGCTTGTTCAATTACATAAATGACCTTGTCAGGTCACAAGCATTCTGAACATAGGAAGAAATACATTTTAGGAGAGTTATATTGCAAAGTTACATTAAAAGCATAATTAACTGCCCTTGCAGTTTGTTTTAAACTAACACACACTCATAGATCCCTTCATAGGACCTGGGCAATCGACAAACATAACAACATATCAAATATACCTCAGTAAATGTCTTTAAATGAGGAGAGTAGTAAAAGTTCATATATGTGTGTGTGTTTGTATCTGCGTGCATTGAGCACCCACCACGGGGGGGGGGGGGGGGGGGGGGGGGTTCCTCTGGAATTCCTTTGAAGCTTGGACTACGTGAGTGGGAGAATGCAGGGTTAGTCTCTGGCGAGTGTTCAAGGGTCGTAAAAGTGTTGGAACAGACTTGTTGGCACCAAAGTCCAGTAATTTTCATTAATCCTAAAAACTTTGGGTTTTAGGAAGAATGTGCTTTATTTGCATTCAGGACAGAGTCAATGATTTACCCCAGATACCTTACAGTCCCCCTTTTCGTCCGATGACGTCCCTTTGTGGACATCATCGGACGACACATCACAATGGGCGGATGGCAGGTGAATCATGACTCATGCAGCAGGTGGTTATTAGGGCTGAGGATTCAGCTCTATGAGGTTCGAAGCTGCTTCTGGCCTGGTCTCTGACTTGGCACCCCCCTTTTGCGGGTTTCGTCCGAAACCTTTCGTGAGCTTGGCTGAAGATGTTTGCATCTCGTTCAGTCTCCTGTATAGGATGAAGGCCAAGCCCAGTGTCAGGGTGTGTCTGACTACCATAGAGGTACACAGTGCAGTGTCGGCTGCGGTCCAGGCTTGGACAACAGGTGAGGTAGTCAGAATGGGTAGTCGAGACAAAGCTTGGAGGGCTGTATCGATAGGAGCAATGTCAATTAGCTGGGATGGCACCTTTCAGTACTCGACTCCACATGCTCTGGTTGAGCAAGGTGACACGGGTGACAGTGTCGTGCTGGGGTGAGGTGCTCTGTAGATGTTGCGTGGGTCGCGTCGAACACACACTTTCTGGGTGTGGGTCCTGTGCTTGGTGATCAGGATTCCCGGTTGTTCTCTCCGGACGATGCCTGCTGCCGGACCTGGTGAGATGTCCGATTGCGGCTGTCCTCTGGTTGGCTGGAGGCACCGGATGAAGAACCACAACAGCGTCCTGCAAAAGACAAAGGGGAGAGGGAGAGAGAAAGGGAGGACAGATCTCAGTGCTGCGGTTGGCAGCGCATGGTGCATCGTGGGCATACACTGGCATGACCCCCCTTTTGCACTGTGGCATCACAAGCTGTGGCGCAGTGATGTCACCAGGTGCAGAACACGTAAAGTTGTCCCGTGCACGCAGCATGTGCTTGGTGAACTGCAGTGGTCTGGGGCACCGGTTGTCTGTTTGTTCAGATGCCTTGCGTGGGTGGTTGGAGGGGTATGAGGGGTGGTTTCTCATAGTGGGCATTGAATTGTCCTTGGTGAGCTGGAAGGTGCAGGGTAGCGAATTCAAACCTTCATGTGGTGCTGAGGCTGTGTCTTCATGGCTGGCTGCGGGAGTTCCCGTGACCTTGAAGTCTGGCTCTGCGGGAGTTCTCGTGACCTCTGTGACCTGACAGTCTGGCACAGGTGACCTGTCTGACGGGAGGGGGAGAGGTTCCTGAACTTGAGCCCAAACTTTCAACTGTTTGAAGTCCAGTAAAGGCTCAAAGCGATCTAACAGGTCTTTGCCAATTAGAAGTGGGTGAGTGTTCATTTGTGAGATGTACACTGGGTGGATCAGACCCATAGAGCCAAGTGTAAGGTGAACTGGAGCTACCTGTTCGAGCCGAATGTCGTTCTGGCTGTATGACTGCACAGTCAGCTCACACGTTTGAGATGTGAGAGTTCGATCTTGTTTCTTAGCTTTGAATCTGAGTCTTTCAAAAAGTTCAGCTCATATCAAAGTGAGGTCTGAGCCCGTGTCGACCAGGGCTGCAAGCCTCACCTCATTTTCCAGCGTGACAGCCAGGTAGAGTTTCCGGGCCACCCCCTTTTGGATTAGGTTCCCCAGAAATCTTGGCGTCGGGGCTGGTGTGGTGATCGATGGGTAGTTAGGGCTGGTCTCGGGTGGTTCGCTGCGGAGGCAGTTAACCAAAACAGCATTTCCTGGTCCTTTGTGGTGTTGGACCCAGTCGTGGGAAACTGTGCGGTCATGCTCAGGAAGTGCAGCTGTCAGCTGAGGTGGCTGGATGATGCTGTCACTTTGTGATGTGACAGCTGGCTCTGTGGCCTGTGGCCGACGAGCAGTGTTCAGGGTGCTTGGTCTTACGCTTAGACACAAGACGTCGGGCTCATCCTTCCTGTGTCCCTTGTGAAGTTTCCTGTAAAGAAGCTCTTTCAGCACCTTCAGGATCTCCGCCGTCTCTGACGGGGCCATACGATTTCTATCTGATGTGGGCTCAGACCTGGGCTCGTCGGTGGCATGTCGAGAGGGGCTCCATGGCCTGTTTTCTGGGCTTGGGGTTCTTGGTGATGGGGGTCGGCTATTTCTGGGTCGCCGGCTGGTTTCCCAGAATCTTTCAGAGCGCTCGCTCTGGTGTCTAGGACGCGCACCATCACAGTTGTGCTGCCCTCTGTTGGCCTGGAACGGTTCTGACTGTCTGTGAAAAGGGCTGTGGTGTTGTGGGGCGCCCTCTAGAGCCAGCTCTGAGTAGTGCTCAGAGACAGAGTAGATTGTGTGGTCTTTCAAAGTCTTTTCGGACACAATCTTTTGCTTAATGTGAGCTTTGTGGGCCAAGTCTCGTAGCTGTTGGGTAGACATGCTACGGGGACAGGCCAGGATGCCTAAGTGATGACTCAATGTGGGATGCAGATTTCGAAGGAACAAAGTTCTGAAATTGACATCCTCTTCCATATAAGGCTGGTTCCGTGCTCCGAAGTAGGCTTGTCGGAGTCGGCTGTAGTAGGTCTGTGGGGTTTCAAGTCGGGCCTGCTGGAGGTCCATGGCGGTGAACAACCCTTGGTCTGATTCTGGATCAGAGAATTCACGGATCAAAGCTTGTTGCAGCTGCTGGTAGTCCGTTTTGATAGTCTCTGTTTGACGGTCAAGGAAGCTGCGCACATCACGACTGGACGTAATTCTTAGCAGGTACAATCTGTCCCAAGCGGTCGCGTTGGTGACAGTTTGTAAGTGAAAGTCAATGTCTTGCAGGTAGGCATGCACGTCGTGGCCTCCTGCAGGGTTCGGAGTGAACGTAGGGATGTGTCTGGCCAGCTTGTCAAGTTCTTTGGGGGCCGTGCCGTGGTTAGGGGCAGGGTTTCTCTTGAAGGCCCCCTCCTTGCTGCTGGCGGGGGTTCTTGTGCGCTGGCTAGTGGTGTCTTGAACGGTGGACTTTCGCCCCCCTTTTCAGCTCTTAGCTCTTGGCTGAAAGATGCGGACCAGCTGGTCAGGGGAAACTGTGTGGTGTGTGTTTCCCCTTCCCGGTCACTCTGCAGTCTATACGAGTGTTTCAGCTCTGTGCGGACAATGTCAAGTTCGTATTCGAGATCGTGTCTCTGCTGAACAAGCTCGTGGATTTTAGCTTGGGCCGCTAGCAAGTGTTTTTTGCAGGCCTTGGCTTTAGTGTCTCTTTCTTTTAATTCAGTCTCTGCTCTTGCAAGGAGAGCTTCACCATGTCGGAGTTTCTTGTCGAGTTCCTCTCTGCTTTCTTTCTCCGACTGCTCTCTTTGGTCTGTGTCCACACGAAGATCAGACAGGGCTTTTTGGAGTTTTTCCACTTTTTCTTGTAGCTCTGGGTCTGTTGCATCCTTTTTCCCGCGCTGGTCGTGGGTCTCAAGGAGTAGCTGGTCCAGACGAGACTGAGCGTGGGTTTGGTTCCTCCGGGCCTCCTCCACTTGAAGCTTTAGCGTTGCGGCTTCCTGCTCCAGGTTGATGCCGTGTCTTTCGCTGAGCCGTGCCTGGTTGACAAGTGAGTGAGCGAGATGTCCAACGATTTTGGCCCAGTCTTTGTATTGGTAGCTCTGGGTTGGATCGTGTTCCATCAGCTTGTCCAAGTCGGCGTCCAGCTGCTCTTGGCTCGGGGGCTCTGAGTCACCAGCTTCCTCGGGCAGGAAGGTAGCCGTCATGGCTGTCAGCCATGTGTCGAGGTTGTCCCAGTGGGCTGCGGGACTGGAGGCACGGGACATACTGGCTCACTGTGGGCGAGAGAAACACAGCACACACACAAAGAGACCAAGGCAAGTTCGTTCTACCGTTAACGAATTATGCTAATACGGGCTATGCCGTCTATGAGAATTTTGGCTAACTGATGCAGACAGTTAGATTGGGACAATTTGCGTAGGTCAGCGCAGGGCCTAAATAAAGATTTTGACAGGGCGGCAGCCTAGGGAGTCACGTGGTGACGCTAGCTGCTCAGTGGTCGATCTGTTATTTAGCTGTCCTCCAGTGTCTCTCAAAGGTTCTGTCTCAAAACAAAACAAATCACAACAGAACGGAAAAATAGTGAGATAGAAAAGATTGCAGTAAAATGAAACAAAACAAATTAATAGGTCTGTAATGAAATGGGAGATATACTAACACAGAGAGTGTTGCAGGGGATAACGAGGCCTGAGCCTGCTCTCCAGATGGGTTTTACCTTATTTAGTTTGCCTGGGTGACTTGCGGTCACTCTGGTTGGAGCCAGCGTCGTGGTTAATCCTTCCGTCGTCCCCACACTCAACCGCCGTGTCCCCGGGCCTCTCTGTTCATCTGTACCAAGGTGCGTTCCTCTCAAACAATCTGCGACTTTGGAGTGCCAGATTGCTGATGACACAGTTCATGTGTCGCACCAAATGGAAAGAGACAGAAAAGTCCGAGACTCACTCACGGTCCGCGTCGGTAACGCCGGTCAGACAAACCAGCTTGCCGGAAACCAACCAGAGATGCCTGTCGAATCACCACAGTGCCCTAGGGAATTCTACGTACAAATACAGAACAGGATTTAGCAAGTGAAACTTAAAGTGAATTAAGGCTTTCTTGTTTATCCAAATTGAGTAATTATGTGTGTAGAAATAAAGGCAAAGGCTTTACTAAATAATAATAAACAAAAGGAAATTATGATAATGTTGGTAATTATCAAAATGACCTAACCCAAAAGAGAAAATAGAGAATAAGGAAAGCCAGATGAAACACGGAGGAAGCAGGCTGTCGTAGCGTGTTTGTGCCACAAGGGTACGTACTTCCTCAGTGGTGGCCCACCTGACTTGAATGGACAAACTTAATTCAAATCAAATTCAACGAAGGTTAAATCAAATTTAAATAAGCATGTAAGAAGAATTAAAAGGAAAATCAGAATAATATCCGATAATCACCAATGATAGCAATGAAGTATCATTAATAATTATGAAATAATCAAGAGAGAAAGGTAGAACTAAAGAGCAGGCTGAACGCAGGAGGAGGTGTACCGTAGTAGTGGGTTTTCGCCACAAGGGGACGCACTTCCTCTCTGTCGTTAACCTGGTTGAATCAGCCACCTTAATTTAAATTTAAATTCAAAGTTGTTTGAACCAAATTCAAATAAGCGTGTAAAGGAAGTTCAAGATCAGAATTATATCTGATAATAGATCAGATGGCTGAATAGACAAACTTAATTAAAATTAAAATTTAAACTTGTTAAACTCAATTTAAATAAGGGTGTACAGAAAGTTCAAGATCAGAATTATATCTGATAGTAAATCAGAGGGCTGAATAGACAAACTTAATTTAAATTAAGATTTAAACTTGTTAAACTCAATTTAAATAAGCGTGTACCGAAAGTTAAAGATCAGGATTATCTCTGATAATAATCAAGATTACTGCAAGGTATCATTAATAATTATGAAATAATCCAAAGAGAGAAGTAGCAATAAGTGATTCAAAACAGAATTGAAAAGAGAGAGTGAAGAGACTCGACAGCTGCGAACCGACCTAGCAGGAGACGGCCATTGGATGGCTTACTTCCCTCTAAGTGGGTCAAACAGTGGCTGAGTCTGAGCTGAGACTTCACTCTAAATTTTAATCCAAATCCTGTCTGAATCAAACTCAAACCAAGTACAAACAGTCAGAGGCAGGATAACTATCTAACGTTCAACAATATTAACACAAGCAAAGCTTTCCAATGCGAATATGTATTGAAAGTTAGACTGCAAAGTTCCTAATCACAGGGAAAATGAAAAAGAACGAGAGAATTTTTAGAACAGAGTGACCTGTTTGCGAATGCCCACACGATGGCGCAATTTTCGTTCATGCGGGGTGAAGTAAGGGCGTGGTAGTACTTTGAGACTGTCACACACTTAAAGGTTGCCCTCTTGTGTTTGTCAGCGGAATAACAACCAGCCTGCTTCAAATGTGATTCAAATCTAAGGGCACGCCCCGTTACTGCATAGATCACAAACATAAAATTTAAATCTCGGCGGATTTTTGGTGCTATATTTCACAAAAGTGTGTAGCAGGATTTCTTCGCTGCACTACACGTAAATTGTGGACAACAGGAATTAGGCATCTGTTTTTCGGATCCAAATAACATTTATCAAATAGCATTCATGATGAAAAATGTTTTCAGTGTTGGATTTTTCCGGTGCTATGTTTTACAAGCACACCTAGCAGGATTCGTCGCTGCGTTGTGCGAGAGAAAACAGGAATTATTCATCTGTTTTTCGACTCCCATAACATATATCAAATAGCACCTATGATTAAATATGCTTTAGGTTTTTACAATTGAGTAGCTACGTCAATGTTTAACCAGGAGTTTTATCGTTAATCTAACGATTATAAGGCCTTTTTAAGAATAGTGAAAGAGCATCGTTTCACTAAATCTTGTCTTCACCCTGTTAGAATAATCTCGTTCGGGCAGGGGAGTTTTTAATATTAAAATGTAGCGCCTTTACAGAGGCAATTTTAATATTATTAATATAACTGCAGTTTAATTTAGCAATTAACAGTGACTAAAATGTTAAGACATATTTAGCAGCTGTTAATGTGCTTACCTGAATTCGGCTTTGTGCCTTTACTCAGTTTAGTCAGTGAGTTCGCGCTGCGCGCTTTGGCTCACGATTCGAAACGCGCATACAATACTAAATAACAATATACACATAGATTGAAACTGAATTGCCCATAAACAAATTTAAAATGTGCCCGCATTCTCCACCAAAACTCTGTAAAGTATTTGGGCCATTGGGGAATATGTATTCAATATTTAGTAATTACAAATTAATAACTATTGATACGGGTTTGACCCAGATAACAATACATGTTAAAAATCACCCGGCAAAGGGGTTACGCAATCTGTTATGAACGACCGAATATAATGGATGTATAATCAATTATTCATACAGATCGGCAAGATAGATCAATTGTATTTATCAATAATTAAATCATAACGAATTATAATTCAATATTCATATACAAATCGTCTGGAATATATAGATTCTTAGGATACTCCTCAATGGAATTAATTATTATCGAATAATCTGTTTGTCCAGCAAACTGGTCATGGATCTTCATCAATTTCCACAGAGAAATTACCTTTAAGAGACTCGCAGGAAGAGACGATCTTTACGGCCGTAAAAGATAGCTCTCCTGTTTCGTCACAATACTATTTAAAGTATTATACCATTTCAAAGCTTATAGCTGATCGAAACATTTAAGTGATTTGAAGTATGAGCACAGGCAGAATCAATCAATGAATATATGTATTTAATAAAGGTGATTACGTATATGGTTAATAAACGTTACAAGGAATAAATGTATTTACAAACACAATAAAACATCGAGGAAGGAGAATGCATATAGAAAGAGAGAGAGATAGAGAGAGCTGGTGAGTTTGGCAAAATTCATCAGACACAGAACCGTTAAGAGAGACAACTAGTCAAATCGTACCCTAATTAGGGCAGGCAATCTTAGCAGTATTTAGATCTCGGTAGGAAACGAATACTTGCTGATCATGTTCTCTTGTGTAACGTTACGTGTGTTCCGAACCCGGTCAGAGGTCCTTTCCGGCGCGCCCGTGTGGCGGGATGTTCAAATCGTCCGTTGAAGGTGTTGCCAAAGAAATGATTCAAACTAAGTTAATTTCACTCGCCGGTGAGAATGAACAAAGGAGAATACAAAAAGGAAAATAAAACTGAACTAGACAAACAAAGGAAAGATGGGTCATCGCATGAACACGAGGTCTCGATGGACCAAGGAGTCACATGATGGAGGAAGGGAGAGTCCAGAGTCTGAGCGAGCGAGAGAGTCAAGCGCGCGTCACATGTTGGAGGAAGAGCAGTCCAGGGTACCAGCCAGAGAGGGAAGAGAGAGAGCGGAAGAGCGAGTCCAGTTCTCTTTAAAGGAACTGGAGTCCACACCTCTGAGGTGCGAACTAGCCAATGACATTCAACGAAACTCTTGGCGGCAAAATTCTCTTTGTCTTGTCAAAGCTAAATTATGGCCGCATTCACAGGTTTTACGATCAGTCAGAATTTGTTCAGAATCATTCCAAAGATGGTAAAACATAGTAAAATACATTTTATGGCTTGTTCAATTACATAAATGACCTTGTCAGGTCACAAGCATTCTGAACATAGGAAGAAATACATTTTAGGAGAGTTATATTGCAAAGTTACATTAAAAGCATAATTAACTGCCCTTGCAGTTTGTTTTAAACTAACACACACTCATAGATCCCTTCATAGGACCTGGGCAATCGACAAACATAACAACATATCAAATATACCTCAGTAAATGTCTTTAAATGAGGAGAGTAGTAAAAGTTCATATATGTGTGTGTGTTTGTATCTGCGTGCATTGAGCACCCAACACGGGGGGGGGGGGGGGGGGGGGGGGGTTCTCTGGAATTCCTTTGAAGCTTGGACTACGTGAGTGGGAGAATGCAGGGTTAGTCTCTGGCGAGTGTTCAAGGGTCGTAAAAGTGTTGGAACAGACTTGTTGGCACCAAAGTCCAGTAATTTTCATTAATCCTAAAAACTTTGGGTTTTAGGAAGAATGTGCTTTATTTGCATTCAGGACAGAGTCAATGATTTACCCCAGATACCTTACAACTCATTACTTCAGACTTATGTGCCATCCAGAAACCTACGCTCTGCTAGCGAATGTCGTCTTGTGGTACCATCTCAAAGAGGCACAAAATCTCTTTCTCGGACCTTTACCATGGCTGTTCCCTGTTGGTGGAATGATCTGCCTAACTCAACCAGAGCTTCTGAGTCAGTAGCCACTTTCAAGAAACTGCTGAAGACATATCTTTTTCAGCAGCACTTGATTCAGTAGAATTAACACTTTCTCTTTTCTTCTATTCTAAAAAAAAAAAAAAAAAAAAAACCTGCACTAAAATTAAACTGAGAGGGGTTATAGCACTTACGTATTGTTGTCCTACTGTTAGTTTAACTGCTTCTATTGTTCTCATTTGTAAGTCGCTTTGGATAAAAGCGTCTGCTAAATGAATAAATATAAATATGCTGTTTAAAAAAAAATATTATTATTTTTTATTTATTTAAACATTAGTCACAATATAGAACTAATAAACAGGAAAAAAACATAAAAAAAAAAGCCACAAGACAGGGGACAAAAAAAAGTACATATCAAAGGAAAAGATAAAAAGACTTACATATTTCAGTTGTTTGTAAAGCCTTCTTGTTACACGAGTCAGAGACAGTCCCAAAGTAATGTTGTATTTCAATAAGCAAAACATAGAAAAGTGGTTTCTGACCTGAGAGTTTACATTTATGTATATAGAATTCTGTCAGCAAAAAAAGATTAAGAAGGAATATTTTCAATAAAATTAAAAAAATTTAAACCACCAAATTTGGAGAAAATATAAGGAGGTTGGATTTTTGAGAAAGTGTTTGGCCCAATTCATTTTAAGAGTATTAATGAATGTACAAAAGTCTCACCATCTAAATAAGAATTTAAAACAACAGATTTCTTAATATGTCATTTTTCCATATGAAATTAAATAACATTTTGTCAATACGTTTGATAATGTTGTTATCCACATGGAGTGACTGAGCAGCGAATGAACATCTGGAGACGCCTTCCCCTTTGGCGAGTAATATTCTTCCCTCAGAGAAACATCTCTCTCCAGCCATAAAATACATTTACTGTTTTCTCCATAATAGGGGAAACATTACATACACATCTATCAATTACATTTTTACATATAGAGATACCTATAAGATATCTATGGAAGCTTGTTTCCGCCACTGAATAAAAAAAATAAAAATTGCGACTTTTTATCTCACAATTGCGAGATATGAAGTCAGAATTTCGAGATATAAACTCGCAATTATGTGTTATAAAGTCAGAATTGCAAGATGTAAACTTGCAATTGTGAGAAAAAAGTCAGAATTGCGAGAAATAAAGTCGCAATTGTGAGAAATAGTCGCAATTGCGAGATATAAAGTCGCAATTCTGAGAAATAAAGTTGCAATTGTGAGGAAAAAAAGACAGAATTGCGACTTTATATCTCACAGTTGCGACTATTTCTCAGAATTGCGACTTTATATCTCGCAATTGCGACTTTCTCACAATTGCGACTTTATATCATACAAATTCGGACTTTTTTTCTCACAATTGCGAGTTTACATCTCGCAATTCTGACTTTATAACACATAATTGCGGGTTTATATCTCGAAATTCTGACATCTTTTCTCAGAATTGTGAGATATAAACTCAGAATTGGCCTGATAACTCGCAATTGCAAGGGGGGAAAAAGTCTAACTTTTTTCCCCTCAGAATAGTTTATATCTCACAATTCTGACTTTACAACATGCAATTTCGACTTTACAACACGCAATTGGGGCTTTATATCTCGCAATTCTGACTTTATAACACGCAATTTCGACTTTACAACACGCAATTGCGACTTTATATCACACAATTCTGACTTAATAACACGCAATTGCGACTTTATATCTCGCAATTCTGACTTTATAACACGCAATTCTGACTTTACAACATGCAATTGCGACTTTATATCACACAATTCTGACTTTACAACACGCAATTGCGACTTTATATCACACAATTCTGACTTTATATCTCGCAATTCTGACTTTATAACACGCAATTTCGACTTTACAACACGCAATTGCGACTTTATATCACACAATTCTGACTTTATATCAATAAATTCTGACTTTACATCTCGCAATTCTGACTTTATATCACGCAATTCTGACTTTATAACACGCAATTGCGATTTTATAACACGCAATTGCGATTTTATATCACGCAATTCTGACTTTATATCTCGCAGTTCTGAGAAATAAAGTCAAAATTGCGAGATGTAAACTTGCAATTGTGAGGAAAAAAGTCGCAATTACCTTTTTTTTCATTCTGTGGCGGAAACAAGCTTCAATAGACATCTTATCTTTAATTGGAATATTATTAATTATAGTTAGATTACAATCTTTAATTGAAAGTAGTTCACATTTAGACAGATTTAAGAAAAAAGACCAGAAGCTTTGGAGAATCTCTCCACAGTGCAGATTGCAATGGGTACCCAAGAGGCGTCTCTTAAAGGGGCGGTAAAGTATGATTTCACTTTTCTAATTTTAGTTAGTGTGTAATATTGCTGTTTGAGCATAAACAACATTATCTAAGTTACAAACGCTCAAAGTTAAAAGCAAAGGAAGATATTTGCTTTTAAAGAAAAGGACTACAACAAACGGCTGGTAGAACTACACGACATTCCTCCAGGGTTAGTGACATCACCAACCCTAAAATGTACATAAGCCCCGCCCCCGGGAACACCAGGCCATGTGGAGAAGAGGCAGAGTGGTTGTAGTCGAGCACATTTGTGAGTCAGCTCAAACTTTAGCGTCCATCTTTTCACATGCAATAGAAAGTCACTCTGTGTGCATCTCACAACAGTTCCTATACGAGTGATTTATAGATTACATGACAGAATATCCTAATTGAAGATAGTTAACTCCACATCAGCAACATAAATTCATCAATTACGACTTTACAACACGCAATTTCGACTTTATATCTGGCAATTACGACTTTATATTTCGCAATTATGACTTTATATCACGCAATTGCGACTTTATATCACGCAATTACGACTTTACGCAATTACGACTTTATATCACGCAATTACGACTTTACGCAATTACGACTTTATATCACGCAATTACGACTTTATATCACGCAATTACGACTACGCAATTACGACTTTATATCACGCAATTACGACTTTACGCAATTACGACTTTATATCACGCAGTTATGACTTCACGCAATTACGACTTTATATCACGCAATTACGACTTTATATCACGCAATTACGACTTGATATCACGCAATTGCGACTTTATTTCACGCAATTACGACTTTATATCACGCAATTACGACTTCACGCAATTACGACTTTATATCACGCAATTACGACTTTATATCATGCAATTACGACTTTATATCACGCAATTACGACTTTATATCACGCAATTACGACTTTATTTCACGCAATTACGACTTGATATCACGCAATTGCGACTTTATTTCACGCAATTACGACTTTATATCACGCAATTACGACTTCACGCAATTACGACTTTATATCACGCAATTACGACTTCACGCAATTACGACTTTATATCACGCAATTACGACTTTATATCATGCAATTACGACTTTATATCACGCAATTCTGACTTTATATCATACAATTACGACTTTATTTCACACAATTACGACTTGATATCACGCAATTGCGACTTTATTTCACGCAATTACGACTTTATATCACGCAATTACGACTTTATATCACGCAATTACGACTTCACGCAATTACGACTTTATATCACGCAATTACGACTTTATATCATGCAATTACGACTTTATATCACGCAATTACGACTTTATATCACGCAATTACGACTTTATTTCACGCAATTACGACTTGATATCACGCAATTGCGACTTTATTTCACGCAATTACGACTTTATATCACGCAATTACGACTTTATATCACGCAATTACGACTTCACGCAATTACGACTTTATATCACGCAATTACGACTTTATATCATGCAATTACGACTTTATATCACGCAATTACGACTTTATATCACGCAATTACGACTTTATTTCACGCAATTACGACTTGATATCACGCAATTGCGACTTTATTTCACGCAATTACGACTTTATATCACGCAATTACGACTTTATATCACGCAATTACGACTTTATATCACGCAATTACGACTTTATATCATGCAATTACGACTTTATATCACGCAATTCTGACTTTATATCACGCAATTACGACTTTATATCACGCAATTATGACTTTATATCACGCAATTACGACTTCACGCAATTACGACTTTATATCACGCAATTACGACTTTATATCACGCAATTACGACTTTATATCATGCAATTACGACTTTATATCGAGCAATTACGACTTTATATCACGCAATTACGACTTCACGCAATTACGACTTTATATCACGCAATTACGACTTTATATCATGCAATTACGACTTTATATCGAGCAATTACGACTTTATATCACGCAATTACGACTTCACGCAATTACGACTTCACGCAATTACGACTTCACGCAATTACGACTTCACGCAATTACGACTTCACGCAATTACGACTTCACGCAATTACGACTTCACGCAATTACGACTTCACGCAATTACGACTTCACGCAATTACGACTTCACGCAATTACGACTTCACGCAATTACGACTTCACGCAATTACGACTTTATATCACGCAATTACGACTTTATATCACGCAATTACGACTTTATATCACGCAATTACGACTTTATATCACGCAATTACGACTTTATATCATGCAATTACGACTTTATATCTCGGAATTCTACGATTTACAATTTACGTTATTGTGCAGAAAGAACTCCCAAACTCTGCAGCTAAACAAAAGCCAATGTTAAAGGGATAGTTCACCCAAAAATGAAAACTCTGTCAGTAGTTACTCTCCCTCATGTTGTTCAACCCCGTAAGACATCTTCGGAACACAAATTGAGATATTTTTGATTAAATCTGAGAGCTGGATCACTCCTCATAGTCCATAGGCTTCTAAGGGATTGAAACTTGCCGGCCTCGAAAAGTTATTAAAGACATCGTTAAAATAGTCCAAGTGACTACAGTGGCTCAATCTTAAGTTTATCAAGCGACGAGAATACTTTTTGTGCGCATAACCAAACAAAAATAACGTCTTTATTTCAACTATTGATATCCTTCGATAGATCGGTTGTTGTACGTCACACGCATCACACACATGACCAGCGTCGGCCAATAGTGAGCCTACGTGTGACGTAGCCCTACGCTATCACACTACGTTAACTGACTAGAGGCCCAGAGAGAAGTAAATGAATAGTTGAAATAAGGTCGTTATTTATGTTTGTTTTTGCGCACAAAAAGTATTCTCGTCGCTGATCGGTGTGCTCGGCGTGATCCGATAAGGAGGAGACTGAAATTTGGCACTTCTCCATTCCAGTGCTGTGATTGGCTGCTGGATTTAGAGGGACTCATTTGCATAAAGCACACAGAAGTCTTTAAAGTGTAACCAATGCATTTTTCACTTTCCAAACCAGCACCAGAATACCTTTGGCAATATTCTAAACAAATAGAGTCCTAACAATTTAGGCATTCATTCATTTGAACATTAACAGCTGAAATGGTTTAAGATGTTGCATTACAAACAGCTGGCGATGAGAATCCTTATTTATCTGAATAAGTATGAAATGGATGCGTGTTGTTTACATCAGTTTTGAGGGTACACTATTCAGTTCTTCGCCGCTAGGGGTCGCTAACCTCTTCAAAACAATAACACAAAGGCGTAGATTGATGACGCAGTGAATGATCGGAATCATGGAACTTCTAGTAATGCCGATGGATCTAATCATGTTTATGGATGAGTGAATGCATTGATGTTCTTTAAGATGACTGGTATGAAGTAGTTGCTAATGAGAGACAGATAATCAGCGCCACACGCGAGCTCCAGGGATATAAATGACATTTCCTTCTGGATTATCCGCAAGTGCTGACGTCTCTGAGGAACTGGGTTGTGGAATATCCAGACAGTAGAATGGAACAACATACTGTATAGAAAACTTAGCTGTAACAAATAATGGACTGTTGTGCAGACGAGGCCGTAAAAGCCTTTCTCCTAGTATGAGGTTATGCACCGCTGTGTGGGAGTGGCAGGGTTAAAGCCTTTCTCCAAGATCAACAGTTACCTTTCCCTCTTATACCCTGAGCAAAGCATTGTTAAACATGAGTGGAATACCAAAAACAAACCCGACCGACAGGAAACCGAAAGATGAGGCAGATGGGTGGTAATCAAGAGAGGGAGAAGAACATTAACATATTCTCCTCAAGGCATGTGTAAGCAATACTAAGATTGTACATTAGGATACTTTAATATAATATCTCTAATAAGTTTACCACCGTTCAGTTCAGTTTATAAGCTGTCAGATGAGATCAAACATGGCATAGTTACATATTAGAACACACTACCAAATAAACAGTATGTAGTTGGTAGGATTTGTCCTGTGAAGTAAATAGTACAGACGGGTCATTGAGGTGCAAACGACTCTTTCTCTCCCGACAGAACTATCCTGTGACTGGAGTGTCTCAACAGTCCTCGATCAGCATAGTGATGAAACCCTTGCACTAGATAGGCATTAGCATACTGTGATGATGAAGGCCATTGTGCCACGTTTAATTCACATGCATACCTTTAAAAGGATTTCGGAAGTACTAGGGCAGTAAAGAGTTCTGCCCATATTTGCTCAGCCCTACAAATCCCTCCTCTGGTACATTGGACCTCAGGAATTATGTGAGGCACATTTGTGACCTTAAAATTTAGGGCTGAGTGCATTGAAGAAGTGTCTCCATTGGCATAGTAGCACAGAGTAATGATGATAATTGTCAAGGATGCTAAGAAGATACACACACAGAACACCAACTCCCATCAGGTGTAGGCTAAGTCAGATGCACAACAATGTGGACACACTTGTCAGGAACTCTGTCCATATAGCAAGGCTTATGTCCATCGTTGGCTTTGGCAAGCCGAACAAGATCTCTAGTGTCTGTGGTGGTCTGTTCCTCCTCATGGCATCTTCAACTCTGCTGTTCATGTCCCACAGGAACAAGATCTCTAGTGTCTGTGGTGGTCTGTTCCTCCTCATGGCATCTTCAACTCTGCTGTTCATGTCCCACAGAAACAAGATCTCTAGTGTCTGTGGTGGTCTGTTCCTCCTCATGGCATCTTCAACTCTCTGCTGTTCATGTCCCACAGGAACAAGATCTCTAGTGTCTGTGGTGGTCTGTTCCTCCTCATGGCATCTTCAACTCTCTGCTGTTCATGTCCCACAGGAACAAGATCTCTAGTGTCTGTGGTAGTCTGTTCCTCCTCATGGCATCTTCAACTCTCTGCTGTTCATGTCCCACAGGAACAAGATCTCTAGTGTCTGTGGTGGTCTGTTCCTCCTCATGGCATCTTCAACTCTCTGCTGTTCATGTCCCACAGGAACAAGATCTCTAGTGTCTGTGGTGGTCTGTTCATCCTCATGGCATCTTCAACTCTCTGCTGTTCATGTCCCACAGGAACAAGATCTCTAGTGTCTGTGGTGGTCTGTTCATCCTCATGGCATCTTCAACTCTCTGCTGTTCATGTCCCACAGTAACAAGATCTCTAGTGTCTGTGGTGGTCTGTTCCTCCTCATGGCATCTTCAACTCTCTGCTGTTCATGTCCCACAGGAACAAGATCTCTAGTGTCTGTGGTGGTCTGTTCCTCCTCATGGCATATTCAACTCTCTGCTGTTCATCTCCCAAAGGAACAAGATCTCTAGTGTCTGTGGTGGTCTGTTCCTCCTCATGGCATCTTCAACTCTCTGCTGTTCATGTCCCACAGAAACAAGATCTCTAGTGTCTGAGGTGGTCTGTTCCTCCTCATGGCATCTTCAACTCTCTGCTGTTCCTGTCCCACAGAAACAAGATCTCTAGTGTCTGTGGTGGTCTGTTCCTCCTCATGGCATCTTCAACTCTTTGCTGTTCCTTCTCATCTGCAAACCAAGTATAAAAAGGTTACAACTTTTAAGGGAGAATCAACATGTAGTAGTTAAGTTGTAACCGTGCGTTCACACCAGACGCGAATAGCGCGTCAAATTTGCGCCTACCGTGTCTAGTTATACGCTTGAACACTTTGAATCCATTCGCTTATCAAGAGCGAAAGAGCATGTCGGAATCGAAACTCATTGGTGGCCATCTTTTTTATGTTGATCGAGCATTCATCGAGAGAGTCACCGCTCCGTATTTGCTCCCGAACAGCGGCGTAGGGATCATCGTCGCCGTATTTGAGACCACCAGACCCTTCGGAGATGAACCCAGTTTGCCGAGTTCCACCATTTGCTCGCTCCAGGAGCTGATCACCCTCGCCCTCATCCACCTAATCTGTCATTTATTTTAGTTTTGATGATAAATTGAGCCACCCTTCAAAAGTGATTAATCTGTCCTGTGATTTCTCTCACACACTCTCCAGACACGAACTTATGCACTTTAGTGAACTTATGCACTATAGTATATTGGTTGTCTTTACATTAGATCTGGAATAAATAGCATTCAATACACAATGAATTTGTCTCATATATTGAAATCAAGTTTTATGTGAAAAAATACTTGCTTTGTTTTGCATTAGAACCACGCAGGCATTTACTCATATTACAAAATAATTTATTGAAGCATCCAGATACAGCCGCTAGGCTCCTGATGCGCTCGTGGCGCAAATTGATGCCAAAGTTCCGATTTTTCAACTCGGGCGGCAGACACGAATTCGTGTCAAACGCGTGAATACACAAAAAGCACTAATAAAATAATTTGCGCATAACGTGCCAGACGCTCAACTCGCGCGAACTTGACTCACGACTGAGGCATATCTACCGCGCTGCGCTCTACGCCTCATTCGCGCCGCAGGAATTTAACACGCGTAACACATCTTTGCATCGACTTGAAATCACTTGCGCCAGAACACTCTATTCGTGCCATGGATATGGTGTCAAAAAGAAAAGTTTAAGAATCTCTAGTACTGTTTTTTGAAAAATAAGTAAATTGCCTTAAAAAAAATCAACAGGTGTTGTTGTTGGAGTTGAGCTGATAACAAATTGCCAAATATCTTTTGTTTCGGGCTGAAATGCATGTTGTAGGTCACAAAATATGACAATTTACTCTCAGTCTAGAGCCCTGTATAGTGTTTTATTTCTGCTTTTACATGAGCGCCACAAGAGAGTGAACTTTTTTCTCTTTTTTTGCATATATCTGAACTGACAAATTACACATTCCTGTTGGTTGAACATGAGTTTATAGATATCAATTAATCAACAGTGTCCTGTGTTCACCACACACCGGCTATAGGGGAGAGGAGAGATTTGGCTAAAGGGTGATGTGTGGCTAACTTACACAGAAGAGACTTTGTTGCTCAGCACATGAAAATAAACTACTTACCGTGATCTCAGACTGTGTTGATGTGGTTTCTCCACTGTGTGGATCTTCATGTGTCGCTTCAGGCGACTTCTAATATAGAAACTCTTCCCGCACTGATCACACGTGTGCGGCTTCTCTCTGCTGTGGATCCTCTCATGTGATCTCAGATTGGCTGACTGACTGAATCTCTTGTCACAGTGTGGACACTTGTAAGGTTTCTCTCCAGTGTGGATCATCTCATGTGTTTTCAGATTTGCTGATTGACTGAATCTCTTTTCACAGTGTGAACACTTGTAAGGTTTTTCTCCAGTGTGGATCCTCTCATGTGTTTTCAGAGATGATGACAGACTGAATCTCTTGTCACAGTGTGAACACTTGTAAGGTTTCTCTCCAGTGTGGATCCTCTCATGTTTTTTCAGAGATAATGACAGACTGAATCTCTTGTCACAGTGTGAACACTTGTAAGGTTTCTCTCCAGTGTGGATCCTCTCATGTGTTTTCAGAGATGATGACAGACTGAATCTCTTGTCGCAGTGTGAACACTTGTAAGGTTGTTCTCCAGTGTGATTTCTCTGGTGCCGTTTTAAATGTCTTGCTGTAGTAAAAGTCTTCTCACACTCAAAGCACATGTAGTCTCTAACACCAGTGTGAATTATCTGGTGCTGTTTTAAATTGTCCGCTGTAGTAAAAGTCTTCTCACACTCAAAGCACACATACTCTCTCACACCAGTATGAATTTTCTCATGTATATGTAAATATTGCAGCCGTGAAAAACTCTTTCCACACACAGAACATGAATGTGGCTTCTCCTTTGTATGAACTGTCAGGTGTCTCTTCAGGTTGGATGCACAGAGAAATGTCTGACCACACTGATCACATGTGAACGGCTTCTCTCCTGTGTGGATCCTCATGTGATCATTAAGGTGTGAAGATCGACTGAATCTCTTCCCGCACTGATCACATGTGAACGGCTTCTCTCCAGTGTGAACTCTAATGTGAATCTCAAGACGTTGTTTGCTTGTGAGACTGTTTCCACACTGAGTGCAGGTGAAAGATTTCTTGGCTCTTCTTTTCTTTAAAAATGTCTTTTTAGTCTTTGAGCGACTCAAGGGTTTTCCTCCAGGTTTGACATGATGTTCCTCCTCCCCTTCAATCAGTTCTTCTCTCTCCTCCTCCTCTTCACTCAGTTCTCCTCTCTCCTCCTTCACTTCACTCAGTTCTTCTCTCTCCTCCTTCACTTCAATCAGTTCTTCTCTCTCCTCCTTCACTTCACTCAGTTCTTCTCTCTCCTCCTTCACTTCACTCAGTTCTCCTCTCTCCTCCTTCACTTCACTCAGTTCTTCTCTCTCCTCCTTCACTTCAATCAGTTCTTCTCTCTCCTCCTTCACTTCAATCAGTTCTTCTCTCTCCTCCTTCACTTCACTCAGTTCTTCTCTCTCCTCCTTCACTTCACTCAGTTCTTCTCTCTCCTCCTTCACTTCACTCAGTTCTTCTCTCGCCTCGCTTTCTTCCATCAGGTCTGACATGAAAGGAAAAAATATTACATTTAATTTTCAGTACATCAAAATAATTCAAAGGGAGAAATATAAAGTGAAAGGATATGAAAATGAACCCTGATGTAATAGTAGAAAGTAGACAACTGCTATAAAATATTATGTCCTTTAACAAGATATGGAAGCTTGTTTCCGCCACTGAATAAAAAAAATAAAATAGCAACTTTTTATCTCACAATTGCGATATGAATTCAGAATTGTGAGATATAAACTCGCAATTGCGAGTTATCAGGCCAATTCTAAGGGGAAAAAAAAGTACTTAAAAAAAGTAACTTTTTTTCCCCTCAGAATAGTTTATATCACGCAATTACGACTTTATATCACGCAATTACGACTTTATATCACGCAATTACGACTTTATATCATGCAATTACGACTTACTAAGATGCAGGTTTGACATGATGTTCCTCCTCCACTTGGCTTTAGCATTAGAAGGCAAGCGTAACATGACCAATAAGTTGCCACCTGTTCTAGCAAAACATTACACGCAGAAGACAATATTCCTCCGCCCAGGCGAGCAACCACCAAGAAAAGGTGTTAACACCAATTCTCGCCCAGGACAACTGGAAGCTGCTAGGGACTGGAAGATGCTGGCTGATCTTGACCAACGGCTTATTTTTCCACCTGAGATTGCCACCACTAACCTTCGACCAGATATTGTTTTGTGGTCTGGATCAGCACGCATTGTTCAACTGATAGAGTTAACAGTGCCATGGGAGGATGCGGTAGATGAGGCATATGAGAGGAAGAAACTGCGGTATGCTCATCTGGCCACTGAAGCAGAACAGCGAGGATGGAGAGTCCAGGTTTATCCAGTGGAAGTGGGTTGTCGAGGTTTTGTGGCACACTCTACAACCCGGTTCCTCAGAGACGTCGGATTCAGTGGCCAAGAGTTGCGTCGCACAGTAAAGAACTTATCTGAAGCAGCAGAAAGGAGCAGCAACTGGCTGTGGTTGAGACGGAAAGATTCTAGCTGGCTGTGTACAGGCCGCCACGCTACGGTTTCGTAGAGTTCTTGAAAACTTGAAGAGTCTGTTGGTTTGTTTGTATACGTTCCTGTGGATATTGCGTGAATGAGGGGTGGTTGGGTATTGTGTTTTGCGGTAGGTGGTATGCCATACGGAACCGTTGTCCACTGAAACTGCATATTAACGCACCAGTGGGGCTCGACAGCCTTAGTCAACGGGTTGGCGCGTATGGTTGGGTCGCGGAGAGATTGTGATATTGTGGTTAGGTCTCAGCAGCAGGAGGGATGTAGAGGTCAGTAAGCTGGGCTGAGTTGAGTGGGGGACGGAGGGGGGTGACTCTGGGACGCCAGAGTCACTGTCGAGCCCTCTTGAGGTGTCGTGGGCTAGTCGACGAAACACTGAGGACGGAAGGTGCCCACTTGAAGACCCTAGAGATGTCCCCTACTCGGTTCAATCCAGACGGTTGTCGTGCTGGTCCTGTAGTTGCAGCCGTCGCGTGCGCTAACGTGCCAAGTACACTGCTGCCGTTAACGCCGGACAGAAGGGGAGTCACACTACCTTATGGAAAGAAGCGTAAATGGATGGAGAAGCATAGTTTACTGTAAAGCTACGTCTTAGTGTTGCTTATCTTGGCGAAAGCCGAGTACAAATCAGCATGAAGTTTTAACATCTACTCTCGTGTAATGGAAATCATGAAGATCTGGATACATCCAGTGACTGCGGTGAATAGTGCTGCTGGCAACCAGGGAAAGACCTTGTGACAGCCTGGAGAGACAGCTGACAGGAGGAAAGAGACCCCAATGGGGCTGGTAAGGGTTAGCTACCCTTGTCGGCAGTATCCAGCTCCGTGTTTACAGGATGCTGGAGACACCCGCCCAAGGCTTCTGAGAAATTAAAGAGAAAAATACCCCTAGAGTCTGCGAGAGCGGGGGCGGAAGATGACTCAATGTTGGACAACATGGTTAACGACTTAGGAATGGAAACGGATATGAGTATGGAGAGTAAGACTAGTTCAAGATCTGCAGTAAGTAAAGTCATTGAACTCCAAGTTTGTGTCTGTGGCTGGAGCAAGGTGACAACGGTCAGGGGTTTGAAGGTTCATCAAGGGAAAATGAAATGCTTGAGGGAGAAGGGACAAGGGCCTCGCATTGATCAGTACTTCTTACGAAGTCAGTCAAGTCAGTCGAATGAAATCCAGCGACAGGAAGCAAACCACAGCTCGCAGGATATCAGCACCCCTGTCATTGACGAAAGGAGGGCTTGCACAGTTAGTGATGAACATATTCATACTTGTGAACCCGGTCAGGCTAACCAGCATAAGAGAGAAAAGAACCTCAACGGGCATAGGCCTGGAGTAAGATGGCCAAGAGCTTGTGAGAAAACTGCATGGGACACGGTAAACACAGATCTATGCTTTGCATTGGAAAGATTAACTGGTACAGTTGAAAAGAAGCTGGATAAATTTGGGGACATCATTTACGCATATGGAAGTGAGAGGTTTGGTGTGGAAAAAAGGAAGGAAAAAGTACAAACTACTCCTGGAATGTCTAGACGGCAGCAGAAAATTGAAGGGTTAGTTAGAGAAAGGAGACAGCTGAGGAAGCAATGGAAAAGAGCAGAACAAAGTCAGAAGGAGGGACTCAATCTCTTACAAAGGGCCATAAAAGATAAGCTGGCAACATTACGCAGAGCTGAGCGCCTACGGAAACGCTACAAAAAGAAGGAACGTGCGAGGGCTAATTTCTATAAAGACCCATTCAAATTCGTAAAGAAGTTATTCACCAGTGAGAAGAATGGCACTTTAAAAACATCTAGGATTGAGCTAGAGAGATATTTGGAGGACACGCATACAGATGCAAAAAGGCACGAGCCTATGTCAATTCCATCAGACATACCACCTATCAACCCACCAGAATACCAAATGGAGGTCTGTGCACCTAAGTGGAAAGAGGTAGAGCAGGCTGTGAGAAAGGCAAGGGCTTCATCAGCTCCAGGGCCTAATGGAGTTCCGTACAGAGTGTACAAGAGTGCTTCAGGAGTTCTGCGAATTCTGTGGAAATTGATGAAAGTGGCATGGGAAAAACAGGTTGTACCTAGAGCATGGCGCAGAGCAGGTGGAGTCTTTATACCTAAAGAAAAAGATGCTACAAGCATCAGTCAGTTTCGTCCTATTTCACTATTAAACGTTGAGGGTAAGATTTTCTTCAGCATTATTGCCCAGAGATTGTCCACCTACCTGTTAAAGAATGGCTTTATTGACACCTCAGTTCAAAAAGCGGGTATTCCAGGGTTCTCAGGATGCTTAGAACACATCAATGTTATCTGGCAACGAATTCAGTCAGCTAAAAAGGAGAGGAAGGAGCTCCATGTGACATTCCTGGATTTGGCTAATGCATATGGTTCAGTGCCACATGAGCTTCTTTGGGCAGCATTTGATTTTTTCAGAGTACCAATGTCAATAACAAAGTTAGTGAAAGCCTATTTTGGAGATTTGCAATTCAGTTTCTCAACTCCAAAATTCAGCACTGCATGGCAATGCCTAGAGGTTGGAATAATGGCAGGATGCACCATTTCTCCACTGGCTTTTACCATGGCGATGGAAGTAATCATGAGGGCATCAAGATGGGTAGTAGGAGGAGAGCGCTTGGCTTCTGGGATGCGACTACCACCAATCAGAGCATACATGGATGACATGACAACCATGACTACAACAGTAGCCTGCACTAATCGGTTATTGGGGAAGTTAACAGATAATATTGAATGGGCACGAATGAAATTTAAGCCCTCTAAATCAAGGAGCATCTCGATAGTTAAAGGAAAGGTAGTAGATAAAACATTCTTCATTAATGGTGAGGCAATACCAACAGTTTCTGAGAAGCCAGTGAAGAGTCTTGGGAGATGGTACGATGGGGATCTAAAGGACACAGTTCGGGTGGGAGAAGTTAGACGACAAGCAGTGGAAGGGTTGAAGAGCATAAACAGCTGTGCTCTACCTGGTAAACTAAAACTCTGGTGCTTTCAGTTTGGTCTACTGCCGAGGTTGCTGTGGCCACTGACCGTGTACGAGGTTTCTTTGACAACAGTGGAGAAGCTGGAAGCATTGGTAAGTTCATACATCAGGAAATGGTTGGGAGTTCCACGCTGCCTCAGCAGAGTAGGACTTTATAGTAAAGGAATATTGCAGCTGCCAGTCTCTGCTTTAACCGAGGAGTTCAAGTGTGCCAAGGTCAGACTGGAAATGACCTTAGTAGAGTCACGCGACAAATGTGTAAGGGAGGCAGCCCCTGTGTTAAAAACTGGTAGAAAGTGGTCAGCAAAGAAATCTGTAGTAGAGGCAAAGGCTGCCCTTCAAATTAGGGATATCGTGGGACAGGTACAGCATGGAAGAGGGGGTTTTGGGCTCAGTTTAGCTCCTCCTAAATGGCACAAGGCAGGCCCAGCTCAAAGGAGGAAGCTGGTAGTCAACGAGGTGCGACAGCAGGAGGAGAGGATGAGGTGTATAAAGGCCATTTCACAGGCCAAGCAGGGAGAGTGGATGAGATGGGAGAGTGTGGAACAACGTAAGATGGGCTGGCAAGACCTTTGGTCAATGGAAGAGAGTAGGATCAGTTTCCTTATTAGGTCAACATATGATGTTCTCCCATCACCGCAGAACCTAAACCTCTGGGTAGGAGAGGATCCCTCTTGTCCTTTGTGTTCATCACCTGCCACATTAAGGCACATTTTGACAGGATGTAAGGTGGCTCTTAGCCAAGGTCGGTTTACTTGGCGCCATGACCAAGTACTACGATGTTTGGCTTTAGCATTAGAAGGCAAGCGTAACATGACCAATAAGTTGCCACCTGTTCTAGCAAAACATTACACGCAGAAGACAATATTCCTCCGCCCAGGCGAGCAACCACCAAGAAAAGGTGTTAACACCAATTCTCGCCCAGGACAACTGGAAGCTGCTAGGGACTGGAAGATGCTGGCTGATCTTGACCAACGGCTTATTTTTCCACCTGAGATTGCCACCACTAACCTTCGACCAGATATTGTTTTGTGGTCTGGATCAGCACGCATTGTTCAACTGATAGAGTTAACAGTGCCATGGGAGGATGCGGTAGATGAGGCATATGAGAGGAAGAAACTGCGGTATGCTCATCTGGCCACTGAAGCAGAACAGCGAGGATGGAGAGTCCAGGTTTATCCAGTGGAAGTGGGTTGTCGAGGTTTTGTGGCACACTCTACAACCCGGTTCCTCAGAGACGTCGGATTCAGTGGCCAAGAGTTGCGTCGCACAGTAAAGAACTTATCTGAAGCAGCAGAAAGGAGCAGCAACTGGCTGTGGTTGAGACGGAAAGATTCTAGCTGGCTGTGTACAGGCCGCCACGCTACGGTTTCGTAGAGTTCTTGAAAACTTGAAGAGTCTGTTGGTTTGTTTGTATACGTTCCTGTGGATATTGCGTGAATGAGGGGTGGTTGGGTATTGTGTTTTGCGGTAGGTGGTATGCCATACGGAACCGTTGTCCACTGAAACTGCATATTAACGCACCAGTGGGGCTCGACAGCCTTAGTCAACGGGTTGGCGCGTATGGTTGGGTCGCGGAGAGATTGTGATATTGTGGTTAGGTCTCAGCAGCAGGAGGGATGTAGAGGTCAGTAAGCTGGGCTGAGTTGAGTGGGGGACGGAGGGGGGTGACTCTGGGACGCCAGAGTCACTGTCGAGCCCTCTTGAGGTGTCGTGGGCTAGTCGACGAAACACTGAGGACGGAAGGTGCCCACTTGAAGACCCTAGAGATGTCCCCTACTCGGTTCAATCCAGACGGTTGTCGTGCTGGTCCTGTAGTTGCAGCCGTCGCGTGCGCTAACGTGCCAAGTACACTGCTGCCGTTAACGCCGGACAGAAGGGGAGTCACACTACCTTATGGAAAGAAGCGTAAATGGATGGAGAAGCATAGTTTACTGTAAAGCTACGTCTTAGTGTTGCTTATCTTGGCGAAAGCCGAGTACAAATCAGCATGAAGTTTTAACATCTACTCTCGTGTAATGGAAATCACATGCAATTACAACTTTATATCTCGCAATTCTGAGAAATAAGTCAGAATTGCGAGATGAAAAGTCGCAATTACCTTTTTTATTTATCATTCTGTGGCGGAAACAAGCTTCCATGAATGAGGTAAATTTATCTTCCAATTATTATTTTTAAAACATTATAGGCACGAATCCCATGTTTGTTTAGCAAGAACTATTAATTTGATCAATGACATAATTATCTAACATGATATTAACATTAAAATATACAATACTGCCATGTTTTGACACCAACATTTAGATTGATATTCATTTTACTAAAACGGTTTAATTATTAATGGCCGTTCACACTAGACTTTTCCTTCATGGACGGCTCTATGAAGGAGCTCTTTCTACTGCATGATGGGAAGACAAGAGAATAATCTCAATCCATTGTCTCAGTTTTTACACAAACTGTAGCATTGACTGTATTCATCAACCCTGTTACCAAAGTTACTGTAAGAAGAATCTCTATAAATATGAATAACTTATATTATATTTGACAAATACAACTTTATCAGTAACTTTAACTTTTACATAATTTACTGATTATTCCTAAAAATATATTTTTCAACTATGTTGAAAATGACTAATATTCTGGTAACGTTGTTGCAAATTGGGAACCAGATAAAAAATAAAACAGTTTAAATAGTATTTAGTTTGATCTGATGTTGACGTATCATTCTGTACCATTTCATAGTTGAACTGTTTATCTAAATGTGATGAAGTGCTTGAATGTTTCTAACATGAATGTTCTCCAGCATCATGAATGAATGAAGAATAAACACCAACCTCTTTGTTCTTCAGGATCTTCAGTGTGTTTCATTCTGCAGGTTCTGGATCACTCGTGTTCTCACTGTCCTCTTTAATAAACTCAGCTTCAGGAAGAGATGGAATCTGCCAAGACTTTCATGCTCGTCTTCACTTGTAGCTGATGGGAATTTACAGCATTTATTGGAGAATTGCAGTGGGAGGAGCTTCACTGATGATGTGATTGCAGTGGGAGGAGCTTCACTGATGATGTGATTGCAGTAGGAGGAGCTTCACTGATGATGTTATTGCAGTGGGAGGAGCTTCACTGATGATGTAGTTATAGTGGGAGGAGCTTCACTGATGATGTGATTGCAGTGGGAGGAGCTTCACTGATAATGTGATTGCAGTAGGAGGAGCTTCACTGATGATGTGATTGCAGTGGGAGGAGCTTCACTGATGATGTGATTGCTGTGGGAGGAGCTTCACTGATGATGTATTCCAGCGTTGGAGGAGCTGATCTGCCAAAATCAAAAATATCAATTTCTGAGTTTTGTTTTTATAAGAAATGACGTTCTAAGCATTTATGTCTGTCTATCTATTCATCGTACAGTAACTGATGCCAATTTATCATTATTTTTATTGGAAATTCTAACATTATTCTGCTTCTTCATGAAAATACAGGTATCTAGAAATATAGAAAAGAATATAAATAATTTAAATTATTCCAAATATAAATAATGGTAAGAAAAACAGTTAACATCGTAAACAGAAATAAACTTACATATAGTAGCCAACAAGTATCCCCTCAGTCTGCTGACTAGGGATGCGCGGTATACCCGTACTGCAAAAATACCGGTATATATTATATTTCAAACGGTACAATATCATAATTTTGTTCAATTCGGTATTTGATGCACTGCTGTTTCGAAGTTCACCGCTAGGCGGCAGTGCGCTACCTAAATTGACGCGGGTCACGCGAAACCGGCAAACGGTGACAACAGAGGAACACGATGGATCAAACGAAGCTCATTCGAATTTCTACACGCCCGAAATTAATAAATAGAGAGAGCAGTATGAGTGAAATAAGGCATTACTTTGCCTACAAAAGTAATGAGAAAAGTAAAGAAACAGATCTCAATGCACCACTCTGCAAACGGGGAGGCAACACATCAAATCTACCTAAGCACTTGACTGGTCAGTTGCTCATCTTGACTTGTTCAAAGAGTTCACAGATCGACAGGTTAGTCCATCATTCAACTGATTTAATTTAGACTTTTATTGAACACTGAACAGCGCACATACATAAGAGCTTATCATATATGATACAGTAAACACGAAGGGTCAAATCTGCTTGCATGACACGCTAGAACCAATTAAGTTTAGGTCTCATCATTTTTGCACTTTCAAATAAACATTTTAATTGAATTTGAATGAATAAAGAATAAAAACTTGAATACTATAAATTTTAGTATTAGTGATAGTAAAATGAATGGCATATTAGTGCCGCTCTGGCGCGAGAGAGAGAGAGAGAGAGAGAGAGAGAGAGAGAGAGAGAATAGTATTAATATTATGAATATTACTAATATTACAATTAAGCTACATTTGTCAACATTCATTAGGTAACCTGACCTAACAGTATTATAGCATTTATTAATCTATATCAATCAGTAATTAAATGACCTAGAAAATTAAATATACTAATACATGTTTAGCATGTTAACATTACTTTATGCAATGCATTAATATGAACCCAAACAGTAACCAAACCAAGATGAATAAATGCAATAAATGTTGATAATTCTGTTGATGCATGACAGCTAATGGTTTACATGTCATTTCATTATTCTATTATTATTATTATATGTTAATCTATTCTTATAGATATTAACCTATTTTAAATGTATAATTTCAAGTTTTTTTTTTTTTTCAAAATTAAAATTGAACCTACTGTATGTTCCCTGACTGAATTATTATAATTTTTTTTCCATTTTGATACATCTTCTTTGCACATTTGGTAGTGGAGAGTTTCAAGCAGTGTTTTTTAAGTGTCACTTACATTTTGAGACCGTTTTTTTTTTTTAAACCTGTGGTATCGATTTAGTATCGATACCGAGGTATTAGGTTCTGGTATCGTACCGAAGCCAAAATTGTGGTATAGAGCCATCCCTACTGCTGACACCAAAGTGTCAATTTACAGGAGATCTGAAGACATCAGCATAATAAATGAGGTGAAAACAGGAACTATTGTCATGAAATAAAGAGTGTTTTCAGCAGATCTGTTAATATTGATGATCCTCAGACTATCAACACGCATTCAACAAGCCATTCAGGACCATCAGCAGATCATCTCACTTTATTCTGAGTGTTTGCTGTTAGAAACACATTATTTGAGTCAGGATATAAAAGCCTATAAAACTACTGCTATACTGAAAGTCAATACTGTTATTTCTCACAATATGACATGGATAAAACATCAATAATACAAAAACAATCACTAATGACACTTATCTTCATAAACCATAGAGATAAATAATTACAGCAGCATAATATGACCAAATTAATCTAAATATAGCTAGTTTGATCTTATGATAGCTACATTAATCTCTATAAAGTAGTTAGATCATTAAAATAATAACAGAAACTGTTAATTATCATAAAACTTTTAAAAATAAAGAGCACCACAAAGCACTATTGTTGCAAGAGTAAAACGCTTTTCATATTAGTATTGATTAATGTCTCACGTGGCTCATCATAGGCTCAATGTAAAGCATTTAGCATTATATGTTCCAGTATGACACTTGTGATCGATTCACATTAATTCCCCTCACAGATCTTAAACTTTGACTTGACGAAACAATCACACAAACGAACACACAATCGCTCAGGACTGAATGAACTCCACATATTCTCCTCATGCTCGCTGCTGCTGCACTAAATGTGTATTTCAGGAGGAAGACGGCAGAAAAGACGCACAAGTATCGCTGTGATCGATGAAAACAATACAGAAATGAGCCTGTCTCTTAATCAAACTGTATAAAGTGTGTTTGCTGGTTGTGTAAATATGAGAAATACCGTGAACTGCTCTCCTCGCCTCAGAAGACTCGACGCTGCTGAAACTCCCTCGCAGCACGATGACGTAGCTGGATGGTCAAATACTATTGGACGGAGGTGTTTTTTGGTGACGTCATTTACGCATGCGCAGTACCGGTCTCTGGTTATAATTTGCATGCGCGGCATGTATGCTCAATATAGGGAATGTGGAGATGACGTCACGCCGTGTTGCATTATGGGTCCGCCGCCATATTTACAGGATCGCGCCCAATACCGCTGTATTTAAATGCATGTGTTGGAGGCTGTGTTTGGATTTTCTGTCGAGATTTTAATAAACGTCGATATGGTTGTTCAGTTCAACTGCCATAGCAGGTCACACGATCGTTCAGGGAGGAATCTGGACAACGGAATACGTTTTTTCACCTTTCTTTCTTGGAAAAAACAACAAGGGAAGCAGGTCGAGGAGCTGCATAGGGAGCAGCTGACGAGAAGACGCCGGATCGCGTGTGGGTGCCGCAATCATGAGGAAAAACTTTACTTTCTGTCCTCCACTGCATACTAGGTTTGTTAAAAGTTGTACAAAGCAAGAGGTTGTGTATTGTATATTCCTCGATGACTAACAGTTAGGAGGATAGTTGATGAATGATGTTGAATTTGTGGTTCATGTTAGCAGATGATAAAGACAGGACACCTTGCATGAATCAAATTATATTTATTTTGTTTTCAATTAAGTTAACAATTTGCTTTGATATTCTGTACATCTTTTTACATGCCTTTTTTAAAAAATGTTTGTGAATCATGTTTTTATATAACTGCTTAATAAATACATTAAGTGACTTCTCTGTTTCTGTACTGATTGCATCCACAAAGACCCTTTAAGTACACATAAATGGGCAAAGATACATCAAACTATTTTAAATTAAACGACCAAATACCCTCATTTTTACATGTGTCAACATTGAATGATGACAATAAGGCACAGTTGTATTTAACAAGTTACCACATCTTGTGGCATTATAAAGTAATGTACAATTTTTTTCTTGCACAACCTATGAAAACTTAACATATGCTGAAAATAGCAAGCTAACATTAACTATGAGAGCTGATTTTTAGGTAAAATAGTTTGAACTTTATGTACAATAGTAATCAACTTAGCATAGGCTTTGAACACAAAAACTAATTCAGATGTATCAACGTTGTTTATCGCGGATAGTTTGTCCAAATAACGTTTTTGGCAGTGGCATTTAGTTTATCCCGGTAGGGTCCCTTCTCCTTTTCTTTAAACATCTCCATTTCTTCCGTTCTTCTTCAAATTTTACCTCGTTTTAGCCAAGTTTTAACCAGTTTTCACTCTATAGCGGTTGACCAGAGAACTGCAATTATTTCACAATCAAATGGTTTTCCCCACACATTTCACGTCTGTCCTTTGCGCGGCATTTTATTATTTTCTGCACGGCCGCGCACGCGCGCAGCTTAGAGGGAACGTTGGCCCTAGCCGCTAGACTACGGCGATGCTTCACAGCCGCCCTCAGTCTTATGTTGATTCTCAGTCACAAAGCTTTAAAGGTGCAGTGTGTAAAAATTTTGAGTATTTATTAACAGAAATGCAATATGACATCCATAACTATGTGTTCAGTGGTGTATAAAGAACTTACTTAATAAACCGTAATGTTTTTATTACCTTAGAATGAGGCATTTATATCTACATAGGCGCGGGAATCCCCTTCTATGAAGGTCGCCATATTGTGACGTCATGTTTCTACAGTAGCCGAACGCGAACACACAGCGTTACAGAGCGCGTTTCGTCACTACATTGAAAAAGAAGCCGCAGGAAGCTAGAAGAAGCTAGTCATAAACACCGTGAGTAGTGACTTTTCCCTTGTCAGTGGTGTAAATATGTAGTTGGATTGTTTCATGTAACTTAATTCTTCTCCCTCGCTGTGTTATGGCTTTGCTATGTGGGGATAAATGTGCTGGTTAAGTTCGTGAGACAGCTGATTAGTAGGCTACTCTTGTCATTGACCGTAAAACAGTTACAGGAATCACCAACCCGTCGATCTTGGAAGCATTTTAAGTCGATCGCTTAGAGTTTCCAAAATCAGAGAAAAAAAGCCTATTGTGTGTAGTAAGTGTGTCTAGGGGATGTGGAGGCGCGCGCGCTGTCACAATCACGTCATTTTTGCCGCACGCACCTTTGGGCTCATGCGGACGCGTCGAGTTTAAACAAGGCTTTACGCTTTAACCAGCTCAGCCACAGTAACAGCTCATATTAGCCAGCTAAACTTTTACTACCCTGTTAGAAAAAATATATAGTTGCATAGTTTCATGTGGGTCTTCTCCCTCGCTGTATTATGGGTTTGCTTTGTGGGGAGAATCTGCTGGTTACGTTCGTGAGACAATCAGCTGATTACTATTATTATATTATGTAAGGTGCATTGTGTAATATTTCTGAGGATCTATTGACAGAGATGCAATATAAAATCCATAACTATGTTTTCAGTGGTGTATAAAGACCTTACTTAATGAACCGTTATGTTTTTATTACCTTAGAATGAGACATTTATATCTACATAGGCGCGGGAATCCCCTTCTATGAAGGTCTGAAGGTATGTTTCTACCGTAGCTGAAAGCGAACAAACAGCGCTAAAGAAACCTCATTGCTTGACTTACTAGTCTCTGCTGCTGACTCAGACTCAGACGACGACATATTTTGTCTTACGTCGGCCACCGTAGCTTCTCATTCGAGTTTGAAAACCGAGGGATAGGCCGCGAGTGACTTGCTGTTTGCAATTTGCAGGATTCACCACTAGATGCCGCTAAAAATCCCACACTGCACCTTTAAGCCCTAAAAATATATATATATATACAAACAATCAATCAGTAATATTCGGGCGCCAGACCACCGTTACTACAAAGAGAGAATAAAGGAAATAAAACCACACTCTAAAAAAATGCTGGGTTGTTTCAACCCAAATTTGGGTCAAATATGGACAAACCCAAATGTTGGGTTAAAAATGTAATTAAAAAATGTACAGGTGAAAGTGAAAGTTGGGTTAAAATTTTAAATTACATTTTTAAACCCAACATTTGGGTTAAACATCTCTTCAAAACATGCTGGGTTGTTTCAACCCAAATTTGGGTCAAACCCAAATGTTGGGTTAAAAATGTAATTTAAAATTTTAACCCAACTTCAACTTTCACCTGTACATTTTTTAATTACATTTTTAACCCAACATTTGGGGTTGTCCATATTTGACCCAAATTTGGGTTGAAACAACCCAGCATTTTTTAGAGTGTTAATTCCTTCTAATTGTCCTGAGCCTAAAATCACTTCTTTTAAATCACAGAGCGCATTTTCAGCTTCTTCGGTCCAATTTAAATTATTACCTTTTATTGTCGCATAGGCCTATATAGGCTTCGCCATTTGGCTAAATTTAGGAATTACATCTCTAACATAATTCATTAGTCCCATTATTTGTTGTACATTTTTTTTTATTTTTTTTTTATTGCAAGTTAACAAAAACATTGTAGTTTATACAAGATAACAGATCAATGAATTATATACACATACAAAAGAAGGAAAGACGTACATGGAGCACACACAATGTAAAAAACAAACACAAAAAAAACAGTTAAATATAAATATATCGATCTAGTGATGTATGCAGGTACATTGGTAAGTTTAAGCAATGGGATATTTTAGAGATTTAGATAGAAGCAATATTGAGATATTCATAGTAATTGTAATAGAATTGTAGTAGATGTAGAGGCAGTGTTCATACTAATAATAATAATTATAACAAAGATAAAAATAGTGGCGGTAGTACTTGGCAACAAACAGCATTCATGAAAATAAAAGTAGGAGTGGTAGTAGTGGTAGCACTGTATTTTTTAATAATAATAATAGTAATTATAATAATACTTTTAGATCAGTAAATAAAATGATTGTGAATATACACTATTCTCTGGGCCTGGGAGCCATTCTACCATTGCCGGTGAGCACAACCAACAGACCCCTCGACCCCTCACCGTCAGCGACACCCAACCCCAAGAGTTACACCTCTGTTTCGCTGAGTCTTCCTCCGCAGAGTAAGATGGGGCACCATAACAGGCACCTCCGGACCAAGCTCACCTAGTCTGGTTGTGACCTGACAGGACATAAGTCAAGTTTGGTTGCCCCTTTGTTTTTTGTTTAGTTTTTTCTGTTCTTTTTTTCTTTCCTCCTTTTCTTTGGTAATCTGTGGCTTAGACCCTAGTGTACACTGGTTAGCTCCCTTGCCAGAGACACCACATCCAGCCCAAATATCCGTCCACCATATTTTTTTTACTTGACGGAAGGGATTGGGGACATGGGCGTGTTACTAATGACCGTGTTGACAAGATGTGCCAGTCGCGCCCACTGACAGCACCTAGAACATCGCCTGACCCAGGTCATTTATATTTACCATGAAGATTTAATAATATCAATACGACTACCCCTACTACCACCATCTCAAAAAAAAAAAAAAAAAAAAAAAATAAATAGTATTAATATGCGGTTTTTACATGAAAAATTATAGTATAACTTATCATAATATATACATACACATATATACACACATGAATGATGTAGATCAATTACTTATTTATTATAGGGATAGTTTGTATCTATGCATATTGAATATCCTTATTATTAATTCATCCTATATACCAAAGACTGAAGATTTTAATTGAGGCATTAACTCCCTAGCTAGTTTTATTCAATATTTAAGGATGAGAGCAGTGGACTGAAAATATTATTAGATTTGTATAGTTGGTTTTTAATTGCTAACGTTTATTTCTCTTTTATAATATGAACCCTTAGTAGATGTAACCATTGTGTAATTGATATTTGGTGTTTATTTTTCCAGTTGAGTAATATTGTTTTTTTGGCGATAGCTAGAGATAAGAGCAGAGGTTTTGAGTGTTCAAAGGAGGGGTTCATTTGAGATGTGTCACCTAAAAGACATAATAATGGGAGCGCATTAATTGTAATTTTAAAGAATTCTGATAGTTTATTAACGATATCTATCCAGAACTGATGAACCGGCGGGCATAGCCAGAGTGCATGAAGGAAAGTGTCCGGTGTATTTAAACTGCAGTTAGTACATCTGTCTGAAGTTACTAATCCCATTTTAAACATCTTACGCTGTGTTATGTGAGTTCTGTTGATGATTTTATACTGAATTAACTGGATGTTTATGTTTGTACTTAAGATAAAAGTGTTTCTGCAAATTGTTTTCCACAATTCCTCATTTATGTTGATATTGAGATCTTTTTCCCATTGTTTAACTGGTACTACTATTGTTTTAGTGTATATAGATGATATTAGAGTGTATAATTTACTAAGTGTTTTTAATGAATTACTAATTGTGGTGATATGTTTTAGAATTGGGGGAGGTTGTGCAATATCCTTGTCTCCAGTTGTACTTTTAATAGAATTCCTAATTTGCAAGTAATAGTAATACTGTTCTTTTATTAAATTTCTGAGTTAATTCTGTAAATGTAGCGAAGGTGTTGTAGTAAACAGGTGATGTAGATGTGTGATACCTTTCTTTTTCCATTTAATGTTGTTTAGCGGAATTTTGTTGATAGTAAAGTCAGGATTATGCTAATAGGTGAGTTGATGTGTGGTATCAGTTCATGTTTTGTCAATGTATTAATTTGCCACCAAGCGGTGAGAGTTGTTTTAATTGTTACGTTCTTAAAGAGATTGTTTTGTTTGATTTTTTTTTGTGAGGGATGGGAGATCAGATATAGTTATTTCTTTGCATTCTGTTTGTTCTAACTCTAGCCATGGGTTTTGGGGGTTGTCACCTTTGATCCAGTTGCAAAAGTATTGTAGATGGGACGCTAAGTAATAGTAGTGGAAATTTGGTGCTGCTAGGCCGCCTTGAGATTTATTTTTTGAAGTGTTTGTAAACTAATTTTAGGATTCTTTTTTTTCCAATAAAATTTGCTGATTATTTGATTTAATGATGTAAACCATTTCTTAGTTGGTTGTACCGGAGTCATGGTGAATAGATATAGGAGTTTTGGTAAAATACACATTTTAACTGTTGCAATACGACCTATAATGGAAAGCGGTAGATTCATCCATCGAGTTAAATCATCTTCTATTGTTTTCAGCAGTGGATTAAAATTGAGGCTAAACAAGTCAGAGAGGTTCTGTGATATGTTTTTGTTCCTAAGTATGTAATATTATTAATTTTGAACGGTATGTTTTGTATGCTTCGGTCCTGTGGTTTCATGTTAAGTGGCAAAATTGTTGATTTAGTCCAGTTTATGGAGTAGTCTGATATAATAGAATATTCATTGATGAGTTTTATTATTTCTGTAAGAGAAGTTTTAGGATTTTGTACAAATAGAAGTATGTCGTCTGCGTATAATGAAATTTTATGATCAGTGTTGTTTGATAGAACTCCCAAAATTTTATCATTCTGTCTTATTGCAGCAGCAAGCGGTTCTATAAACAAGGCGAATAGTAATGGTGATAAGGGGCATCCTTGGCGAGTACCTCGCTGAAGTTGGAATGGTGATGATATTATGCCATTCGTTATAACAGATGTACATTTTTAACATTCTCAGGTGAATTTATTTCAGTTATTCTTTCCTTCATTGTCTGCGTAATGACCCTATTACCTGCTGACACCCAGAAACCTAGGAATTCAACTCCATCATGATTTCACTTTTCTTTATATTTATTTTTAATCCTGACTTTGCAATTCGTTTTAATACTTCTTTCACAGATTCTACATGTTCTTTTTCGTTTGCACTAGGATATCATCAATATAAATATCCACTGGTAAGTCTTTTAGTATTTTCCATTATTACACTTGAAATACCACCGATGCATTTATATCCTTGGGGATAAACATAATGTTTAGTATTTACAGTAAATGCAGTTTTTTCTTGACTATTTTCTTTAATTGGAATGGCCCAAAATCCATTAATTAAGTCTAATTTCGTTAGGAATTCACCATCCTTTGATCTCTCAATTGTATCTCTACCGTAATGACGGTCTGGTTTTGTCAATCTATTAAGAGCCTTGAAGTTCGTAACAAGGCGAAATCCCTGACTGTCCGGTTTCGGAACTAATTGAATCGGACTGTTAGTAACACCTGAAGCTACCTCTTTAATAACCCCTTGCTCCAATAATTCTTGTACTGTTTGATCCAATTCTTCTTTACCCAATTTATTAACCGGATACTGTCTCTGTGGTTTATGTACTATGGACAGTTGAGGGGGCCAGGGCCAGGGCGTAGCCGACAGTTGAGGGGGCCAGGGCGTAGCCGACAGTTGAGGGGGCCAGGGCCAGGGCGTAGCCGACGGTTGTGGGGGCCAGGGCATAGCCGACGGTTGAGGGGGCCAGGGTGTAGCCGACGGTTGTGGGGGCCAGGGCGGAGCCGACGGTTGAGGGGGCCAGGGCGTAGCCGACGGTTGAGGGGGCCAGGGCGTAGCCGACGGTTGTGGGGGCCAGGGCATAGCCGACGGTTGAGGGGGCCAGGGCGTAGCCGACGGTTGAGGGGGCCAGGGCGTAGCCGACGGTTGAGGGGGCCAGGGCGTAGCCGACGGTTGTGGGGGCCAGGGCATAGCCGACGGTTGAGGGGGCCAGGGCGGAGCCGACGGTTGTGGGGGCCAGGGCGTAGCCGACGGTTGAGGGGGCCAGGGCGTAGCCGACGGTTGTGGGGGCCAGGGCGTAGCCGACGGTTGAGGGGGCCAGGGCGTAGCCGACGGTTGTGGGGGCCAGGGCGTAGCCGACGGTTGAGGGGGCCAGGGCGTAGCCGACGGTTGTGGGGGCCAGGGCGGAGCCGACGGTTGAGGGGGCCAGGGCGTAGCCGACGGTTGAGGGGGCCAGGGCGTAGCCGACGGTTGTGGGGGCCAGGGTGAGCCGACGGTTGAGGGGGCCAGGGCGTAGCCGACGGTTGAGGGGGCCAGGGCGTAGCCGACGGTTGTGGGGGCCAGGGCATAGCCGACGGTTGAGGGGGCCAGGGCGGAGCCGACGGTTGTGGGGGCCAGGGCGTAGCCGACGGTTGAGGGGGCCAGGGCGTAGCCGACGGTTGTGGGGGCCAGGGCATAGCCGACGGTTGAGGGGGCCAGGGCGTAGCCGACGGTTGTGGGGGCCAGGGCGGAGCCGACGGTTGAGGGGGCCAGGGCGTAGCCGACGGTCGAGGGGGCCAGGGCGGAGCCGACGGTTGTGGGGGCCAGGGCGGTGCCGACGGTTGTGGGGGCCAGGGCGGTGCCGACGGTTGTGGGGGCCAGGGCGGTGCTGACGGTTGTGGGGGGCAGGGCGGTGTTGACGGTTGTTGGGGCCAGGGCATAGCCGACGGTTGTGGGGGCCAGGGCATAGCCGACGGTTGTGGGGGCCAGGGCGGTGCCGACGGTTGTGGGGGCCAGGGCGTAGCCGACGGTTGTGGGGGCCAGGGCGTAGCCGACGGTTGAGGGGGCCAGGGCGTAGCCGACGGTTGAGGGGGCCAGGGTGTAGCCGACGGTTGTGGGGGCCAGGGCGGAGCCGACGGTTGTGGGGGCCAGGGCGTAGCCGACGGTTGTGGGGGCCAGGGCGTAGCCGACGGTTGAGGGGGCCAGGGCATAGCCGACGGTTGTGGGGGCCAGGGCATAGCCGATGGTTGAGGGGGCCAGGGCGGAGCCGACGGTTGAGGGGGCCAGGGCGTAGCCGAAGTTTGAGGGGGCCAGGGCGTAGCTGACGGTTGAGGGGGCCAGGGCGGAGCCGACGGTTGAGGGGGCCAGGGCGTAGCCGACGGTTGTGGGGGCCAGGGCGTAGCTGACGGTTGAGGGGGCCAGGGCGGAGCCGACGGTAGTGGGACGGTAGTTTAACTGCTGAAGCTACCTCTTTAATAACCCCTTGCTTCAATAATTCTTTTACTGTTTGATCCAATTCTTCTTTACCCAATTTATTAACCGGATACTGTCTCTGTGGTTTATGTACTCCACCTATAACTTCGTGAGCAAAATTCTCACTAACTTTTCCACAATGGTTCTTGAATCTCCCACATGGTGTTTCCCTTAATGCTTGTATTAATTCTTCTTTTGATTTCTCGCTTCCAATCATTTTTTGTCTGATATGAATCAGTTCTTGTTCTATATTTACCTGTTTCAATCTCAAAACTTTTTTAAGATCTCCACCCGCAAGTAAATTTTCTTCTCCTTTTATCATATTTACACCGAATTTTTCTCCCAATCCGTTCCTCTTCTATCTTTCCATTATATGTTTGAACTAATATTTTATCTGTATATTGTATTAGCTCTGTTGTGGACGATGGTCTCCGGTATCTAGCAAAAATTATATTCCTTTTATATTCACAAATAATTCCTCATTCCTTTCTAAGACTCTCTTGTCACAGATATTCTCCTTCAACAGGCCAAGTTCACTTCATTGTTTAGGTTTTTCTGACTTTTCTGTAATTTCGATTGTTTCTTTCATCTCTGCAGCTGCTTGTATTTCTTCTTTGGAAACGAATTTGTTTCTACCAAATCTTTTTACATTTGAGTATGTGGTCTTGCTTTTCTTTATTACTTGATTTTTCTGCTCTGGTGTCAGTTTCCCCCATTTATCATCTGGGATATAGCTGGACTTCTGTGTAGTTCCTTTTCGATCATTCTTAAATGTACTCATGGCACTATTATTCTTTTGCCAGGTCATTGTCTTTTGATTCCCTGCCTTTGGTACACTAAACCTATTCCTTTCGACTTGTCTGGCTTGAAATCGGGTATTGTAGGGCTGAACATTATCCATTTGAACCTTTGATTGTTTTCTTATCTCTCCTTTTTGTTGTTTTTGAATCTTTCTATCTTGGGACTCCTTTCTTTTTACAAATTGAGTATTTAAATCATACTCAGCCAATCTCTCTTCTATTTGTCTTTTAGTTGTTGTATTTAGGATCGTCACTAATGTATAACCGCCTGGTATTTTACGTCCTACATCTCTTAGCAGTCTTACTTTATCTGACATCGGTATTTCATCTTCAATAGATAACCAGACACTTAGTAGCGGTACTTGGTCTTTATTGGCATTCACCAGCATATTTTGCCACTGTGTATATTTGTCCTCAACGCCAGTTAGGTCTCGAACTCTTGCCAGTGCCTCTGCAGAGATGGCATGGCCTGTACATGTATGTACTAGTCCAGTTATTGCCTCTGGGCCTAACCCTGCTTGTGTTGCTGATTTAATTATACAATCTGTATAATTATTATAATCCTTAAAAGACCGAAGCGCCGGCGCCCTCAGAATCCTTAAAAGACCGAAGCGCCGGCGCCCTCAGATCACTTGGACGTGGCTGTTTTTACAAGAGGTAAAAACGATATAAATACTGTTCGTTTTCTCACACAAACCGCTCGTTTCGTGTCTTAGGCCATCAATGTGTACTTACATTTACGAGTCATTAAATCATGTTAGAACGGTTTGACCTAAAAATATCAAAATTGAAACTACTGCGGAAACAAAGACACCTCCATCTTGGATGCCCTTGAGGTAAGCTAAAACATATCAAAAATTAATTTCAAAGTGAACTATCCCTTTAATTCATCCTGACTTGTCTCTGCTTCACTTTCACTTTCGCACTCCCAGTTTTCTTCATTTTTTCTCCTTAAATTATCGATGGCCCTTAGACCTCTTGTATTCTCTAAATCTCTTTGTAGTTTTTTATTTTGACTTTTCAATAGCTTAATTACGTTATCCATTTCCATAACTATGTTCCTGTTGTACTCGTACCCTTCCTGGAACAAAGTCTGTTTTCCTGATTTTGACCATCCTTCTTGGTCGGCTATTTGTACCGCAGACCGTAGACGGGGACTTACTAGCCGTTTTTATTTGACCATAAGTCTAATCCCTTTCTGGTATTACTTTTTTATCCCATTTACTCAATAATTCTCTTTTTTCACCACTCGGATTTCTATATTTATATCCTCTAAATTCCACTTCCGGCCAGTCATTCTGTATCTGCTTGGTTACCCTTTTTAATGGTATTTTAGCCCCTTTTTTGTGTTTTAACCTAGTCTCTTTTCTGAGCACTAGTTCTTCCTCGCTAACTTCATATTCTGTACTTATTCTTGTGGAATTTAATTCATCAGCTTCTCCTTCTCCATCCAGGCTCTCCTCAGAACTTTCCGAGTCTGTTTTTATTTCACTTTGTTGCTCTGTCGCCTTTATTGAAATTTTGTTAGCGAATTCTTCCCCTTCCTGCTCAACTTCCATTATTTTTTCGTATTCCTGTCGCAATGTCCAAATTGCCCTGACCCTATTATGTGCAATTCCTTTATATTATTATCATTTGCTATATCTCTTTTTCCGATTTTTTAATAATTTATTTCTACAGTCTGTCATTATCGCATGAGCTATTAGCTGCCAGTACAGAACTCCAGACGTTAATCTCACAGATCCTATGGATTTCAGCTTCAGTGTTTGTTTTACACTTTCAATCTCTTTTAGGGCCTGTGCGTCTAAAATATTTATAATCACTTGTGTTTCCTTACTTTCTTCATTTCCATTTAGGAGGATTATACCTCCTCTGGTGTCTTGTATTAGTCCATTATAAATCATTACTTCTATATTTCCTCGTCACTTACTATCAATTCCCCCATATTTTTATTCGTAGCTTCTTCTGTCTCTAGAGTATGTTCTTCTTCTCTCTCAAAATGAACTATTTTTTCTCTATCTGATTGTTCTGTTGTCATTCTGTTCAATATTTTAAGTGAGGGATCACTTCCGGCGCTTGCACAGACCGAAGCGCCGGCGCCCTCAGATCACTTGGACGTGGCTGTGTTTACAAGAGATAAAAACGATATAAATACTGTTCGTTTTCTCACACAAACCACTCGTTTCGTGTCTTAGGCCATCAATGTGTACTTACATTTACGAGTCAATAAATCATCTTTAATTTGGACTTCTCTGTGCATGCTCTTTGAGGTGGTGACCATAGACCTGCATTATATGACTGACAGACAAGAACGGTTTGACCTAAAAATATCAAAATTGAAACTACTGCGGAAACAAAGACACCTACATCTTGGATGCCCTTGAGGTAAGCTAAAACATATAAAAAATTAATTTCAAAGTGAACTATCCCTTTAATGAATTTCTTCTAATCTTTTGTTTAGAATACTTTTCCTCTTTGTTAGGCCTTACGTTCTTCCGTATTCCTATTCCATATTATCCTTCTATACAATAGAGATTTTAGTAGTGTGGTGCATGCACTGTATAACCCTGACCAGGTTATCTTAATAATTCTGCTGTGAATTATTCTTTGTCTATAAGATTCCTCTTTTTAGACTTCTCTCAGTATTGAGATTTTAACACTACTATTTGTCTAACCTTTCCATTAGGTTTTACAAATTCGTTTCTTATCTTTTATTATGTAATCTACACAATAATTCTCGGTATTTATGAGCACTTGTTTATTGATTTTGGCGAGAAATCAATAATCAATGTGCCCCGAGTTGGGCGCCATGTTTTATGGTGTCGGATCTAACCTTATTTTGTATATAATAATAATAATTCATCACATTTATATAGCGCTTTTCTGGACACTCAAAGCGCTTCACATAGAAGGGGGAATCCCCTCAACCACCACCAATGTGCAGCATCCACCTGGATGATGCGACGGCAGCCATATTGCACCAGAACGCCCACCACACACCAGCTTACTGGTGGAGAGGAGACAGAGTGATGAAGCCAATTGGTATATATATATACATGGGGATGATTAGGAGGCCATGATGGACAGAGGCCACTGGGCAAATTTGGCCAGGATGCCGGGGTTACACCCCTACTCTTTCGAAAGACATCCTGGGATTTTTTGTGACCACAGAGAGTCAGGACCTCGGTTTAACGTCTCATCCGAAGGACGGTGCTCTTTGACAGTATAGTGTCCCCATTACCATACTGGGGCGTTAGGACCCACACAGACCACAGGGTGAGCGCCCCCTGCTGGCCTCACTAACACCTCTTCCAGCAGCAACCTGGTTTTCTCAGAAGGTCTCCCATCCCGGTACTAACCAGGCTCAGCCCTGCTTAGCTTTAGTGGCCAACCAGTCTTGGGCTACAGGGCGATATGGCTGCTGACACTTTATATATAGATCATCAGCACCTTCTACCTTATTTGATTTATAATCTCAGGTAAGGTAAAGTATAGGTCCAATTCTACACTAGATAATAAGTATTCAAACTCATACTTACAGTCTAGAAGAAAGACCCCTCCGTGGTTTAGTTCTTTATAGAAAGCAGAGACTGGTGGCAGGCAATCTTTTTTTTTTTTTTATAATGATTACAAGTAATTTTATTATATTTGTTGTTCAAAGTTTTCCATACAAAGTATTACGTATAAGTACAGTAAAAGAGGTTGGCTCATCTCCCAGCGTCTGACACATACATGGAATACTGTGCTTTTATAATGCATATTACATATCACACCTCTTTATTACATATTCAATCTTATATGCACAATTCATCCAATCCCAGATCTTGATCAATGGATAACATCCTTTAATCCTTTCACCATTTTCTAATAAAAAGTTCTGTACTCCTTCATCCTTCTTCTCGTCTAGAACAGCACTACGGTAATACTTGCATTTTCCTTACTATACGCATGCTTAATATTGGTTTCTTAATACAGGTTATATTCCACTTATTTGCTCCTTGCCTCAATAAAATAACTTTTCCAAATATGGCTTGTTGTGTTTTCTTTTATCATTTTCCAATAAAACTTTTTTAACAAAACATGTCTCTGTGTAGTCTTTATAAACCCAATAAACATTTCTAACAAATCATGTCTCTGTGTTTTATTTCTCTGGGCTTCATCTTATAAGCAACTTATTATAAAAGTTGTCACACAACAATAAGCAAATTATTATAAAAGTTGGCATAGTAGCACAGAGTAATGATGATAATTGTCAAGGATGCTAAGAAGATACACACACAGAACACCTACTCCCATCAGGTGTAGGCTTAGTCAGATGCACAACAATGTGGACACTTGTCAGGAACTCTGACCATATAGCAAGGTTTATGTCCATCGTTGGCTTTGGCAAGCCGAACAAGATCTCTAGTGTCTGTGGTGGTCTGTTCCTCCTCATGGCATCTTCAACTCTTTGCTGTTCATGTCCCACAGGAACAAGATCTCTAGTGTCTGTGGTGGTCTGTTCCTCCTCATGGCATCTTCAACTCTCTGCTGTTCCTGTCCCACAGAAACAAGATCTCTAGTGTCTGTGGTGGTCTGTTCCTCCTCATGGCATGTTCAACTCTTTGCTGTTCATGTCCCACAGGAACAAGATCTCTAGTGTCTGTGGTGGTCTGTTCCTCCTCATGGCATGTTCAACTCTTTGCTGTTCATGTCCCACAGGAACAAGATCTCTAGTGTCTGTAGTGGTCTGTTCCTCCTCATGGCATCTTCAACTCTTTGCTGTTCATGTCCCACAGGAACAAGATCTCTAGTGTCTGTGGTGGTCTGTTCCTCCTCATGGCATCTTCAACTCTCTGCTGTTCCTGTCCCACAGAAACAAGATCTCTAGTGTCTGTGGTGGTCTGTTCTTCCTCATGGCATGTTCAACTCTTTGCTGTTCATGTCCCACAGGAACAAGATCTCTAGTGTCTGTGGTGGTCTGTTCCTCCTCATGGCATGTTCAACTCTTTGCTGTTCATGTCCCACAGGAACAAGATCTCTAGTGTCTGTAGTGGTCTGTTCCTCCTCATGGCATGTTCAACTCTTTGCTGTTCATGTCCCACAGGAACAAGATCTCTAGTGTCTGTGGTGGTCTGTTCCTCCTCATGGCATGTTCAACTCTTTGCTGTTCATGTCCCACAGGAACAAGATCTCTAGTGTCTGTAGTGGTCTGTTCCTCCTCATGGCATCTTCAACTCTTTGCTGTTCATGTCCCACAGGAACAAGATCTCTAGTGTCTGTAGTGGTCTGTTCCTCCTCATGGCATCTTCAACTCTTTGCTGTTCATGTCCCACAGGAACAAGATCTCTAGTGTCTGTGGTGGTCTGTTCCTCCTCATGGCATCTTCAACTCTCTGCTGTTCCTGTCCCACAGAAACAAGATCTCTAGTGTCTGTGGTGGTCTGTTCCTCCTCATGGCATGTTCAACTCTTTGCTGTTCATGTCCCACAGGAACAAGATCTCTAGTGTCTGTGGTGGTCTGTTCCTCCTCATGGCATGTTCAACTCTTTGCTGTTCATGTCCCACAGGAACAAGATCTCTAGTGTCTGTAGTGGTCTGTTCCTCCTCATGGCATCTTCAACTCTTTGCTGTTCATGTCCCACAGGAACAAGATCTCTAGTGTCTGTAGTGGTCTGTTCCTCCTCATGGCATCTTCAACTCTCTGCTGTTCCTGTCCCACAGGAACAAGATCTCTAGTGTCTGTAGTGGTCTGTTCCTCCTCATGGCATCTTCAACTCTTTGCTGTTCATGTCCCACAGGAACAAGATCTCTAGTGTCTGTGGTGGTCTGTTCCTCCTCATGGCATGTTCAACTCTTTGCTGTTCATGTCCCACAGGAACAAGATCTCTAGTGTCTGTGGTGGTCTGTTCCTCCTCATGGCATCTTCAACTCTCTGCTGTTCATCTCCCACAGGAACAAGATCTCTAGTGTCTGTAGTGGTCTGTTCCTTCTCATGGCATCTTCAACTCTTTGCTGTTCATGTCCCACAGGAACAAGATCTCTAGTGTCTGTGGTGGTCTGTTCCTCCTCATGGCATCTTCAACTCTCTGCTGTTCATGTCCCACAGGAACAAGATCTCTAGTGTCTGTGGTGGTCTGTTCCTCCTCATGGCATCTTCAACTCTCTGCTGTTCATGTCCCACAGGAACAAGATCTCTAGTGTCTGTGGTGGTCTGTTCCTCCTCATGGCATCTTCAACTCTCTGCTGTTCATGTCCCACAGGAACAAGATCTCTAGTGTCTGTGGTGGTCTGTTCCTTCTCATGGCATCTTCAACTCTTTGCTGTTCATGTCCCACAGGAACAAGATCTCTAGTGTCTGTGGTGGTCTGTTCCTCCTCATGGCATCTTCAACTCTCTGCTGTTCATCTCCCACAGGAACAAGATCTCTAGTGTCTGTAGTGGTCTGTTCCTTCTCATGGCATCTTCAACTCTTTGCTGTTCATGTCCCACAGGAACAAGATCTCTAGTGTCTGTGGTGGTCTGTTCCTCCTCATGGCATCTTCAACTCTCTGCTGTTCATGTCCCACAGGAACAAGATCTCTAGTGTCTGTAGTGGTCTGTTCCTTCTCATGGCATCTTCAACTCTTTGCTGTTCATGTCCCACAGGAACAAGATCTCTAGTGTCTGTGGTGGTCTGTTCCTCCTCATGGCATCTTCAACTCTCTGCTGTTCATCTCCCACAGGAACAAGATCTCTAGTGTCTGTGGTGGTCTGTTCCTCCTCATGGCATCTTCAACTCTCTGCTGTTCATGTCCCACAGGAACAAGATCTCTAGTGTCTGTGGTGGTCTGTTCCTCCTCATGGCATCTTCAACTCTCTGCTGTTCATGTCCCACAGGAACAAGATCTCTAGTGTCTGTGGTGGTCTGTTCCTCCTCATGGCATGTTCAACTCTTTGCTGTTCATGTCCCACAGGAACAAGATCTCTAGTGTCTGTGGTGGTCTGTTCCTCCTCATGGCATCTTCAACTCTCTGCTGTTCATGTCCCACAGGAACAAGATCTCTAGTGTCTGTGGTGGTCTGTTCCTCCTTATGGCATCTTCAACTCTCTGCTGTTCATGTCCCACAGGAACAAGATCTCTAGTGTCTGTGGTGGTCTGTTCCTCCTTATGGCATCTTCAACTCTCTGCTGTTCATGTCCCACAGGAACAAGATCTCTAGTGTCTGTGGTGGTCTGTTCCTCCTTATGGCATCTTCAACTCTCTGCTGTTCATGTCCCACAGGAACAAGATCTCTAGTGTCTGTGGTGGTCTGTTCCTCCTCATGGCATCTTCAACTCTCTGCTCTTCATGTCCCACAGGAACAAGATCTCTAGTGTCTGTGGTGGTCTGTTCCTCCTCATGGCATCTTCAACTCTCTGCTCTTCATGTCCCACAGGAACAAGATCTCTAGTGTCTGTGGTGGTCTGTTCCTCCTCATGGCATCTTCAACTCTCTGCTGTTCATGTCCCACAGGAACAAGATCTCTAGTGTCTGTGGTGGTCTGTTCCTCCTTATGGCATCTTCAACTCTCTGCTGTTCATGTCCCACAGGAACAAGATCTCTAGTGTCTGTGGTGGTCTGTTCCTCCTTATGGCATCTTCAACTCTCTGCTGTTCATGTCCCACAGGAACAAGATCTCTAGTGTCTGTGGTGGTCTGTTCCTCCTCATGGCATCTTCAACTCTCTGCTCTTCATGTCCCACAGGAACAAGATCTCTAGTGTCTGTGGTGGTCTGTTCCTCCTCATGGCATCTTCAACTCTCTGCTCTTCATGTCCCACAGGAACAAGATCTCTAGTGTCTGTGGTGGTCTGTTCCTCCTCATGGCATCTTCAACTCTCTGCTGTTCATGTCCCACAGGAACAAGATCTCTAGTGTCTGTGGTGGTCTGTTCCTTATCATCTGCAAAACCAAGTATGCAAAGGTTACAACTTTTAAGGGAGTATCAACATGTAGTAGTTAATTTGTTAGGCATCGTAGTATTCCACATAATAACTCGATCTCTGATGACAACAGAGATGGCAAATTTTGATTGAATAATGAGATGATTGCTCAGGATATAATGAAGGAAAAATAGCATGAAAAAATATATCCCTGTTCACATGATGACTGTGACAAGGTGTAGAAAAAAACAAAATAAAATAAAATGGGAAAAGAATGCGGTGGATATGAAGTGACCAAATAAAATCAGTTGACTATCAGGAAACTGTAGTACAAGATTTGAGATACGGAGTTCCCATGTCTCAAATGAAAAGTAAAGTAAATGATCATGGTGTTACTGTAAGATGGCAAAAAAAACAGGATTTACAGAATCTGTTCAGTTTGGCACAGTGAGGCTTTCTGAATAACACCGCTACCTCACCATGTATTTGTTTGTGTGACTCAATTTTTGTTGCCCAGCTAACAATACCATCGAATGTATTTTCACACATGAGTGATTGCTGTAAACGCAGCCCTGCATTTGTAAGCAGTAATTCAAGGAGATTTACACTGTTGAGGATTACCCCCTTTAATTCCAGAGTACTCCTCAAAGTTCAAACATATTTTCTGCATGTGTCTTAACGATTCTTCAGTACTCTGTTTCCGATTGAAAATCAATTCCCATCCAACAGGACTACAACCCCGCAGATCACGAAGGCATTGTTTTAGTCTATTAAAGATTTCACTCTTAGGCTCATTTTGATACATTGACTGCACAATGGTGCCTGTCATCAAAACCTGTAGTATCTTTAGATCAGAACATCTGGAATTGAGCTGATAACAATTTGCCAAATATCTTTTGTTTCGGGCTGAAATGCATGTTTTAGGTCGCAAAATGTGACAATTTACTCTCAGTCTAGAGCCCTGTATAGTGTTTTATTTCTGCTTTTACATGAGCGCCACCTACTGTCAGAGAGTGATTAAAAAAAAAAAAATTATTGATCTGAACTGACAAATTACACATTCCTGTTGGTTGAACACGAGTTAATAGATAATCAATCAACAGTGTCCTGTGCTCACCACACACCGGCTATAGGGGGAGAGGAGAGATTTGGCTATAGGGTGATGTGTGGCTAACTTACACAGAAGAGACTTTGTTGCTCAGCACATGAAAATAAACTACTTACCGTGATCTCAGACTGTGTTTAAGTGGTTTCTCCACTGTGTGGATCCTCATGTGTCGCTTCAGGCGACTTATAATATAGAAACTCTTCCCGCACTGATCACACGTGTGCGGCTTCTCTCCAGTGTGGATCCTCTCATGTGATCTCAGATTTGCTGACTGACTGAATCTCTTGTCACAGTGTGAACACTTGTAAGGTTTTTCTCCAGTGTGGATCCTCTCGTGTGTTTTCAGATCTGTTGACTCACTGAATCTCTTGTCACAGTGTGAACACTTGTAAGGTTTTTCTCCAGTGTGGATCCTCTCGTGTCTTTTCAGATTTGCTGACTCACTGAATCTCTTGTCACAGTGTGAACACTTGTAAGGTTTTTCTCCAGTGTGGATCCTCTCATGTGTTTTCAGATGTGATGACAGACTGAATCTCTTGTCGCAGTGTGAACACTTGTAAGGTTTTTCTCCAGTGTGATTTCTCTGGTGCAGTTTTAAATGGTTTGCTGTAGTAAAAGTCTTCTCACACTCAAAGCACATGTACTCTCCCACACCAGTGTGAGTTTTCTCATGTCTATGTAAATTATGCCGCAGTGAAAAACTCTTTCCACACACAGAACATGAATGCGGCTTCTCCGTCGTATGAACTGTCAGGTGTGTCTTCAGGTTTGATGCACAGTGAAATGTTTTTCCACACTGATCACATGTGAACGGCTTCTCTCCAGTGTGGATCCTCATGTGAAGATTAAGGTTTGATGATTGACTGAAACTCTTCCCGCACTGATCACATGAGAACGGCTTCTCTCCAGTGTGGATCCTCATGTGAAGATTAAGGGATGATGATTGACTGAAACTCTTCCCGCACTGATCACATGAGAACGGCTTCTCTCCTGTGTGGATCATCATGTGAAGATTAAGGGATGATGATTGACTGAATCTCTTCCCGCACTGATCACATGAGAACGGCTTCTCTCCCGTGTGGATCATCATGTGAATCTCAAGACTTTGTTTGGTTGTGAAACTGTTTCCACACTGAGTGCAGGTGAAAGATTTCTTGGCTCTTTTCTTCAAAAATGTCTTTTTAGTCTTTAGTCTCAAAGGTTTTTCTCCAGGTTGGACATGATGTTCCTCCTCCACTTCACTCAGTTCTTCTCTCTCCTCGCTCTCTTCCATCAGGTCTGACATGAAAGGAAAAAATTAGTGCTGTCAAACGATTAAAATATTTAATCACGATTAATCGAATTAATGTCAGTTAACTCGCGATTAATCGCACATTTTTATCTATTAAATGTCTCTTGATTTCTTTTTGTCCCATTATTTTTTCTCAATTTAATGCTCTTATCAACATGGAAAAGTGGATTGGCTTGCTTTGTACAAATGTTTTTTTTTATTGAAAACAACATTGGCATATACTGTAGTGTTCAATTACACACTAAAATTCTCACTTGGAGCAAATATTCTCACACAACGTAACACTGTCCCTCAATAAAAAGGGTGAAAGAAATACTGATGAGGAGGCGGAGAATTCGCATCAGCTGTGTGTGTGCTTGGCCATCAGCTGTGTGTGTGCTTGGCCATCAGTGTGTGTGTGTGCTTGGCCATCAGCGTGTGTTTGCTTGGCCATCAGCTGTGTGTGTGCTTGGCCATCAGTGTGTGTTTGCTTGGCCATCAGCTGTGTGTGTGCTTGGCCATCAGTGTGTGTGTGCTTGGCCATCAGCTGTGTGTGTGCTTGGCCATCAGTGTGTGTGTGCTTGGCCATCAGTGTGTGTGTGCTTGGCCATCAGTGTGTGTGTGCTTGGCCATCAGCTGTGTGTGTGCTTGGCCATCAGCTGTGTGTGTGCTTGGCCATCAGTGTGTGTGTGCTTGGCCATCAGTGTGTGTTTGCTTGGCCATCAGCTGTGTGTGTGCTTGGCCATCAGTGTGTGTTTGCTTGGCCATCAGTGTGTGTGTGCTTGGCCATCAGCTGTGTGTGTGCTTGGCCATCAGCTGTGTGTGTGCTTGGCCATCAGTGTGTGTGTGTGCTTGGCCATCAGCGTGTGTTTGCTTGGCCATCAGCTGTGTGTGTGCTTGGCCATCAGTGTGTGTTTGCTTGGCCATCAGCTGTGTGTGTGCTTGGCCATCAGTGTGTGTGTGCTTGGCCATCAGCTGTGTGTGTGCTTGGCCATCAGTGTGTGTGTGCTTGGCCATCAGTGTGTGTGTGCTTGGCCATCAGTGTGTGTGTGCTTGGCCATCAGCTGTGTGTGTGCTTGGCCATCAGCTGTGTGTGTGCTTGGCCATCAGTGTGTGTGTGCTTGGCCATCAGTGTGTGTTTGCTTGGCCATCAGCTGTGTGTGTGCTTGGCCATCAGTGTGTGTTTGCTTGGCCATCAGTGTGTGTGTGCTTGGCCATCAGCTGTGTGTGTGCTTGGCCATCAGCTGTGTGTGTGCTTGGCCATCAGCTGTGTGTGTGCTTGGCCATCAGTGTGTGTTTGCTTGGCCATCAGCTGTGTGTGTGCTTGGCCATCAGTGTGTGTTTGCTTGGCCATCAGCTGTGTGTGTGCTTGGCCATCAGTGTGTGTGTGCTTGGCCATCAGCTGTGTGTGTGCTTGGCCATCAGTGTGTGTGTGCTTGGCCATCAGTGTGTGTGTGCTTGGCCATCAGTGTGTGTGTGCTTGGCCATCAGCTGTGTGTGTGCTTGGCCATCAGCTGTGTGTGTGCTTGGCCATCAGCTGTGTGTGTGCTTGGCCATCAGCTGTGTGTGTGTGCTTGGCCATCAGTGTGTGTGTGCTTGGCCATCAGCTGTGTGTGTGCTTGGCCATCAGTGTGTGTGTGCTTGGCCATCAGCTGTGTGTGTGCTTGGCCATCAGTGTGTGTGTGCTTGGCCAATAGTGTGTGTGTGCTTGGCCATCAGCTGTGTGTGTGCTTGGCCATCAGCTGTGTGTGTGCTTGGCCATCAGTGTGTGTGTGCTTGGCCAATAGTGTGTGTGTGCTTGGCCATCAGCTGTGTGTGTGCTTGGCCATCAGTGTGTGTGTGCTTGGCCATCAGTGTGTGTGTGCTTGGCCATCAGTGTGTGTGTGCTTGGCCATCATCAAGTGGTGTTTCAGACTGGACGTGCTGCGATGATGATAGCTCAGTTCAAAACGACAAAACACACAGATCACTTTGGTCTCGTCAATGGAACTATTTGGCAGCTTTTTAAAAGTAAACTTTCTATTCAGAATCTTATTGGCATCCATTTCGGCGTCTCTCGCTCGTCATCCACTCAAAACGTAACGTTAACCTACTATTTGGCCGGCTCGCAAGCCCAAACAAGTGTGTGCGGCGTGCCTGTTGTTTTGTTTCCGGTCTAGCTAGATCCGGTTGCGCTTTGGTCTGCGAAGCAACAAACGTCCTCGCGCGACGCAAGCCATTGAAATGCCACGTCCTGTTGCAAAAGCATGTGAAAAAAAAACAAAAGTTTGCTAGGCCAAAAAGACCGTTAAAGGGGGGGTGAAACACTCAGTTTCACTCAATCTCATGTTAATCTTGAGTACCTATAGAGTAGTATTGCATCCTTCATATCTCCAAAAAGTCTTTAGTTTTATTATATTTATAAAAGAAAGATAGGCTGTACCGAGTCTTTCCGGAAAAAGCCGAGCGGGTGGAGGCGTGCCGTGTGAGCGGAGCTAAATAATCACGACACGAGCGCGCGAAGCTTTTGCGTTGAGAGCGTCTGGAAGCTGTGACATCCGAAAATAAACCATGGCTAACAATCAGATTCAGCCATACATTTGTGATCCAGAATCAGATCCCGAGGCTGAGATTGAAGAGCGTAGTGTCTTAGAACACCATGTCATGCGCGAGTTTTACAACATTAGTGTGTTGTAAACAGACAGACTCGTGGTTTATGAGGACATGATTTATTTTTACAATAAACAAACTGACACCTACAGTGGCCAGCTAAACAAATGTATTTAAACACACACACCATAGATCGCATGCTCCATAGATATACATTAACTGTATGTGATCATGTTGTTTACTTGCTGTGCTTACACGCCGATAGTTAACAACTCACAGACATTTGAAGCAGTTTTACTCACCGCCTGCGGTTCCAACGCACGACCGTGAACCTTTATCGTTGGGACTGCTCCATCTTTAAGTATTAGGCGATCTGCAAATCCGGCGTTGAACTGGGCCTTGTTTATAAAACTATTACCGTCGAAATAAAGGGAACAAACAAAAACACTTGCACAACTCCGTTGCTGCTCTGGAAAAACAAAATCCACCCACAGGTCCCTTAACGCTGGGTTCTTTGGAAATGTGTGCAGTGTTGTCTTGCCCTGGCAACCAAAAACACACTTTTTTGGTGGCATTTTTTTTATTCCAGCGCTCTGATGGGCATAGGCGTACTCTCGCACGCACTAGGCTACAGATGCGCGCGCGCCCTTCCGGGAGAAGTGCCCTTAAGACCCGTATAAGGAAATTCCGGCCACTCTGACGTCACACACGCCCGTATTCGAAAAAAACTTTCCGAAACTTGTGACAAACCGGAAGGAGTATTTTTGGAACAGAATTACTCCATCAAACTTACAACTTCATTTTTGAAACTTTGTCCATGTTAAGCATGGGAATCCAACTCTTTAACAGTGTAAAAATCTCACTATGCATGAAACAGCATTTCACCCCCCCTTTAATCTCGCGATAAAAAAAAAATTACGCCGTTAATAACGCGTTTAACTGACAGCCCTAAAAAAAGATTACATTTATTTTTCAGTACATCAAAATACTTCAAAGAGAGAAATATAAAGTGAAAGGACATGAAAGTGAGCCCTGATGTAATGGTAGAAAGTAGACAACTGCTATAAAATATTATGTCCTTGAAACTTTCCATGAATTTATCTTCCAATTCTTATTTTTAAAACATTATAGGCACAAATCCCATGTTTCTTTAGCAAGAACTATTAATTTGATCAATGACAATTATCTAACATGATATTAACATTAAAATATACAATACTGCCATATTTTGACACCAACTTTTAGATTGATATTTGTTTTACTAAAACGGTTTAATTATTAACAGCCGTTCACACTAGACTTTTCCTTCATGGACGGCTCTATGAAGAAGCTCTTTCTACTGCATGATGGGAAGGCAAGAGAATAATCTCAATCCATTGTCTCAGTTTTTACACAAACTGTAGCATTGACTGTATTCATCAACCCTGTTACCAAAGTTACTGTAAGAAGAATCTCTATAAATATGAATAACTTATACAGTATTATATTTGACAAATACAACTTTATCAGTAACAAGGTGTTTACTGATGATTCCTAAAAATATATGTTTCAACTATGTTGAAAATGACTAATATTCTGGTAAAGTTGTTGCAAATTGGGAACCAGATATAAAATAAATTTAAAAATAAAACAGCTAAAATAGTATTGTTGAAATAAACCCAGAACATTCTGTACCATTTCATAGTTTAAAGGAGTAGTTCATTTTTAAAAAAACGTTTGCTGATAATTTACTCACCCCCATGTCATCCAAGATGTCCATGTCTTTCGTTCTTCAGTCGAAAAGAAATGAAGGTTTTTGATGAAAACATTTCTCCATATAATGGACTTCAATGGGACCCAAACGGTTCAAGCTCTAAATGACAGTTTCAGTGCAGCTTCAAAGGGCTTTAAACGATACCAGACGATGAATAAGGGTCTTATCTAGCGAAACGATCGCTCATTTCAAAAATAAATAAAAAAGTTTAAGTTTTATAAGCACAAATGCTCGCCTTGCTCTGTTCTGTGATGCACGTTCGTGAATACGCAATTACGTTGAAAAGGTCACGCTTTCTGTCCTGACGAAAATGTTCTTTTAGCCTTTTTAATATTAAAACACCCAGGATACGCACACGAAATGGGCATTTTAAACGATAAACTGACACAAAGACATTTGAATATGTGTATATGGTCCTCCTTCCTCACATTTGTAAACACTAGGGTTGGGTATCGTTTGAATTTGAACGATTCCAATTCCGATTCCTTGTTTTGATTCCGGTTCCTAACGATTCTCGATTCCGATTCTTTTAAGAGGCGGGGTCAAAAAAGTTAAGGATATTTTAAATGAGCTAGCTAACCAACAGTCTTTCTGAAGGAAATAGTCTGACCTTCTCCATCAATTTTAATTCTATGAACTTTTAACTTTTTATGAACTTTACTATGAATTTCTCACAGGGCTGTTTTCAACTACAATATAAATATCAAATATATGAACTTGAATATAAATATTATAAATTATGGATATATTTTCACAGGGGTACACTTTCCTCAAGAGAGCTTTATTTTTGAAAACCTCATGAAAACACATTTACACATGAGTGTATGATGCTGCAGATACTTGAACATGTTACCGTGCTCCCACTGAAGGGCTAACCTAGGGCTGTCAAAATTGCTCAAGAATGACATTCGAATATTCCCTCTAAAGAAACCACATATATTCGAACTATTCGAACATCTGGTTGCGCATTTTGTCAATGACGCGCATTACGTCAATAACAGGACAAATTAATACAAAGAGACATAACTACTTGTATAGGTAGTTTAAGTTTAAACATATTTGACAACGTATTAACTTACACAAAAAAAAGTAAAACAACTAATGGCCAAGACCGCAGACCTCACTCTCGCTCAACCGCAGTCTCTCTCTCTCTCTCTCTCTCTCTCTCGCTCTCTGCGCATAACGGTTTAAATGAACAACAATAAACAAATGTTGAGTGCTGGATCAAGAGTTTTGTGCAAGCAATTTAAGGTCACGACTCTTGTCCTAAATATAGCAGGCTTCATTCAGTGATTGAAACAAATATTATTAACATTAATTGTAGTTTTACAGTATATATAACCGACATTGAACGCTCCGAGCGAGCTGTGGTAAACTGCTGCTATAATGGCTATTTCGGGGGCGTCGGCCCACGCCCCCTTGGCGGGCTCTGAAGTGTATGATGTAATGCTAGCTCATTGGCGCACACGTTGGAGGCGCCCTCACCATTGGATGTGCAGTTGCCGCAGAACAGCCAATGAGTGAGCCAGACACTCACAGTGCTAGCTGTGCAGCTGGAAAATGCGTTTTGCCACTCGCAAAGCAGACAGCCGCGCTTCTGATACCGCGGGCGTGTCCGGTCGGCGGACTGTGAATCGAAACTAGGAATCGAAATTTAAACTTTTGAACGATTCCGGGAAAATCGAAAAGCTAGTCCCGGTTCCAATCGATACTCGATACTCGATACCCAAGCCTAGTAAACACTGACCTTTTCAACGTAATTGCGTATTACGTGACGTCACAAAAGCGCATCACAGAACAGAGCAAGGCGAGCATTTGTGCTTATAAAACTTCAACTTTTTTATTTATTTTTGAAATGACCGATCGTTTCGCTTGATAAGACCTGCACTGAAACTGTCACATTGGTTTGGGACCCATTGAAGTCCATTATATGGAGAAAAATCCTGGAATGTTTTCATTCAGAAAACATTTAAAACATTGAAAAGAAATTAAAACCTTAATTTCTTTTCGACTGAAGAAAGAAAGACATGGATATCTTGGATGACATGGGGGTGAGTAAATTATCAGCAAAAGTTTTTTTAAAAGTGAACTAATCCTTTAACTGTTTATCTTAGTGTTGTCAAAATATTCGGTACTTCGGTATCAAGTAGGTACTAAAAAAATTAAAACGGCAAACCGTCAAAATAAAAGTTTGGTTTAGCTTAAAGAAATTGACAGAAATATTTATATTAGGCTACTGTACAATAGATTTAGCTACGTTTCCATTCATTAAAAGTACTACTACTAGCCTACTACTAATAATAATAATGTGCATAGAAGGTTGCTTATTTTTCACTTGATTTTTTTTATAAGCAATATTTCTGAATCTTTATCATCAATATTTTCGTTTAAACAGCATGTAGCCTTCAATGCTTTCATAAATTTACATCATAAATAATAAAGTCATTGAATTAAAAAAAAAAATTTAAAACAGTTAAATAAATTGGAAAAATAGTTCAAACTGATTTTGCTGTGGCACCGAAATTGGTACCGAAAACCGTAAAATTGTAATGGTTTCGGTACCGACTACTGGAATTTTGGTACCGTGACATCCCTAGTTTATCTATATGTGAAGTGCTTGAATGTTTCTAACATGAATGTTCTTCAGCATCATGAATGAATGAGGAATAAACACCAACCTCTTTGTTCTTCAGGATCTTCAGTGAGTTTCATTCTGCAGGGTTCTGGATCACTCGTGTTCTCACTGTCCTCTTTAATAAACTCAGTCTTGGCAGATTTCAGCTCTTCCTGATGCTTTCATGCTCGTCTTCACTTGTAGCTGATGGGAATTTACAGCATTTATTGGTGAATTACAGTGGGAGGAGCTTCACTGATGATGTGATTACAGTGGGAGGAGCTTAACTGAAGATGTGATTACAGTGGGAGGAGCTTCACTGATGATGTGATTGCAGTGGGAGGAGCTTCACTTATGATGTGATTGCAGTGGGAGGAGCTTCACTGATGATGTGATTGCAGTGGGAGGAGCTTCACTGATGATGTGATTGCAGTGGGAGGAGCTTCACTGATGACGTGATTGCAGTGGGAGGAGCTTCACTGATGATGTGATTGCAGTGGGAGGAGCTTCACTGATGATGAATTCCAGCATGGGAGGAGCTGATCTGCCAAAATCAAAAATATCAGTACAGTACATTTACATTTAGCTGACGCTTTTATCCAAAGCGACTTACAATTGCTATATATGTCAGAGGTCGCACGCCTCTGGAGCAAGGGGTTAAGTGTCTTGCTCAGGGACACATTGGTGTCTCACAGTGGATTTGAACCCGGGTCTCTCACACCAAAGGCAGGTGTCTTATCCACTGCGCCATCACCACCCCCAAATATCAATTACAATAACACTTCTAAGCATTTATGTCTGTCTATCTATTCATCGTACAGTAACTGATGCCAATTCATTCATTATTTGTATTGCTAATCGTAACATTATTCTGCTTCTTCATTAAAATACGGTATCTAGAAATAGAGAAAAGAATATACATAATTTAAAATATTCCAAACATAAAACATGGTAAGAAAAACGATTAAAATCATAAACACAGAAATAAATGTACATATAGTAGCCAACAAATCCCCTCAGTCTGATGACACCAATGAAATGAGCTTTAAGTGACAATTTACAGGAGATCTGAAGACATCAGCATAATAAATGAGGTGAAAATAGGAACTATTGTCATGAAATAAAGACTGTTTTCAGCAGATCTGTTAATATTGATGAGCTTTAGACTATCAACACTCATTCAACAAGCCATTCAGGATCATCAGCAGATCATCTCACTTTATTCTGAGTGTTTGCTGTTAGAAACACATTATTAGAGTATATGTATGGGATATAAAAGCCTATAAAACTACTGCTATACTGAAAGGTAATACTCTTTATTTCTCACAATATGACATGGATAAAACATCAATAATACAAAAACAAATCACTAATGACACTTATCTTCATAAACCATACAGATAAATAATTATATCCAAATTAATCTAAATATAGCAAGTTTGATCTTATGATAGCTACATTAATCACTTTAAAGTAGTTAGATCACTAAAATAATAACAGAAACTGTTAATTATCATAAAACTTTTAAAAAATAAAGAGCACCACACAGCACTATTGTTCCAAGAGTAAAACGCTTTTCATGTTAGTATTGACTAATGTCTCACGTGGCTCATCATAGGCTCAATGTAAAGCATTTAGCATTATCTGTTCCAGTATGACACTTGAGATCGATTCACATTAATTCCCCTCACAGATCTTAAACTTTGACTTGACGAAACAATCACACAAACGAACACACAATCTCTCAGGACTGAATGAACTCCACATATTCTCCTCAGGCTCGCTGCTGCTGCACTAAATGTGTATTTCAGGAGGAAGACGCCAGAAAAGACGCACAAGTATCGCTGTGATCGATGAAAACAATACAGGAATGAGTCTGTCGCTTAATCAAACTGTATAAAGTGTGTTTGGTGGTTGTGTAAATATGAGCAATACCGTGAACTGCTCTCCTCGCCTCAGAAGACCCGACGCTGCTGAAACTCTTCTTCTTCTTCTTCTATGGATTTATTGGCGGGTTGCACCAATTTTATGGTGCATACCGCCACCACCTGTACTGGAGTGTGAAGTGATTTCAGTCTAGAAGTATGTTAAAAGATGTCTATATTCTAGTCCTAAAACCACTATGCTTTATGAATTTTAAAACTGACCTTACAATTTCCCCGGATCCTTGTTTTGTGTTCAATATGTTATTGATAGTAAATTCTTCGCATCCCATTTCCTTTAGTTCACTTATTAAATCCTTTCTTTCCTGTTCATACCTGGAACAAAATAACAACACATGTTCAACTGTTTCCTTTACTTGGCATATTTCGCATAAACCAGTACCATGTTTCCCTATAAAACGAAGTGTTGAATTAAGTTTTGTATGTCCCATCCTTAGTCTTGTTAAAATAACCTGATCGTCTCTCTTTAAATTTTGTGTCAATATACTTTGTCTTACAGTATTATGTAGATTATAAAAACGTCTTCCTGTTTTACATTCATTCCACTTTCTTTGCCATTTCTGGTTGCAGGCTTCTTTAATAATACTCTTTCCTTCCATCCTGCTTAATGCAACTGTAATAGTAGGAATGTTCAATTTAAGTGACTCTTTAGCCATTCTATCAGCTCTTTCATTACCTGGAATATCAGCATGTGCTGGTACCCAAACAAATTTTATTATTGTTCCAGTTTGCCTTAATCGGTACAAAATATTCAATATTTCTATATAGATATCATATCTAACTGTTTGATATGTTTGTAGGCTTATAAGTGATGCCATTGAATCTGAACATATATAACAACTTTACTTGGCATCACTTCTTCCACCCAACTAAGTGCCATCTGAATTGCCACCAATTCTGCTGTATACACAGAAGTCCCATCTGTTAATCTTCCATATTTCCCTATTTTAAATTCAGGAACATAAAATGCTGATCCAGTACGACCTATCTCTGGGTTTCTTGCTCCATCTGTGTATACAGGAAGAAATGAAAAATAAACTGTTCTTAAATATTCAATTGTATAGCTCTTCATATCAAATTGTCCTTTTTTAACACTCTCATGAATTTGTAGATCAACTTCAGGTTGGCTAAAAAACCAGGGGGATATTGGAGAAATGGTAGTCGTTGATGAAAATAATATATTATTTAGCGACATTTCTGTAGCCCATTCCTTTGCATTCCACGCAAATCCTGTTCCTGTTAAGTTTATAGTTTCCCAACTCCCCTCTATTATTGCATTTTGTAAAATGATCCTGTTTATGCCCAAGTAAATTGATCCAGTAAGCAACAGATAATTGTTGCCGTCTTATTTCTAATGGGGTCTCTCCTGTTTCCACTTGCATTGCTGAGATTGGAGTTGTTCTAATTGCTCCAGTGATGCATCTCAAAGCTCGAGCCTGAATTAAGTGTAACCTTTTAAGCATACTAGTTGATGCTGATCCATAAATAATGCATCCGTAATCCAAAACGGATCATAACAGAGCACAATATATATTGATTAAAGATTGTTTACGCTGAAACTCAATGGCGGTAGAAGGCTACTAACCTGTATGGCACGCCGAATTAGCATATAAAACTATGGTAGGCCGAATTAGCATATACAACTATGGCAAGCCGAATTAGCATATAAAACTTTACAACTATGTTTTGACTATCCATAAATATATTTTGACTAGTCATAATTTTATAATTTGACTAGTCAGGAGATGGGAAGTTACAAAGTAAAAATACTTACTGTACTCAAGTAGATTTTCCAGATTACTTTAGGCCTACTTTACTATTACAAAATTGGCTTGTTACTTTAGTTTCAAATAATTTCAGTGGAGTTACCGTTATTATTTTTCGCGTCATCAATACCGAATTCAATCTAATTGGATGGGAATATATGTTGCACTTGACGCACCACTACACGACTCGACTCGACATGATGGCGGTAACGTTAGCACATAGTCGTATGTAGGGCTGGGCGGTATGACGGTAGCCTATATATCGTTACCGCGGTAGAAAATGTCAACCGTAACAGATTTTTTTATTCCGTGTATACCGCGACATGCAAATAAGTGGGCGTGGTTAACTCGCGTGCAGCGTGCGTGAGACTGAGACACTGAGATTTGTCAAAGAAACATGGAGAAAGCAGATCAAGAGGATCCACAAATGGAATTATGCTTTCTAAAGGGTTGTTGTTAACGTGATATTTTCGGGGGGAAAGGCGCAGCCGTCACTAACAGTGCAGCACCCGTAGCTACAGTTTAGAGGAGTGCACGCTCACACTGCTCCTTCTAGTCACTTCTGAACTTGAACTTCTCTCGATTAAAGCACCAGGTTGCCAGATATCACAAAAAGAGCAAAACAAGCCCATTAAACGCAGTATAATAAGCAGACATGGCAAAAATGTACCGGAGAACACATTTAAACATAACTACACTGTTAAAAATTACCTGTAAATTTTACAGTAAAATACTGGCAGCAGGGTTGCCAGCAAGTTACTGTATTTTTTACAGTAGCGTCTGTAATTTAATTTACAGAATTTTACTGTATTCTCTGATTACAGTATTTTTTAAATTGATGTATTTTTTACAGTAAGTTACATGATTCTCTGTATTTGCTATATCTAGAGGAAATATGTAAAATGCAGTATATACAATATATTTTCCTGATGTCTGAATATTAATGACTGGCAGCTGAATTTGAAATGTTAATTATTCATCAAATGCAAATTGTTTTTAAATACATTAAGTGTTGTATAATGCACAACTTAATTCCCCTATTACTTCACAAAACAAATTATTCAACATCCTAATCTTGAAGAACAGGTCAACATTTGTTTAATTTATAACTTTAAAATATGCATGAAAAAAAAAATAAAACAGTTTTGTATATTTTGATTTAATTTTTATTTACAAACTTGCATTTTTTTTTTTTTTTTAAATGGACATGATGAAATTAAATATTTTTTAATTACTTGAAACAAATTAGCCGTCATGGCCCTTCACACAAAGAAGAAATACGCAAACGACATACATTTAAAACAAGTTGACCAACATGATCATAATAAAATGGTTCTGAAAAACACAGACACGGATGAATTTTCACCACTTCATTACCAGACAAACATATCCAAACAACAAGGCCCCAAGTGAGTCCAACAAACTTCTGATCAAAAATGGAGAATAATTCAGCTCCAGATGCTGTTCCATCACAGGATGCAAAGAGTGGCTAGAAATATTGAAAAGGAAAATATATTAGATATATTACAAAAAATAATGATATAGTCAGAGACAGATAGAGGGATGACAGATACAGTTAGAGACAGATAGAGAATATTAAAAGGTTACAATTAAAGAAAAAATAGATCTTTGTGTGTGTGTGTGTGTGTGTGTGTGTGTGTGTTACTTACATTTCAGAAATTCCACTGATAACCCATCACTTTGCTGGGAAGATTGGCAACATGTGGGTTCACTGCAATCTGTTTCTTCTGTACCATTTGCCCTGTCGTTTTAGATGGCAATTTTCCTCTGGACTTCTTTGTTCCTCTCTCCGGATTGATACATACAAAACACCTAAAGGGCCAGGAAACAGAAAGTATGTAATTAAGGCCCCGTCCACACTACTGCGTTTTCGTTTAAAAACGGAGTCCTTTTGCTACGTTTGCGCCTCCCGTCCACACTAAAACGGCAAAAACGGAGAAGTTTAGAAGCGCTGCCGATCCGTTTTTCGTTTTGAATCTCCAGAGGGCGTTTTAGTGTAGACGGGTCCAAACGGAGGACTTCAGAAACGATGACGTAGTAGAGGCTCACGCTCGGCTCTGTGATTGGGTGTCATCAGTCATGGCGTATATCTTTGCTAGCCGCTGTTGTACAAGTAAATTCTGCATTTTACAGCGCTATAACTGCCTACATGCGCCGGAGTCAAGCTATTATTCCAGCGATCTGTGATGATTCCCGTGTGCAGCGGCGGCGTTGACCGTACATGAGCGTCGGTTTGGGGTTAACCCAGAGCATGGTGGGATAATTTTATCAATGAAGTTGTGTTTACAACGGCACGCGCATGCCCAGTGTTGGTGAAAGGTCACGTGATCCGCGTTTTAATGTGGACGGAGATCAGTTCTAATACGCAGCTAAAACGCTGGTGTGGACGGAGATCGTATTCGTTTTAATTATCCGTTTCTAAACTAAAACGCAGTAGTGTGGATGGGGCCTAAGACTCATTAACTCAACAGATAATATATCTAAAGGCAAGTTCTGATATTGAATACATGTGTAAAATGCAGGTACTGAAGTTGTTAAGAATTCAATCATTACCTTTAAATGAACTCCAAGGTGCCTCCTCCTGATTGCATATGTAATATGCAGTGAACAGTATATGTCAAGGCCAGACCGGAAGCTGGGCTGAATGCTCTCCTCACACACAACTTGGCCTTCCAGTGTCCACTTGTCAAAGTGTCTCCTAAAACAATAGCACATGTGGCAAAAGTTATTTTTTACTATAGCATTTTTATTTTTTCAGCTTTTTACATTTAAACTATATTTTAGTATTCAGAGTGCAGGCACTCTTTCTTTTAAATAAAATGAACAAATGCATTATACAAACAATAAGCTAATTACACACACAAAGTAGGCTATAGCTAATATGTACTGAAATGTAAGGGATTTTTACACCGGCATATTAAACATGCAACAAAACTGGTTTACACAGCACCATTCAAAATGTAGGCTAACGTTATATTACACACATCCTCTGTGAGTCTGACGCAATGTTTTAGCAACGCTAAATTAGTAACATTAGATTGAAAAATTATTCAGCAACACTTTATTTAAAGTTTAATTGCATCTATGAGTTGTATTTAATATGAATCAGTTGGGGGTAGTTCATCGAAAAGTTGATGAGTGTGTTTTATTTACTATATTTAGCTATCAAAATAGTTTACCAAATAAATAATTTACCAAATAAAATAAAAATAAAACAAGGTGAAGTACTTTTCATTTCTAAAGTATTTGGGTTTATTTATTATACAAAGCCCTTTTTGTAGATTTTTCGAGAATAACTGCATATATAAATAACTTTATCGTGAAATATATCGTTACCGTGAAATAAAATTAGTTAAAAGCACATTTGTCACGTTACCGGCTGCAGTGCAGAGAAGTGCGTAGAAGACAGCAGCTGTTTTCAACGTTTCTATCAAAAACTAATAAATTATATATTTTTTATTTAAAATAAAAGCGATTACAAAGGAAATGTTTACTGTTCATGGTTTTTATTTTATTGTATGGAAAAATCCCACTTACAAAACAGACCGCCATTACATTTTTCCTCTCGCGCACCCCCTGGCGGCAGCTCGCGTACCACACTTTGGGAATCCCTGCGCTAGACTACGGTGATGCTTCACAGCCGCCCTCAGTCTTATGTTGATTCTCAGTCACAAAGCCTTAAGCCCTAAAAAAAATATATATATATATATACAAACGATCAATCAGTAATATTCGGGCGCCAGGCAGGTATATACCTGCCCCAAAAAATTTTATTTAATCATCCCGGATAGCTAAATATAAACCACCCGTTACTACAAAGAGAGAATAAAGGAAATAAAACCACATGAGAAATTGAAATGCAATTTTCTTTGTCTTTTAATGATGTCTAGGTTTTGAATCACAAAGAAACACAGGTAACACTTAATAACTGCATGCTATTAATCATTAGTTAAGCATTAAACAGATAAAGCATAGACATGAAATATTATTTGTTGACCTCTTGCCAACCCTTTAAGTTCTGAATATCTTTTACTAATTGCAACTAATTTCTTCTCAAGGTAGACATTTTTTCTCCGGATCTTCCCAAGTTCCAGTCATTATACGTATCGGTGTAATGCTCTTTGTAATACGTATTACTAATTGATAGCCTTTTTCATCAGTGTCTAGGTCCACCTCTAAATTATTTTCGTCATCTCTTCCTTCTAATTGTCCTGAGCCTAAAATCGCTTCTTTTAAATCACAGAGCGCATTTTCAGCTTCTTCGGTCCAATTTAAATTATTACCTTTTATTGTCGCATAGGCCTATATAGGCTTCGCCATTTGGCTAAATTTAGGAATTACATCTCTAACATAATTCATTAGTCCCATCATTTGTTGTACATTTGTAACATTCTCAGGTGATTTTATTTCAGTTATTCTTTCCTTCATCGTCTGGGTAATGACCCTATTACCTGCTGACACCCTGAAACCTAGGAATTCAACTCCATCATGATTTCACTTTTCTTTATATTTATTTTTAATCCTGACTTTGCAGTTCGTTTTAATACTTCTTTCACAGTTTCTACATGTTCTTTTTCGTTTGCACTAGGATATCATCAATATAAATATCCACTGGTAAGTCTTTTAATATTTCCATTATTACACTTTGAAATATGTATTTATATCCTTGCGGAAGCCGTTGATAAACATAATGTTTATTATTTACAGTAAATGCAGTTTTTTCTTGACTATTTTCTTTAATTGGAATGGCCCAAAATCCATTAATTAAGTCTAATTTCGTTAGGAATTCACCATCCTTTAATCTCTCAATTGTATCTCTACTGTAATGACGGTCTGGTTTTGTCAATCTATTAAGAGCCTTGAAGTTCGTAACAAGGCGAAATCCCTGACTGTCCGGTTTCGGAACTAATTGAATCGGACTGTTAGTAACTGCTGAAGCTACACTGTAAAAAATAAAATCGTAAAAAAACGGTCAATGACTGGCAGCTACGGCTGCCAAACAAAAACGGTAAAAATAAAGTAAAATATCCTAATTTAAATTGAGTGCAAAAAACTTTTCCAAACTTTGTCCTTAAATGTTTTACAGAAAAACACTGTTATTTTACAGTTATTTCCTGAATTATTATGATCAAACACCTTCACTGTGAAAAAAAAGGTCAAATGACTGTCAGCAATGGCTGCCATACAAAAAACCATAAAATGAATGTAAAATATCCTAATTTAAATAATAAATACTATTGCAGAATTCTTCATTAAGCTTTTTAACAGAAACACAGTTATTTCACAAATATATATATATATATATATATATATATATTTACTGAATTTTTACTAAAAAACATTCACTGTAAAAAGTAAATATCTTGCTATAAACTACATGCATGATTTACTGTGATTATACGTCATCAGCAACTACACAGTTACTGTCGGTTAAATAAAGCAACACACAGCATTTCATCAGTGTTACTCTGCTCATCCTGGACTGAAGCACAGGCTCTACTCTTCAACACAATGGTGACAGACACAAAACACACCATACAGAAACACTTTACATCCCAACAGAACATTAAACACTTACAGATCTGTCAAGATCTCTGCATCTTCACTTATTACAATCCTTCTTTCATACTAACATTCTTATTGAGAAATAACAGAGGTTTAGAAGTTGATATTTTATTGAAAATAATAAAGTTTGATGTCACCATGATAGAGGTCAGTGTTGGCTTTAGTTGGGCTCTTGACCCTTCCGTTATTAACATTAGTTTTTCTCTTAACTGTGCATGTCTTTGATGCATATTTATTATTGTAGGAAATCGAGAGAAACTCAGATCAGATGATGTTGGTCACTTAATAGTGATAATATTCATCTAGCAGTTGTCTGCTGTATTGAAACCACCTGTTTGTTATGACTTTTTAATGACTGATTAAGTTGTAAAATGTTAATTGTTAGTTTTGAATGGCAGTATTGCTATAGAACATCCTACAATGCTGTTATATAAGATTTTATGAAGTCATTATGCAAACAATGTTTTGACAGGATCATACAGACTCACTCAGACATCAAGAATTAGCTTATGAATCTCAACAATGGTGACAATGAAAAAAAAATTCTGACCTATTATAAAGTCACAAAAAGGCTTTGTTGATTGTCACCATTGTTGAGATTCATATGTTGATTCTTGATGTCTCTATACTCCTATCAAAATAAACCAACTCAAAAAAAATTATGTAGAATATATATATATATTTTTTTTGAAATTGCAATAATACTGATCCCACAATATTTCAACAAATCATGTGAAAAAAGTATGATAATAATTGCCTTTGTATAACACTAAAGTCTATCTACATATAAGGTATTCACAGCTAATAGAGATTTGACTGTCATATCAACGAATCAGATCATCATATGATGACTATAAAATCATCAATAAGTGATCAAGATCATCTTATATTTTCTTTCACAAATATTGCCATAATAAATGTGCATCAAAACACAGTTAAGGCAGCCAGAGAAAAAGTAATGTTGAAACTCAAGAGTCATGAGCCCTACTAAAGCAAACACTGATCTCAATCATGGTGACATCACATTTCTATTAAAGTTTTTTACACTTTATTTAAATTAGGATATTTTACTTTAATTATATGGTTTTTGTTTGGCAGCCATAGCTGCCAGTCATTTGACCCTTTTTTTTACGATTTTTTTACTATGAAGGTATATGATCATAATAATGCAGGAAATACCTGTGAAATAACAGTGTTTTTTTGTTTTATTTGAATTATAAGATTTTACTTTAATTGTATGGTTTTTGTTTGGCAGCCATAGCTGCCAGTCATTTGACCCTCTTTTTACGATTTTTTTTTTTACTGAAGGTATATGATTGTTATTTTACAGGTATATCCTGAATTATCACAGTGTTTTTCAGTTTATTTAATTTAGGATTTTTTACTTTAATGTTACAGTTTTTGGGGGGCTGCCAGTCATTTGACCGTTTTATCATTTAACTGATTTGTTACTGTTTAATTACAGATTATATTTGTAATTTTACATACATTTTTATGTAATTTAAGAAAACAGAAAAAATACTGTATGAAAAATACAATCAATTTCCTGTATAAAAAATGTGAATTACTGCAATTTGTCATTAATGTCACAATACCTAAAATAACAGCTGATTTTTATTTTACAGATATTATTTGTAATTTTACAGTGTTTTGAGTAAAATTTAAAATGAAAGAAAATGATCGTCAAAAAATCACAGTTATTTTCTGTAAAATTAGGATTTTTTTTTACAGTGTACCTCTTTAATAACCCCTTGCTCCAATAATTCTTGTTCTGTTTGATCCAATTCTTCTTTACCCAATTTATTAACCGGATACTGTCTCTGTGGTTTACTGTGGTTTATTTCGTGAGCAAAATTCTCACTAACTTTTCCACAATGGTTCTTGAATCTCCCACATGGAGTTTCCCTTAATGCTTGTATTAATTCTTCTTTTGATTTCTCGCTTCCAATCATTTTTTGTCTGATACGAATCAGTTCTTATACTGTATATCATCAGCACCTTCTACCTTATTTGATTTATAATCTCAGGTAAGGTAAAGTATAGGTCCAATTCTACACTAGATGATAAGTATTCAAACTCATACTTACAGTCTAGAAGAAAAACCCCTCCGTGGTTTAGTTCTTTATAGAAAGCATTTTTTTATAATGATTACAAGTAATTTTATTATATTTGTTGTTCAAAGTTTTCCATACAAAGTATTACGTATAAGTACAGTAAAATCAGTTCACAAGTTCCACCAGCAGGCGTCAGGCTCGGATAACCAAACAATGGAGAAGCTGGCTCATCTCCCAGCGTCTGACACACACATGGAATACTGTACTTTTATAATGCATATTACATATCACACCTCTTTATTACATATTCAATCTTATATGCACAATTCATCCAATCCCAGATCTTGATCAATGGATAACTCCTTTAATCCTTTCACCATTCTCTTATAAAAAGTTCTGTACTCCTTCATCCTTCTTCTTCTCGTCTAGAACACAGCACTACGGTAATACTTGCATTTTCCTTACTATACGCATGCTTAATATTTGTTTCTTAATACAGGTTATATTCCACTTATTTGCTCCTTGCCTCAATAAAATAACTTTTCCAAATATGGCTTGTTGTGTTTTCTTTTATCATTTTCCAATAAAACTTTTTTTAACAAAACATGTCTCTGTGTAGTCTTTATAAACCCAATAAACATTTCTAACAAATCATGTCTCTGTGTTTTGTTTCTCTGGGCTTCATCTTATAAGCAACTTATAAAAGTTGTCAAACAACAATAAGCAAATTATTATAAAAGTTGTCACACAATAATAGACTATTTATAAATCAGTATTTTTTTTTTTTTCACTGAGCGGAAAAGATTAACCCCCGAGGTCCGACCCGACCCGAGTCATTTGCTTATATTTTCGACCCGAACCCGCGGGTCCCGTCAGGTTTGCCGGGCCGACCCGTTGAAAACTCTAGTTCACAGCCGAGGAGACGGATGTTTCACAGAGAAGTGACATTGTATGTGGATGGAGAAACCCATTCAAATTAGCTTCGGTTAAACAGGCGTATAATAATTTGGGTAAATGTGTAGGCTAGATGTATGCCTATTTTTCACATCTTCATGGACACAACAATGATTTCCCTCATGTGGTAATATTTTTCCTTGTAATTATGTATGGTTTGCAAAAAAATGAACTGCTGTGTTTGAGTAAATGAGAGAAGCAAAGTGTATGTGTTGTGCACACGCTACATTATGGCCAAGCATGCACCCTTAAAATAGCATCTGAATATCATGCCACTGACTTTAGACTAGGTTTCTCCTGGTCAGTGGCATGATATTCACGCCTCCTCTTTTCCTGAACCGCCCCGAGCGCAAGTTCATTCCCTAATTTACCGGTGTGCGTCTGTGAGGGAAAAGTCCCTGTGCGTCGAGTGTAAAATAGTAATGATACATGTGTCGGCGTACAAAGTCATTTGCGCTGGGTGTAAGATAGGGCCCAGAGTGTTTAAATTCGGATAGTTGCTATTGGTGACACTGTCCCACAGTGAAGTGTTGCTTTAAGTGTGTGTGTGTGTGTGTGTGTGTGTGTGTGTGTGTGTGTGTGTGTGTTTGTGTGTGTGTGTGTGTGAAACGTGTGAGAAGTGCATATACTGTTAATAACACTGGCTCAACACTCATCTGCTCTGAACACAGTTTATAGGCTATTCTTTGCATTGCTCTTAGTTTCACTTCTTTATTTTAGCAGTTGCCTGTATGCCATTAAACTCTAGAAGTAAAATATTGTTCTGGTTTCAGAAGTGCCACTAAACTATTTTAATAATTTTTTTATTTTATTTAAAATTATATTTAAAGCAGGTTACATATGAAGCACAAGAAAGTGACTTTCAACACTGTAGGCAAATATATCCATAAAATCCATATACGTGTAAATGAAAATAAATCTTGCCTATTATTTGCAGGAAACATGAGAGGAAGAAGAGAAGTACATGACTGAAGTCAAGGGTCTTCATCTATCAACAGTTCTTGATGAAGCATTTACAGACTGACTGATAGTGTAATGTTATAAAGCTGTCAGTATAAATGAACGTGTCGTACCTCTGTATAATAATCCAGCAGTTTCTGATGCTGGATCAGCTGGATCTGTGGATCACGTCTGTTAGTTCAGTTCAACACATAATGCCACATATACACAACATCATCATCACATAATACTGGAGCTTCACATCACAGAAATGATGAGATCGGCTTGATGTCTTCTCAGAGTTTGAGCTTCTGACTGGAGTCAGTGTGTGTGTGTGTGTGTGTGTATGACTGGAGTCAGTGTTGGTGAATCGACTGGAGCTGCAGAAGATGAATGTTCAGACACATCATCTGTAGGAAATTAACATCATATTTTTTTATGTTAAGTAAGGTTCTAGCACACTAGCATTTCTAATTTTGCATAAAATTGAAATGTGGAATATCTATATATTGACGGCACTTAACTTTTTTATGTAAACAGGTTCCACATAACTATGTTTCGTTAAACAAACATAATATGTTCATGTAACTTCACCATCATGGAATTTGGTAATTTTAAGCGACCCAATTAAACTCTGAGCTAATGAGTTAATTAAGTGAATAACTGAGTGATGATTGAGCATTATTGAAGACACCTGATGTTAACAAGCAGAATCTCTGAAGGAGAAAACCGGAATGTTTAAGTCACCATTATGGAGATGAGTGTGTGTTTTAGTTGGGCTCTTGACCATTAACTTATTAACTTTAGATTTTGTTTGGTTGCTGTACATGAGTTATAACAGCCGGATGAACAATAAACAAAGGTCATCTGATGGTGTTGGTTGTGTTTTAACATAATCATTATTTCACAATCATTTGACCTCAATCACTGAACTTATATTAAACCGAATTTCTGAGTTAAGTTAACCTTTCGAATAATAGCAGCATTGTCATTGTAGAGCATACTATTTTTAGACTTTTCAATGAAATTCAAATGATCAAATCAAGAAATAAAAAAGAAACTTCCTAAAAAATATTTTGAGTAGGCACACACAGACATCAATAATCAGCCTGTGAATCTCAACAATGGTGACAATTATAAAGCATGTTGCAGTGCATTCTGGGTGCCACCAATCAAAACTCATTCATGGCTCCCATCATGCATTGCTGCATGAATAAATAATGAGCGTATGATCTGTTTGTCACCATTGTTGAGATTCATATGCTGATTCTTGATGTCTGTGTGTGCCTACTCAGGATATTTTTTAAGAAGTTTATTTTTTATTTCTTGATTTGATCATTTGAATTTCATTGAAAAGCCTAAAAATAGTATGCTCTACAATGACAGTAAGGTTAACTTAACTCAGAAATTCGGTTTAATATGAGTTCAGTGATTGAGGTCAAATGATTGTGAAATAATGATTATGTTAAATCACAACCAACACCATCAGATCTCCATCAGTTCATTGTTCATCTGGCTGTTATAACTCATGTACAGCAACCAAACAAAATCTAAAGTTAATAAGTTAAAGGTCAAGAGCCCAACTAAAACACACACTTATCTCCATAATGGTGACTTAAACATTCCGGTTTTCTCCTTCAGAGATTCTGCTTGTTAACATCAGGTGTCTTCAATAATGCTCAATCATCACTCAATTATTCACTTAATTAACCAATTAGTTCAGAGTTTAATTGGGTCGCTTAAAATGACCAAATTCCATGATGTTGAAGTTACATGAACATATTATGTTTGTTTAACGAAACATAGTTATGTGGAACCGGTGGAACCTGTTTACATAAAAAAGTTAAGTAAAGCCAACATATCATTTTTTTTTGTGTAAAACATACAACGTTTCCTGTATGAAAACATTCAAATGCACAAATTTTGACGAATCGTTTGAGGTTTTAACCCTGAGTTGATGGAATGATGAGGCTGATGTTATTGTGGTGTGATCAAACCGCTGAAGCGAGAGACTGATGATGTGTGACTGTAGGCAGGGCCGTAGCTATTGGATTCGGGGCCCCCTGAAAAAATATTGATGTGGGCCCCCACCACCCTCCACCAATATCATATACTGTACAATAGATGAACATGGAGACCTACATATAACAGAAGATGGTGATGTTGTTGTTAAACCTTTATTTTAAAAGTTAAATGTTTATAAAAAATTACAACTAATAAAAACTAACAAAAATCAAGAAATTGTTAAATAATAATAAAACCAATTTTTAAAAAGTAATATCCCCCCCCCCCCCCCCCCCCATCAGTCTGTTATAATTCATAGATCAAAAAGTATTTAGAAATTGACAAGAATGCAGTCTAATTAAAAAAAATAAAACCATTTATTGCCTTATTTTTTAATAAAGATAATATGGAACTGGTAATATTATTAAATAAAGCAAATACATTTATTCATCCAAGTGCAGTGTGTTGTATTCGTGTTTTCTCGATGTTTTAAATATTATCAGCCGGCAGGTCAGATGCATAATGCAATGCGTTGTGACTCGTGTAATGTTTTTAAAACTCTATTTACAATAGTGTAAAAAGACAGGAATTTAGACCACGTAATCATTCGGTCGATTGTGGCGCGCACCGATAATAAAAAATGACTGTACACGGCAGACTGTAGACGGAAGTTTTCTAATTCCCAACGAAATAACAATATATAACCGGTCTTTAAGAACCTCTTGATCGACTGGGCAACCACTCTCCTTGCCTCCCTCTCCGTCTTTTCCTGGCATTTCTGGTTCCCTGATTTATGTTTTCTTTTCCCCGACATTTTTCAGTCAGTCAGTCTCCTGCTCTTCCACCAAGTTCATCATTAACTTCAGGCTGCCGCCTCAACTCTGATTGGTTCTGTTCACGAGCTGGGGTGGGACTTACAATTTTATTGGGTCCATCTGATGTTTGTCACTGACTCTGACTGAATAATTAATAAATACTTTAGGTCGGACTAAACCATTTTTATGGAGGTAAGAGAAGCAGATATTTGGAAAAATATTTAGCCTACCCAAATTGCACGTTTTTGTGGTTTTCATTTAAATCTCAGGCATACAACTAATATAAATATTAGAATTATTCATACAACAGGGGCCTAAATAGTATAACTGCTGGATTTTCTGGGGCCCCCTGGCCAGCGGGGGCCCCTATAATTGTCACCACCTTTCACCCCACTAGCGACGGCCCTGACTGTAGGACATTAACATCATATTTTACAGTGTTGTTTCTCACCTGAATACTTGACAGTGTATGTGACTGAGGTCTGGAGTTGCTTTCTCTGCGAATAAGCTGACATCTCCACTCTCTGTTGTCATCTTCATTCAGGAGTGTTGTAGTCAGAGTGAGGATACAGCGATCTGGAGATGATGATGATAATATCTGATATCTGGAGTCTGTCTTCAGATCAACACCAGCCTGATTCACCCACAACAGCTCAATTCCCTCAGAACTGACCCAATAATCACAGGAGAACCGACTATACAGCTGACAGGAGAGAGTCACAGAGCGGCCTGGACTGATCTCAGTCTGTGAGGATGATGAAGATGATGTTGATGATGATGAAGATGATGATGATGGAGACACTGAAACTGAACACAAGACACAAATCACAGACTCTTCAATCATCATCTGAGTTTAAAGGGAGAATCTGCCCTTTTTAAATTGACCACATAATCATAAACTTACCATGAAGAACATGCAGATAAACATCAGCATAATGTACTTGTTGTCTGTCATTCACATATTGTGTGCAGCTGTAATATCCATTATCTTCTCCTGTGACGTTCTTGATGTTCAGAGAGCAGTCAGACTCCAGACTCAGTCTCTCATGTCTCTCTATGTCTTTATTCTTTATCCCTCTATTAATAAGTATAACTCCTCCTGAATGTCTCAAGGTGTTAACGTAGATCCATAGTGATTTGCAGTCAGGAAGAGTTTTATTACAGGGCAGAGAGACATTTTCACCAGAACTGATGAACACATCCTCCACTCCACTGGTGCCTGAAACACAGTATATCTCAGTCATCATTATGGGCCAGTTGTTCAAAGGTAAGCTGATCGGATTTTGGTTATCGGATTGGATCAAATCTTGAATCAAATGGGTTGTTCAAAAGGGAAAGAAGGAATCTGAAATCAGATTAGATCAGGGAATCCAATCCTAGTTTTAATCTGGATCAAACCTTCAGTTTGTGTTGTTCAAAACTTGTCAGTGGGATTTGGATAACTTTGATCCAAAAAAAAAAGGATTATCCTGATCCCAACAGGGGGTAGGATTTCAAGGTGGATTTCAGGAAGAAAATGTAGTAAAACTTTAAAATTGGTCAAATAATACATTTGTATAATTTAGTGTATATACTTTTATTTATATTTTGCACTTGACTTGTGTAACCATTGTAACAGTGATAAAGTAGACATGGGCTAACAATTAAGCTATTCAGTATAGTAAAGTAAAAATAAAATAAAAATGATCTTGTCCCCATGAAATAATCCCCCAAACAGATTTCAATAACAAACAAAAATAATATATTAATTTTTCGGTCATTCATCACCATATATTAATTTCAAAGAAACAATCATCAGAGATGAGCCTGTCAAAAATAATGTCTAACAATTGCATCCCTTACTATTCGTCCAGTCAGTCCCTGATTCTGACAGACCACCAGAGGTTGGTCTTGTTCTTCAACAGGCTCAGGTGCATCATAAACATCATCACAGAGAGGGACATTGCGCCTGGTAGCGATGTTGTGCAGGACGATACACGCAAGTATTATGTTGCATGCTACCTGTGGTTCCACTCGCAAGTAGTTAAGGCATGCAAAGCGTCTCTTCAGAACTCCATTTAAACGCTCAATTGCACATCTTGTTTTGCAATGAGCAGTGTTGAAGCGTGCCTGCGCAGGTGTGGTTGCTGCAAGAAAAGGAGTCATCAGCCATGGTAGGAGTGGATAGGCACTGTCTCCTAATATTATGCCATCCGGTCGGTTGGTTTGGAGCTCTCTGTATAAGGCACTCTCTCTCAGGATGCGTGCATCTTGAACAGACCCAGGCCACTTCACGACACAGTTTGTGATGATGAGGTCAGCATCGCCCACAAGTTGGATGTTGATGCTGCGCCTCCCCTTTTGGGTGAAGTACTCCCAATCCCTCTCATGAGGTGCTTGGATATGCACATGAGTGTAGTCAATAACCCCAATAGTATTGGGCATGTTCCCCAAAAGAAAAAACTTGTGCTTGGTCTGGGCAATCTGGACATCCTTTGAAAGTGAAACAAACTGATTGACCAGGCTGGCCAATGCAATTGACACAGCTTTCACCACATCACTCACAGTTGATTTGTCCACTCCCATATTATCACCAACCACTTGGTAGAAAGTCCCAGATGCATAGAAGCGCAGACCAATGAGGACCTGTTCTTCCACAGACAGACTGTGACTCCTTCGGGTTCTCCGTTGAAGTTTTGGCCTGACAAGGTCTGCAATGTACTTAATATCAGCATTCCCAAAGCGAAAGCGAGCATACAGTTCTTCAGTGGTGTATTGCTCCAGTGGTTGTGCACGCTCAACATACACCCTTTGACGGTATCCTCTTCCACCAACACGGTGGTAGCGATGGACAATACCTGCCATGTCAGTGCCTCTCTCTAAGTCCTCTGAGAAAGGCTGAATATAAGATGGCTGTCAAATACCCACACACCAATTGGCTGACGTGCTGTGGCTTGTGTTCAATTAAATCAATCATGCCCAAGGCCTATAAATACTATGTTCACTACAACAGAAGCGGTAAAACCATGGACTCAAAAGGACCTAATTTCACTGTTGCAGAAACCCATGCACTGCTGGAGGGTGTTAAGTGCCATTATGCCTCAATAGTAGGAAGCTCTGTTGCAGGTGGAATGGTGACTAACAAAAGGAAGAAAGACATTTGGGTTGAAATCACCCAGAATGTGAATGCAATGGGGTCTGGCCAGAAGAGGACCTTGGAGCAAGTGAAATTTAGATGGAAGAATCTGAGGGCCAGAGCCGGGACCTTGCTGAAGCAAACAGGCAACAAATCCTTTAAGAAAGGTGAATACACAGATGTGATCAGTGTTGGGGGTAACTCATTACAAGTAACTTGAGTTACGTAATCAGATTACTTTTTCAAGTAACTAGTAAAGTAACGCATTACTTTTAAAATTTACAAAAAAATATCTGAGTTACTTTTTCTAAAAAGTAACGCAAGTTACTTTGTTTTCCCCTTTATTGACTGACAGCTCTTCTGTCCTCATGTTGAGACAAATCGAAGTGCAGAGGCGTTGTGTGTAAACATGATGGTTATTATAGTTCTAGATTCAATGTAAGCGTGGATTTACTCATCTCACTTGCACAAAAAAGATTCAATATTCCTCAAAATGAATAAAATCAGTGAAATGCAGAATCAGAACACTATGCAAACCTCCAATACCTAAATATGTTAAATAAAACATACATTTTTATGCGTTTAATCTTTATTGACCAAAGTACTTGCTTCTGACCTCCGATTTTTCAGTTAAACCATAAGCAAAAATGACTATAGATTTTTTTATTGGTAAAGTAAGTGTTAAATTTGTTTCTCCTGCATCCTCTTCTTCTGTTACCCAGAACAGCAGCAGCTGAAAGGTTTGTTTGAGCGGTGCCCTCTACTGAACACTACTGTACTCTACTGTACAGGAGTAAATCTGCATTTCCTTCAGTCTGAGGCTTATTATTTCACTTTTGGTGTGAAAGGGTCTTTACATTTGCCCAAAAATATATCTTTTTTGGAATAAAAAAAACAAGCCCAGCCCAGGTGAAAAAAAAGTAACGCAAAAGTAACGTAACACATTACTTTTCTAAAAAAGTAACTAAGTAACGCAATAAGTTACTTTTTAAGGGAGTAACGCAATATTGTAACGCATTACTTTTTAAAGTAACTTTCCCCAACACTGGATGTGATTCTGGACATTATTGGAGGTGAGAACTCTAAAGCTCTGCATGGGATTCAAGGTGTTGTAGGGGATGGTGAGCCTACAATTGTAGAGGAAAGTGAGCCAGTTCCTCCTAATGCAGAGGAAACATTCATTCTGGATCTCAGCCCTATTATTGAAGAACAACCTGGATCCTCACTGGTAGAGCCAGCAGTCACAGGAGCTCAGAAAAGAGCCTTGAAGCGTCCTTTGCCGAATAAAAATGATGATTTCTATGAATCACTTCTTAAAGGGATACTTCACTTTTTAAAAAAATAGGCTCATTTTACAACTCCCCCAGAGTAAAACTGTTGAGTTTTACCGTTTTTGAATCCATTCAGCCGATCTCCGGTTCTGGCGGTACCACTTTTATCATAGCTTAGCATACATCATTGAAGTGGACAAGACCATTAGCATTTCTAAAAAAAAAATGACCAAAGAGTTTCGATATTTTTCCTATTTAAAACTTGACTCTTCTGTAGTTACTATTGGATATTTAGCCATTTCATTTTTTTTTAAGACGTTTTCAAAATGTCCACAATGTATTTGTTAATGTATGTTTGTTGTTTATTTTGTTGTGGTTCAAATGTGGGTCATAAAATAAATTATGATTAGAAGTGGATGTTTATGTTATTTTTGTGTTTTGTCTCAAAATAAGAAACACTTACAGTGACCCCATGTTGGCTCTTCTACCTGTTCTTTACATAGCTGGTAGCCCACATTATGATATGTGGTCCCATTTAGAGCACTGGCAATCCGGATTTCGTAATCTTGAAAACTGTGTATCTGGATCAGGGTGATCCAGTCCAATGTTGCTTTGAAAAACCGGCATAAAAGTAAGACGGATTACCTGATCCTGGATAGGAAAAAATGGGATTTCCAAATCCGGATCATTTTGATCCAGATTAAATGTTTTGAACAACTGGCCCTATGATATACAGTATATTAATAAATGAAAACCTAAAACATACCAGCATAAAAAGCAGAAGTTTTAAATCATAGTATTTTTCCACATTTAAAGCAAACACACACTCTCCAGAATAAACTATTAGTCTTTATCAGAGAGCTGTTCAAATCACTGACACACTCCTAACCCTCTGGGGACCAAGGTGTTTTTGGGGTCCTTGAGATGTTTTGACATGCTCTGACATTTGTGCTTTTTTCAGTTGCTTATAAACATATTAATGGCACAGGTGAAATTACACTCTATTTAGCACAAACAGGTCTACCATAATGTGTGAGCAACATGTATGTACATGTTTGTATTTTTGAGAGAATATTGTTTATGCGTGGTTATTGAAAAAACTAAAAAATAAAGTTTTTGAAATAAGGACACAAAAAACATACTAAATATGTGTCCACAAGACTTTTGACTAATGTACGTTGTCGCCTAGAGTTTTTGCTTCAAAATGATCTGAAAATCATCCTTCCTAAACATTCACATAAAACAATAGATTGTTTTAAATTGTGAAAAACATTTTTTTTGTTTGCCAAGGCAATATGCGGATGGGCGGAACGGCCTAACCCCTATCATGAATAATTAAGTGGTTCTCAGACAGTGACCCTGCATAATAATGAGCCTTTCATTCAGGGGTGTCACACAAGAAAGAATGCAAGGACAATATATATATATATATATATATTGTCATTGCATTCTTTCTTGTATATATATAGCCTACATATATATATATATATATATATATATATATATATACACACACACACACACACACACATATATATATATATATACAAACAATCAAAATATAAATGAAAGCCAAAAGCACATTTTTAGTCATACCTGGAAACAAATCCTGGTCAAATGCTTTATGGGCCATTCTACAAAATTGGTTCAAAGTTACAGTTGGAAACATCTTGAAAAGAAAATAGTCTTTTCCCATAAATGTCTTATAAAGTATTATTTTTTAAAGTAGACCAATACAATAAAAATAAACCAGTCGCATTTCAAAGTCGCTCGCGAAATGAGCGCCAGGTGGCGCAAAGGGACATTTATCAAAACGTAAGTGGGGCTAATGTCAATTAACAGTAAGGATGAAATTCTACAAGTTATGGTAATTTACAAATAAGCCTACAACAAACATTTATTTTTAAACAAATATTTTTAAATATGCAACATGCACGTTTAAACAACAAACAATACAATCTGAACCAGCGCTTCCTGTATTGAGACATGCAGCGCGTTTCACGATCCTGGTTCCAGTGGCCTTAATACATTCACGGCTTTTTAAAATGTCACAAAGCGTTTTGAGATGGTTTTGAATCAAATATTGAAGTTTATAATTAGGCCTAGGGTATTTTGGCACACCACGCCGAGTGGCTATGCATTATTCTAAAATCTGGCTTTATTCTGGCATGTTGAATTAGAGTTTGACAAACGCGGCGGCGCGTTCATTTGAATTTATTTTTCTCATAACAGCTAAAAGAAATATTTAGTAATAAACTTTTATGACAGAAATATCACTAGGCTACATGTAACTTAAATCATTTAATTCCTTCATTATCAACACTGTCTAGAATAGCGATTTAAGTGTGAATTGCGACTTCTCTTTGTGTTAAATCAGCCTCAGACTCCGATAGCCGGTGGGGGGTTGGAGGGACAGTTCAGTGCTGTATCGTGCGCGCAGGACAATAGGCCTAGGTGTTAATGTTCCTCTTTCATATGGAGAGTGTCGGATAACGCCACTAACGCCGAGGGAGACTAAATAAACTTGTTAAAAAGAGATTCAGCGCGAGAGAGGCAAAGAAAAACGCATGTTTTTAATTTAATTATGCTGCTTTGGACAATTTTCGTTTTGTACTGTTTTAATTGTTTAATATAGCTGTCATTTCTTTGGCAATACAAATTTAAAATGTCGCAAGAATAAGATTAGCCTAGTGTTTCTTATTTTGCATCGCAAAAGAAATAAACTCTAAACTCTAATTTTTTTAATTAAAAAAACTGTCCCGACACTTTATTTAAACCTTGAAATGTTCGAACTTGGTTTCAAACTTAAGTAATTTTAGTGTTCTTTTACATTACACAATAATTTAGCAGACTAAAGACGAGCTTCTTCATTTTCATTTTCTGATGCAATCGGCTGACAATCTTCCTTCATCAGTTTGTGTCGTTTGTGCAGCGGCTGCGGCTCTACAGGAATGTAGCAAATATGTTGTAATGATAATTAAACAAAACTCTTGACTTTAAATAAGTAAACAGTTATAAACAGTTAGCTATTTAAGCAGCAAGAAGGTAAAATATAAACGCTGTTGGCCAACAACATGCATGCTACATTGAGATTCGATCTCGGGTCGATTGAAGCTCCTTGAAGCTCGTGTTGTTGCGTTAACCACTGAGCTACCGTCTGTACGTCTGTAAATGTTTTTATTGCAATGTTTTATGTTTTCATTATTTATTCAATTTCATTTCAGTAGCCTAATTTCAGTATTGTGATTATGAATTATTTTAACTACGTTTCACTTGTTGAATTCATCTGCTACCAGCTTTCAATCGCTCTGAATCAGCGTGGCGCGGCAGCAGATTACGCATTGGAGAGAATAAACCGGAATAAACTAACACTTTTCAGAGTCTATGATTGTAGCGCCTCTTAGCGGTAAAAGGCAGCAAATACACCCCACATTTTACCGCCACGGTGAAACGGCTGATGTGGGCGTTGTCATGGCTTGCCTCAACATTTGCGTTTGAATAGCGCGCGTCCTCCGTGGGCGTGTCAGATTAACGCGTAATGAAGTGTAATGAGCAGGGGAAAAAAATTCTGATAGCACTCTCTTTTCATACAGATTACATAAACTGAGAATATTTGTTTTTTATATAAATTACTTCATTGAAAAGAAGAGAATTCGAGCTTCATAAAGAAAAATCTCTCGTGCCTGTATGACAAGTATTTGCAGAGTTAGAGTTAATTTTTCGGACGTGTTTCAGAATGGACTGCACTGACAGAGAGAAGGCAAAACTCGTATCATGTTTATTTTCTTTATTTGACAAAAATCACAAAACTTTGTTTTTATTGTGAGTATACAGAAAAATAATAGACAATTAACAGGATCGATTGATGGTTAATATGAAGATCATTCTTCATCATCAGATGTTTGAGTGACACTATGTCCAGTATCAGGAATAATACAGTATGATCTGTGTGTATCAATACACAACTCTGAGATCACAGCGTGAATGTGTGCAAGAATAAACTGAGCATGTTCAAATGAACTCTTTCCAGACTAACTCCACTAAATGTGTTTAGAGAAAGTACAGATTTCTTTACCTGTGAGAAGTGAAGAGAGAACGATCAGTCCCAGCAGACACAGATCACACTTATCAGCCATTTCTGTTTCTGTCCGTCTTCCTCTTCATTATATATAGTTACAGCTCCTCCTTTAAACATCATCAGCTCTTCCTCTTCATTATATATAGTTACAGCTCCTCCTCTAAACATCATCAGCTCTTCCTCTTCATTATATATAGTTACAGCTCCTCCTTTAAACATCATCAGCTCCTCCTGTGGTTTTTAACTTCCTCTCATCTGATCAACTGAGTGATGACTGACTAAAGTTTTTTTTTCTGAACTACCGCTGGTTGTGAATTGTGCTAAAATAACGTTGCCTTATCTTCTCTGAAAAGCGTTCCACACATTCAGATGACATAAACCACACTTTCAATAAACAAAACAAAAAAAATCTATCCAGTGATGAAATGTTTTCTGTGATGACACAAATCTTGTGCGATGTCCTAACTACTGGGATAATCACACAACGTGTGCCGTGGTCCGTTAATGACACGTCCGATACGCAAACTAATGACTCCTTTGAACCGATTCATTTTAATGAATGGTTAAAACAACTGATCTGTCCAACACTGAACTCAAGAGACATAACAAATTTGAAACACTTTACAATAAGGTTCCATTTATTAAAACTCTAGTTAACTATATTAGTTAAAAGGTAACTAAACACTAAAACAACTTTTTTTCTTCGTTAATGATCTGTAAGAATGGAGCTTCATAAATGCTGTTCATTGATTCAAGTACATTTTTTTGACATTTAGATATAAAGTGTTTTAATTTTCAAATACATGGTGTAAAAACGTCTGCTGCCCTCTTCAGGTTAAACAGAAAGCTCCTGAAGTAGGGGTACTCTGTGGCGTAGGGTACTCTGTGGCGTAGGGTACTCTGTGGCGTAGGGTACTCTGTGGCGTAGGGTACTCTGTGGCGTAGGATACTCTGTGGCGTAGGGTACTCTGTGGCGTAGGGTACTCTGTGGTGTAGGGTACTCTGTGGCGTAGGGTACTCTGTGGCGTAGGGTACTCTGTGGCGTAGGGTACTCTGTGGCGTAGGGTACTCTGTGGCGTAGGGTACTCTGTGGCGTAGGGTACTCTGTGGCGTAGGGTACTCTGTGGCGTATGGTACTCTGTGGCGTAGGGTACTCTGTGGCGTAGGGTACTCTGTGGCGTAGGGTACTCTGTGGCGTAGGGTTCTCTGTGGCGTAGGGTACTCTGTGGCGTAGGGTACTCTGTGGTGTAGGGTACTCTGTGGAGTAGGGTACTCTGTGGCGTAGGGTACTCTGTGGCGTAGGGTACTCTGTGGCGTAGGGTACTCTGTGGCGTAGGGTACTCTGTGGCGTAGGGTACTCTGTGGCGTAGGGTTCTCTGTGGCGTAGGGTACTCTGTGGCGTAGGGTACTCTGTGGCGTAGGGTACTCTGTGGCGTAGGGTACTCTGTGGCGTAGGGTACTCTGTGGCGTAGGGTACTCTGTGGCGTAGGGTACTCTGTGGCGTATGGTACTCTGTGGCGTAGGGTACTCTGTGGCGTAGGGTACTCTGTGGCGTAGGGTACTCTGTGGCGTAGGGTTCTCTGTGGCGTAGGGTACTCTGTGGCGTAGGGTACTCTGTGGCGTAGGGTACTCTGTGGCGTAGGGTACTCTGTGGTGTAGGGTACTCTGTGGCGTAGGGCAGCGGTCCCCAACCTTTTTTGCACCACGGACCGGTTTAATGTCAGAAAATATTTTCACGGACCGGCCTTTAAGGTGCTCCTAAAACGCGTAGAAAACGCTAGGCGCGAGGTTGCACTCCGGAGGCGTCTGTCGTTGCTAAGCAACCATCAGCTGCGCTGTCAGTTACAGCAAGGAAATTTCAGCAATGGATTTCCACCACCGAAAAACCCTTGCTGTAACTCTGTTACAAGATTTATTTACTAAGAAGAGTAAAAAAAAAAACGCTGCAGTGTTTGGGTGCAAGACCGTGCAACCGATACTACAAAAACCATGGGGAATTTCACCAGCTGATTCAGGAGCTCCGCATGGACAATGGGAGGTTCAAAGCCTATTTCAGAGTGGACAAGGACCAGTTTGATTATATTTTAAGAAAAGTTGGCCCAAGCATCAGTAAACGGAGCTTCTGCCGTGAAACTAACTTATCTCTCCTGCGCAACGGCTCTGTATTTGTCTGAGGTTAGACTATAACTGAAGTGGTCATAAAACACCAGAAATAGCAAACACATACACATTTATATATAGAATATAGAACAATTCTGTATAAACAATGATGGATTTAACAAGGAATCAGTTGTGAGCATTAATATTTTTAGTAAAAATATTTTTTACTAGTAACTAGTGCAGCAGTTTACAGTGTGGAAGATGATTGGTTGGTTCTTGTCACGTGACCTACAGTGCGCTTGCGGCATTCTGAAAAGTTGAGATGTTTTTATCTCGATGCGGCGTGGACGTGAGCGCTTCCATTATGAGCGCGCATACCGCGCGCCTACATTTGAAATAACAAACTTGAGCGCGCAAAAGACACGATATGTGAACAGGTAAATGTGTGAACAAATAAAACGGAAATAATGTAAGTTATTTATTCTTTCTGTGCGGCACGGTACCAAATGACCCACGGACCGGTACCGGTCCGCGGCCCGGGGGTTGGGGACCCCTGGCGTAGGGTACTCTGTGGCGTAGGGTAGTCTGTGGCGTAGGGTACTCTGTGACGTAGGGTACTCTGTGACGTATGGTACTCTGTGACGTAGGGTACTCTGTGGCGTAGGGTACTCTGTGGCGTAGGGTACTCTGTGGCGTAGGGTACTCTGTGACGTAGGGTACTCTGTGGCGTAGGGTACTCTGTGACGTAGGGTACTCTGTGGCGTAGGGTACTCTGTGGCGTAGGGTACTCTGTGGCGTAGGGTACTCTGACGTAGGGTACTCTGTGGCGTAGGGTACTCTGTGGCGTAGGGCACTCTGTGGCGTAGAGTACTCTGTGGCGTAGGGTACTCTGTGGCGTAGGGTACTCTGTGGCGTATGGTACTCTGTGGCGTAGGGTACTCTGTGGCGTAGAGTACTCTGTGGCGTAGGTTACTCTGTGGCGTTTTGCCTTCTCTCTAGATAGATAAAGTCTCTATCTTTTATCACTTTTAAGATATAGCCTTTTGAAATTGAGATGTCCAAATCGAACGTTTTAGGAAAAAAACACTGGCGCCTAAAGGGTTAACACAGTTCAGGAGTGCCGTTAAGCTCTTCTCCTTTCTTTCTCTCCACTTCCTCCTCTCTGCCTCTCCCCAGAAGAGTTCCTCATTCCAGGAATGCCAACTGGGCAATTGTGTTTCTAGATTTAGCAATCAATGTAGCTACTTTTAAAATGTATTATTTGAAAGTGGTGTAAAGTAATGAAATACAAATACTTTGTTACTGTACTTGCTTATTTCAAATATTTCTACTTTTTGAGTATTTTAATTTGTTGATACTTTTACTTTGCTCAACCTTTAAGTCAAGTAAATATTGCTTCCATATTGCTCCCTCCACCCAAAAGTCCTAAGTCTAACAGAAATTAAAATCAAACAATTAGAAAGCTATTGAAACCACATTGCATAATTCTAATTGTTTGATTTTAATTTCTGTTAGACTTAGGACTTTTGGGTGGAGGGAGCAATATGGAAGCAATATTTACTTGACTTAAAAGTTGAGCAAAGTAAAGTAATGAAATACAAATACTTTGTTACTGTACTTGCTTATTTCAAATATTTCTACTTTTTGAGTATTTTAATTTGTTGATACTTTTACTTTGCTCAACTTTTAAGTCAAGTAAATATTGCTTCCATATTGCTCCCTCCACCCAAAAGTCCTAAGTCTAACAGAAATTAAAATCAAATAATTAGAATTATGCAATGTGGTTTCAATAGCTTTTAAATTGACGTTTCTAGTTAACTCGTTTAAGTCTTTTTTAGTGGATTTAAATGAAATAAGCTCACAGTATAAATATTTAATGGCAATTGACCAATTTAAGATAATCGATTTCCTCAAATGAAATGAGTTATCTCAGGTATTAATTCAGTCCATGGTATTATTACCGTAACATACTGTAAAGATTACAGTATATAACTGTAAATTCACAGGGTTTCGTGTTTTGCTGCTTTTACAGGTGTGCTGTATTTTTACAGTATATTTGTAGTTGCTGAATTACTGTAGTACATTTTTTACAGTGAGGGCTTTTTACACTGTTGGTTGGTTATCAATATATGATAAATAAAACTATAAAATAAATTGTATGAAAATGAAGCATTGTGTATTGTTTTCTGCTATAAAAAGTCCAACTGTGTCATAATTACATTAAAAATTGGTATGGTCTTAAGCGGGACGTGATTCAGTATTGTAGGACCTGTCACGTTTGTCAATATGCAGGAAAACCTAACCAGGTGATTCCACCGGCTCCTTTGATTCCAATCCCTGTGTTGGACAAACCTTTTGAACACGTGATAGTGGATTGTGTGGGGCCATTACCAAAGTCAAAATCTGGTAACCAGTTCCTACTTACAATCATGTGTACCGCTACCAGGTACCCAGAGGCCATTCCACTTTGTAAGATTACAGCCAAAGTGGTTGTTAAAACTTTAACAAAGTTTTTCTCGACTCTCGGCTTACCAAAGATTGTGCAAACCGATCAGGGCACCAATTTTGTATCTAAGCTGTGTTCCCAAGTTTTCCAGTCGCTAAATATCACACATCGTATATCTAGCGCGTATCACCCCCAGAGTCAGGGAATGTTAGAGAGGTTCCACCAGACATTGAAATCAATGTTGAGGTAATATTGCATTGAGACGGGAAACGAGTGGGATGAAGGAGTCCCATTGCTTTTATTTTCAATTCGTGAAACCGTGCAGGAATCTCTTAAATTTAGTCCATCAGAGTTGGTCTTTGGGCATACGGTCAGAGGTCCTCTGAAAGCCCTGAAAGAGAGGATGTTAGGCATCGAGAATGGTGAGAAAACAAATGTGCTAGATTATGTAAGTAAGTTCCGTGAACGACTACAGAAAGCTTGTACACTGGCCTGAGAATCTTTGTCTAAAGTTCAGGGGGAAATGAAGGCGCGTTATGACAAATGTGCCGTGGATAGATCTTTTGCCGTTGGTGATCAAGTTTTGGTCTTGCTTCCTATTCCTGGGTCTGCTTTATCTGCACGATTTTCTGGACCATATGTGATCCTTGAGAAAAAGAGTGAGACCGACTATGTGGTGCGAACTCCTGATAGGAGACGTCAGAAGCGAGTATGCCATATTAATATGCTGAAAGCTTATCATGCTAAAGCTGGCTCTAATACAGAATCTCTTATCATGAAAAGTGGAAGTTCTGTTGTCTTTCCAGTGGGTGTGGCTTGTGAGACGAGTCCAGCTGTTGAGCAGCAGGATGCTGATCTGGATGGTGTACTGGAGTCTGATATGCCGTTATTATCAGCTAGGCTATCAAACTCTGAAATTCTTAAAGACTTATCCAATTTTTAGCTCATCTTAATGCAGGTCAAAGGCAGGATGTTGTAGAGCTTCTCGACAAATTTTCTTCTATTTTGGGTGACGTTCCTACACTTACACACGTGCTACAACACGATATTGATGTAACTAATACACGACCGATTAAACAACACCCTTATAGGATTAATGCTGTGAAAAGAGCTATAATGAAACAGGAGACTCAGTATCTGTGGGAGAAGGGATTGGCCAGTCCTAGTGTTAGTCCCTGGAGTTCCCCGTGTATCTCAGTGCAGAAATCAGATGGCACTAAACGTTTCTGTACTGATTACCGACGCGTGAATGCTGTTACGATACCGGATTGCTTTCCACTACCGAGGATGGAGGACTGCGTGGATAGCATAGGATCAGCAAAGTTTGTTAGTAAACTCGACCTACTGAAAGGATACTGGCAAGTTTACATTTACATTTACATTTATTCATTTAGCTGACGCTTTTATCCAAAGCGACTTACAATTGCTATATATGTCAGAGGTCGCACGCCTCTGGAGCAACTAGGGGTTAAGTGTCTTGCTCAGGGACACATTGGTGTCTCACAGTGGATTCGAACCCGGGTCTCTCACACCAAAGGCATGTGTCTTATCCACTGCGCCATCACCACCCCAAGTTCCACTGACCTCTAGAGCATCTGAAATTTCAGCGTTCGTAACGCCAGATTGCTTTATGCAGTATAATGTTATGGCTTTTGGCTTGCGAAACGCCGCGGCTACATTTCAAAGATTGGTCAATTTAGTTCTTGTTGATGTTCCTAACTGCAATGCATATCTTGATGATTTGGTTGTTTATTCACAAAGTTGGTCAGAGCATGTATCGTTACTAGGAACAGTGTTTAAGTGTCTAGCGAAGGCATCCCTAACACTTAATCTTGCTAAATGTGAGTTTGGGAAGGCAAAGGTTACCTATTTGGGTAAACAGGTGGGTCAGGGTCAAGTGCGCCCTTTGTCAGCAAAGGTTTCGGCTATTAGCGAGTTTCCTGTGCCAACTACAAGACGTGAGTTGCGTAGGTTTTTAGGTATGGCCGGTTATTACCGTTGTTTTTGCCGGAATTTTTCGTCTGTTGCAACTCCTTTAACTGCTTTACTTAGCCCTTCAAATCAGTTTGTTTGGTCACACGAGTGTCAGAATGCTTTTGACAACGTCAAAACTTTGTTGTGTAGTGAACCCGTGTTGTCTGCTCCTGATTTTTCCATACCGTTTAAGTTGGAAGTGGACGCAAGTGAGGTGGGAGCTGGTGCTGTGTTATTGCAGGAGGGTAAGGATGAGATCAATCATCCTGTTTGTTATTTCTCAAAGAAATATAACAAACATCAGCGTAACTATTCCACTATCGAAAGAGAAGCTCTAGCTTTACTGTTGGCTCTTCAACATTTTGACGTGTATGTCGGTTCGACTGTCCTTCCTGTAACGGTCTACACAGACCATAACCCACTGACTTTTCTTCTACGCATGCACAACCGAAACCAGAGATTGATGAGATGGTCTCTCATCATTCAGGATTATAACCTGGAAATAAAGTATAAAAAAAGGAGTGAATAATGTGGTGGCAGATGCGCTATCCCGGGTTTAAAATCGAGTTGACCATAATTTGGGTTCTTTTGACAAACTCTGTATTTTGTATAGAGGTTTGTTTTTAAGGGGGTGGGTGTTACGTCTGTGTCGTATTTTGGTTGTGTTTCTTTCCCCTTCCCCTTTCTTTTGTTCTCTGCTGTCCTTATTCTTAGGTCGCATGATTGGTTGGTCCGTATCTATCATGATTAACCAACGTGACGTCATCCCCCTAAAGAACCAATCCGAACTCACCTTCTCCATATAAAGACCTGGAAGTGACGAGCAGGGAGGAAGGGGGGCGTGTTTTCTCTCGTGTCACTGTGTTGTTGTTTGCTGTTAGCCTCCTCGATTGTTTTTTTTTTTTTGTTATTTCTCTAAGTTTGTATTATTTGATTTATTTTGGTGCGTGACTTTGCCGTACAACATCGATCTTCCCAGACACAAGGAGAAGGGATAGTTAGTCTGTCACGTGATCTACATAATGCAACACGTTAGAGTTTGAGTTTGTTTATATACATCAGGTAAGGAGCGGATGCTACCTCATGTATTTATGTTTGTTATTTAGTGTAGTTTAGTCGGCGATTCGTTGCCGGGAAATTGTTTATTTTCGTGTATTTCTTTGATAGTTTAGGAATATCTAAGGGTTCAAGATTAGAGGGTTTTGTTATGTTTATTTCTTTGCTTTAGCACCGCTCATTGTCCCTTTCTCCTGTGTTCTATGTTTTGTCTCATCATTTGTGTATATTCTGTAAATATTTATTTCTTCACCTTTAAACTGTAAAACCATCGGGTTACTATTGCGACCTACTAAAAAGCATTCAACGAAATCTGTCTCTGTCTGATTCATCTCAACACAAGTTATTATTAGTAACTGAACCTATTTTCTTTTTTTTTTTGTTATTTATTTAACTAAATTTAATACTTATGTGTTACTTTCCCTATTAATTCTAGACCTATTAATGGGGAGACGTAACAATAATGATTACAGTAATTTTATTATATTTGTTGTTCAAAGTTTTCCATACAAAGTATTATGTATAAGTACAGTAAAATCAGTTCACAAGTTCCACCAGCAGGTGTCAGGCTCGGATGACCAAACAATGGAGAAGCTGGCTCATCTCCCAGCGTCTAACACACACATGGAATACTGTACTTTTATAATGCATATTACATATCACACCTCTTTATTACATATTCAATCTTATATGCACAATTCATCCAATCCCAGATCTTGATCAATGGATAACATCCTTTAATCCTTTCACCATTTTCTTATAAAAAGTTCTGTACTCCTTCATCCTTCTTCTTCTCGTCTAGAACAGCACTACGGTAATACTTGCATTTTCCTTACTATACGAGTAGTGTTAACATAAACCATGTGTCAAAAAAGGTGTTTTATGACTTTGATTTATGGTTCTGAGGTTCCCCTGTCTCTGATTTATGATGGGTCGCTGACAGGCTCCGGTATGTCTAGGCTGTGCAACGCCACGTGACATCATCCGTGCCGATGTCCGGGGACTTTTAAAAAACAAACAAACAGATCAAACAGATGTTAAATTTTTGACTGTTTTTTACGACTGGGTTAATGAACTCACACCTCGCAACTTGCCATTGTAGTTTTTATGGTATGAGGTGTGCCTTTTTCACAACTACGTCACTACCTACGTCTTTTGTTGCAGTTTTAAATAAGGTTAGGGGTTACACTGTTGAACACAGAAGACATTCTACGACTTTCCTGATACAATGGCTACTCCGAGAACTCCTAAAACCCCTAGAAAGGTTATGTGTATTTCGCCGACAAGAGGACCTGTTGAAATGAGAGAAGATCTAACTTTTGCTCCAAGGAAAAAGCTAAATGTTAGCTTGACAAGATTTCTTCATGAAGACAGTGCTCTTGTGAAACAGGATTTCTCAATGTCTGGTGGTCGTGTGGTGAGGTATGTGTTTGACAAGGTGATGCGTACTGTGAAACTCTACACAACAGATGTTGAAGACGATTATACATCACAGACCCCATGTGTGATTTTCCACAAGAAGGACTGGTTTCTGTTTTTCAACTACGTTTGGAGAGATTTGAACGACTGTGGTGATGATCCGTTGTACGTAGCCGAGTGGGATGGCTCAATTCCTGACACAAGATTTCGTGTGGTCGGGGACCATAGTAAAAAGTTACCAGACGATTGTGTTTATATTTTCTGCTGTAACGACAAGACAAAGCTCTGCGAACGTGCGTGGCCTGTTCGTGAATCTGAGCATCACTTGTGCTACGACATGAAATTTTTGTTTCAGTGGAAAGATGTTCGTGCGCTTGACAACGTATTTACATGCATTGACAAGATGTTTAGATGGTGTGACATGTATGACCGTTACAGTTCTGTAAAGATTAAATTGTTTCACCCTGAGCAGGGCGTTACCAACGCTGAAGACCGCCTCTTAACCCCACCCACGTATTACAGCCATTAAAAACGCCTGCAGATCGGTACAATTGCTACATTCATTCACCATGTCTCAAGAATCTACAACAGTCTACTGCTACACCAACAACCCTGAGGCTCCCCCAGCGATGCCTGATGACAATGCTACGCCGCTGGAGCCCCACCCACAAACTTGCGACAACAGTTGGTTGGATAAATTTTGCATGGATCTTGGATATCACAACATGACCTTCCTTACAACACCATACGGCAACACTGGTGCAATAGCTGGAGCTGCGGCCCTTGCTGGAATCGACAACACAGACAGTTGTATCCGCTCGGACGGATTCAAAATCATAAAAGCGACTGTTGTGGTCCTTCTGGAACACGTCATCAACAAAAAGCTGAAAGAAATCTGTTTGGGTTGTGAAGTGGATCACCCCAGTCAGATTAGACATTCCTGCCTGTTTGAACCGGGTCCCTATTTCTTTGACGCCTACTTTGAGGAACTGACACGTAATCTGGTGAAACCGGACCTTAAGCACATCGTTGCTCAAGCATTGAGCCGTTGTGGTTTAAGGGTTCACCCCCAGAGGATTCAAGGTTCAGTGGAGGCTATTTTACATGAACTGCGTGACGAAGTTTTCATTGTGGAAAAGCTTCGTGAAGTCAGAGAGAAAGTTGTGGACGTCAGCAGCGAACAAATTGTCTATGACGCTGTGGACAGCTGGAAAGGTATTGTCCAAGTTGAGTGACTGTAACACCGACATGGGGAATACGTGTTTTGCAACAGGTCTGGCAAAGTGTCTACTTAAACAACGTATTAGATGTGAGATGACCGGCTTGTTGTATAAGATTATTAATGAATGTGCCAATGTATCTGATACTGTAAACAGATGTGCTGTAGATACCAATCGTTTTACAAACCTCATGAAACAAATGTCTGTTGTAAGAACTGTGTCAAATGAATGGACAGATTTGATGCGTTTATGCGTTAATGCTGGTGAACCAATTTGTGTGACTATCAGAAAGATTTTAGACCTGATGACTGAATGCGGCAGCTGTATTAGAATAGCTGATATATTGTGCTTGTGTACATATGTGACTGATCTATGTGTAGACATATTGACAAGAAACAATCAGGCTGATGTTTGTGATATTATTGAAACCCTGGTTGATTACATTCTTGAAAAAAACATTGTGATGTGTATAAATTTTTTACACTACATTGATGCTGTATGATACCTTTGTTTCCTTTTACTGTTTAAGAAATAAAAACCCAAATTACTTAAACCATCTGTGTTATTCTTTTTGTGGAGCGTGAAGTGGAAACATGTCAGAAGAAATGAAAAAGACTTATTACACACCTTCTAACCCTGGTTCTTTAGGGGGGAAAAAACGCTTAAAAGAAGCTGTTTTAAAAGAAACGGGTGTTCGTTTAACCGATAAAGAGGTTTCAGACTGGCTCGCTGGCGAGGATGCATATACACTACACAGAACGGCCCCACTAAAATACAAAAGGAATCGGGTTTTTGTCTACGGTATCGACATGGAGTTCCAGGCCGATCTAGTCGATATGTCTGCATATGCCCCGGTAAATGACAACAACCATTTTTTGCTGACATGCATCGATCTCTTTAGTAAATATGCATGGACAAGGGCTTTAAAAAACAAGAGTGGTGTAGAGGTCTCTAAAGCTTTTGAATCCATACTGAAAGAGGGACGCGTACCACAGAAATTACAGACAGATAAAGGAAAGGAGTTTTTTAACAAACATTTTCAAAACGTAACAAAAAAGTACAATATAGCCCATTTCGCAACAGCCACAGAATTAAAGGCATGTGTTGTCGAGCGGTTTAATAGAACCTTAAAAGGTAGAATGTGGAGATATTTAACTGCTACAAACTCCAAACGTTACATCGACATACTTCAAGACATTACACAAGGATATAATGCGAGCCATCACAGAAGCATCAAGATGAGGCCGATTGATGTGGGGAAAGAAAACGAGTCTGTGGTGCTGCATAACCTATATGGTGATACCAGACCTCATAGTGTTAACCCCGTATTTAAATACAAGATTGGTGACGTGGTTCGAATTTCTAAAGTCAGAGGACCGTTTGCAAAGGGGTATGAGGAAAACTACACACAAGAGTATTTTACTATATCAGCGTGTATCCCACGAGAACCCCCTGTTTACAGATTGAGTGATTACGACGGGGATGTTATCGACGGCGTTTTTTATGCGGAAGAATTGCAAAAAATATTTGTCAGTAAAAACAAGACATTTAAAGTTGAAAAAATTTTAGATAAGAAGACAAAGGGTCGCAAAACATTAGTGCTGGTGCAGTGGCTCGGATGGCCAGCGAAGTTTGCATCATGGATCGACCAGAAAGAATTAGTTGATGTACAGAAGCCATAAATACAAACCACACACACAGGATGCATACAGTTGTATAAAAACCAGACATGGCTGAGGGTGGATTTTATGTCACACTACCCTGCAACGCTTCGCAGTCTGTATACCCTAATAATAAAATCTCTAATTATAGAACAAGACTGGCTACCACTATAAATATAAAAGGAGAATGGGAGGTGGGGCTTGTTCAAATTGAATATCCTAGAAGCTGGTACACCTTTAACAGCAATGACGCCGTTTTCGAGATAAACATTGGACCCACCACGACCGATGGTGAAAAGTATACTAACAGCTTACGCCATGGTGTAGATGTGAAGAAGACCAGCTTATCGAAACTACGCATACCAATAAAAACAGGGTATTACGACAATGTCCCATCTCTAGTTAGTGTAATAAATGATTTAGTAGCGCCTCAGGGGGAATTCGGTTATGACCGCGTAAAAAACAAAGTATTTCTGAAAGCAAAACCTAACATTTCAATGACCTTCCATGGAAAACTAGCCATTATTTTAGGATTGAAACCAGGCGTCCCTATAGGAGATTCTATTCTGCAAAAAACAAACCCTGAAAAAACTAATTATGAAAAGGATATTGTAACATATGCAATGCATCAGTCGGACATACACGGTGGTTTCTATACTCTTTATATCTACACGGACATTATCCGTTACCAGTCCGTGGGTGATGCTTTTGTACCGCTCCTGGAGTGTGTACAAATAACAGGGGACAACAATAGCACAGTCAGTGTTCGATACGACAAACCCCACTACGCGTCTATCAACAAATCAGTCATCACAGATATCGTTATAGAAGTAAAGGACGATCAGAACCAGCACGTCCCATTTTCTTACGGGAAAGTGTGCATCAAACTTCACTTCAGGCCTGTAAAACACTTTGTTTAAAATGGCATATTTCAACAATCACAATGTTGACCCTATGCGTTACGTTGCCTATTACCAGAATCAGGCAGGCAGCGGGCTCCCCGGGTATGCAGGAGGTGGAGTCATGTATGGGGCTGGTTTGGGGGGGATTTTTCGGGGGCTCTTTAGAATGGCTATACCCCTACTAAAACGAGGATTTAGCATAGCCAAGCCGCATCTTAAATCAGCTGCAAAAAACATACTAAGTGACGTTGTTAGTAATACGTTATCAAGATCTTTTAACAACAACTATGATGCTCAAGACGGATCCGGACTAATGGTAATGGCTCGCAAAAGAGCATCTAGGCCGCCAGGGGTGCGGAGGAGTGGCCAGAAGCAGAAGAAAACAAAACAACCTCCCAAGAAAACATCAGTTGTAAAACGCAAGCGCAAGGAGACAGCTAAGCGTACTGCTTCAAAAAGATCAAGGAGCTCTGTTAAAACAATATTTTAAATCATGGCGTTACTACACAACATGTCAGAAGAGTGTTTAAAGACTGAACTGGATCTGTTTACTGTACCACTAACTCAAACAGCAATTGAAAAAAACACTTATATAGAAGTTCCACCACTATCAGCGATATCCGACACATCTCCGCTGGAATTTTTTATTGCGGGGAATGGGGAGGATTACATAGATCTAAACAGCACATTACTTTTTTTGCGCCTCAAAATCACTAATGCTGATGGGACGCATATTGCAGACGGAGATCCCGTAGGTCTTGTGAACTACCCTGGATCTACGATTTTTTCACAAGTGGATGTGTCGCTTGGAGATCGGCTTATATCACAGAGTTCTAGCACATACCCATACCGCTGTATGATAGAATGTCTTACCAATTATGGTAAAGACGCCCTTGAAACGCTTTTCTCAGCAGGGCTCTTTTACCTGGACACTGCGGGCCATATGGATGTGGCTGACCCGGCTGGGGGAAATCGTGGGCTGACAAAGAGAGCAGCCTTCACCAACGCTAGAAATGTGGTCGAACTACTCGCGCCTGTTCACAGTGATATCTTCTTTCAGGAAAAACTATTACTTAATGGATTAGATCTTAAAATTAGAATGACTAGAGGTAAAGATGAATTCTGCCTGATGAGGAGCAACGCTACAGCCTATAAACTAAACATCATGTCTGCGTCGCTATTTGTGAAAAAAGTGTCTGTGTCGCCAGCTGTGAGACTGGGGCATGCACAAGCTCTACTCTCAACCACAGCCAAATACCCCATCGACAGAGTGTGTCTGAAAAACTTCTCAATACCTGCAGGCTCACGTGTCTGCAATCAAGAAAACTTATTCTTAGGAACTCTGCCAAAATCTCTGGTTCTAGCTATGGTTGATAATGATGCATTTGTGGGTGCCTATAATAAAAACCCATTTGCGTTTAAAAACTATGATTTAGAATTTCTGGCCATTTATCTGGATGGGCAACAGTACCCAGCGAAGCCCCTGCAACCTGAATATGAAAATGGTTCTGCAGTGCGGGAGTTTTACCAGTTAGCGCTGGCTTCTGGAAGGCATCTTAAAAACCAACCTCTATGTATCGATAGAGAGGATTTTCTGCACGGCCATACACTCTATGCGTTCAATTTCACACCGGATCAGGAGTGTAGCCAGCACGTATCGCTTATCAAAAGTGGCAATATTAGACTAGAAGCCCGTTTTAGACAGCCGCTACCACGTACGATTAACTTAATTGTTTATGCATTGTTTGATAGTTTGATTGAAGTGTCAAATCGCCGACAGGTCCTGGTTGATTACTACTAGGACATTCAAATGAACACTATACAGCTTACGGCCGTCATGGATAAGGTTTCATGCGATACTTATTTTCTCGGAGTTCTACCATGTGACTACCTACCAAAAACCCCTTTAAGAAAACTACCAGCAATGGTTTTGATCAATACACATCCTTCAGGACTCCCAGGGGAACACTGGTTGGCTATCTACATAAATGAGGATGGTGTAGGATGTTTTTTCGACAGCTTCGGTAATAAACCAGATTATCATGGTTTTCCGCCGATTATCAAAAACTTTTTAAAGCTCAACTCTAGTCAAGTACTACATTCAACTGTGCAAGTCCAAGATTTTTCATCAGATACATGTGGACAACATTGTGTGTTCTTTCTCTACCACATGGCAAAGGGATTTGATTATGATTATGTGATGAAATTGTATACCAACGATTTTATTAAAAATGACAAAAAGGTGTCAGCATTTGTGAGAAAACTAAAACAAGCACCATGTAGTGAAAATGTTTTCAAATGTGTTCAGTGTGTACAAATGGGTGAAATGTTCATGTCTCATGCTTAATATTTTAATAAAAACAACTAAAGAACGGAATTTTGTTTCTTTATCCCCACTTTTATTACACATACATCACATCATAAGTTCTCCAAAAAAAAAAAGAGAGAAATTGAGAACACAATACATACAAACTGTTAGTTTAAAAACTTAACCACCGACTCGGGTCTTTCTGTTTCTTACTCCTCTTAGATGATCCTGTTATAGACGTGGTCGATTTGGTTTTGAAAGAGTTAATTGCATGTCTGACATTGTGGTTTGGTACCACAGAGTATGGCAAATTTAAACTAGCAAAAGCCTCCAGAAATTCACGCCACCCGCCAGGTCTCCGCTCGTCAACAATCTTTTGTGGAGCCGTGACGCTTTTAACTAAGTCAAGCATGTGTGAACCAGGGATTGTTCTGCCTTTAAACACAAACTCTCCCGACTCAGTCCATGAAGTAACATCTTTAGTTTTAGACATTTTATCTAAAATGTAATGAACATTTTTCACACTCCTCTGTGGAATATTCTTTAAAATCTCATCTGCAAAATCACCTAAATCGTCATGGGCACGCACATGGCCTGGTGCGGGTGGGTCTTCTTTTTCAACATTACTAGGCTGTGGTAGCCTTAATGTTAATGTACCGGATTCTCTATCCCCTTGTCTAGTGAGTGTTAAAAACCGCTGCAAAACACCTGTGTACATCTTAGCTTTTTCATGGTGATCCAGATCAGACCTGTGCAAAATATTTCTTATAGTCATGTCCAGGTCATTCTCCACAACCTGTTGTATAGACTCACGGGTGTTAGAGGATTTCAGCTTATCCAACTGGTGTTGCGGTACTAAAAACATCTTCTCGGCATACTCCATCACCAAACTTATTTAGATGTAACCAAACTGGTTATAAACGGGATTGCCGCACTTAGCAAAGGTAGTAGAAATCCTCCTTGTTGGTTGATTAACCGTCTTTTATGCCTAACTCCAACCTTTTTATCTGCAACAATTTTGATCTCACTTCTTCTTCTCTTCAGTTTCTGATATTGCTGTGGTGTTAGCGGAATATTACCGTGGACTACGTTAAGAGCTACTTCACACAATGTCACAATGAGTTTGTCTGCAGCCGCCTCTAAAATAACGCGTCTTTGTTTAGGCGTGGCTTTTAATAACAATTTTAAAAGAGGTAGGTTTCTTAAAAGTCTTGCAGACATTTTCAAATCTCTCTGTCAATGTTTTCTTTTCTGAATGTACACAACTGGATGCTGTGACAGAATATCTGTTCTGAGACGGTACTGTTCTGGTGTTTTCGCTTTAAAGTCAATCAATAGATACCCGAAAGGGGTGCTGGTAGCATTTTCATAACACTCCATAAAGTATTTTGTGTTCCTGGGGTACATCTGCCGCGCTAAGACATTAATTTGGGTATTGTCTCTAGGGTTTTTAAACAATACCAAATAATTAGTGTTCAAACTGATAGTCCTACTGGATTTACCTTGAAAAAATAAGTTTTGTACGATATATATTGCACTCAAGCTTCTATGGTGCACATAGTTGGTAAACAAACGTTCAACTTCTGAATTGCTGCTAGCATCTTTCATAACATCATCCAATATCACAAAGTTGGTCTTGTTGGTGGGAAACAAGCGATCATCATTCAGAGTCTGCGGTATACCTTCAATAAATTTAATATCATACAGTTTCAACAATTCATCATACATAGGTTGCCAGCAGTCATAAATGTACACAATGTTTTCAATTTTTTTAGAAATTACACTTTTAGCATTTTCCAACAACTTTTTTACAAAAAATGTTTTTCCTGAGCTAGAAGGACCGCTTAACACACATGAAAAAAGGATGTTGTAATCTAAAATTAAAACCATCCGGGTCTACCACACCCCGGTGCCCAAAAACGTTGTCAGTAGCCATATGGTAGCGTAGTTAGGTCGGGTAGCAGTACACGCTTGTTGTATACGACTTTAAATTTTTTCACAACTGACTTGTTGTGCAATGTGAACTGCTTTTTGTTCCTCACTATACTGTCGGTGTACGCGAGAATGTGATTACTGTCACCCCGCCCCCTCACATATTGATCGACAAGCCCAATTAATGTGTCTAACCTAATGGTCTCGGAGTTTACAGCATTCAATGTGATGCCTTTGGCCTTCATACAGACCTTACCCTTAGCAGTTCTGTACCCGTAACTTTTCGGACCACTTGCCGAAAATTCCACAATATGGTCTCCATCCCCAACTTCATCAGTAAGGTCACCAAGATATGGCCCCAGTGGGGGCTCATATTCACCCTCTTTAGACGTGAACACAACACTATCTGTGTCGCAATAAAGCACTCTATCACCCAACCTGTCCATAAGATCATAAAGTTCTAACCGCGCGTGGGCCGTTGTAAAAGCCCCGAGAAAGACGTTAATGTCACGAGTCTGGGTCCCTTTCCCATTTGCGTAAGCCCACTGAACGATTGCAACAGTGTCTGACACAAATGAGAAATGCTTGAGGTCATAATCAGTGCCAAAAATGTATCGGGCAAACTGTTCGGGGTCTGTTAGTATTTCGGTTGTCGGTAACTCCTCGCGCATACTGAACCTCCCCCACAAAGAGTTAAGCAGTAGCTTCATGATGGATCTACGTGCAGCATTAAACTCAATCTTGTCCAGATTCAGCTTAATCCCTTCTTTCTCAAAGTAATCTCTAACATACGATTCTTTGTCAGCGTCGGTCACAACGTCTTTTGGAAAACCTGAACTTTCCTGTTTGAACTGTAAAAATGTTTTAACATAATCACAAAACAATGTTTCAGAGCGTTGGGGAAAATGCCAGACCTCATCGATTTTTGTCACTACATAACCCTTCTCAACGGCTTTTAACAGTTCAATGCTAACCCAGCACCCATGAATTGATCTTTCCTCATCAGTATGCACACACGGGTGTGTCTGGTTCTGCTGTTCAGCACACGCCCTGCAAAGAGGGAACATTAACTTACCCCCGGTCCTATAAGGCAGTACGGGGTGAAGCAACCCCCGTGGCGGAAGGACTGTTGCCTTGACGAGTCCGTAATAATCTTCAAGGTTTTGAAAATCCTTGTGTATTATTTCCGGATGCCCAATTGGGTAACATTTTCGAGCCTGACAGTAGGGATATAGTGATGTAAAGTCAACATACCTAATCCGCTCGCCCTCCGCAACTTTGTGATACAGTTTTAATGCGTTCGTTCGGCCGCCGAATAGAGCTTCACGGGGTTTCAATCTTTCAGTGTGTTTGTAAGTGGACATGAAATCCATAACTGCAACATCACTCTGTTTAGCGCGCATCCATGCACATTCCCAAATCACCTCGACCTGAAGACCGTACGCACGCTCCAAAATTTCAATCTTGTCGTCGCATTGTCTTCTCAAAACGCCATAAGGCACTTTTGATAAAGGGTTTAGGTCGTTGGGGTTATAACATCGTTCACAACCATGAAAGAAACACCCGAGAAATTCGAATGCTTTTTTCACGTTGCCATCGTCGTAGAAACCATCCACATAGTATTTCCCAAATGACGCCTCACCGGTGTTTAAAGCATGTTGAATTTCTATGCCCCGTGATTTTCGGATGAATTCGAGCCATTCAATTGAAATGGTCGAATATGTTTTGTTCTGGTTGGTGTACGCATTGTTACGTGTCAGAGCTATTGTGTCTTTTGGGATGTAGTGTGTTTTATATGTGGCCATACATGTTGCTGCCAAAGTGGTGTAATTAAATGGATCAAGGCCTGTACACAAAATGAATTCGTCGCGGTACTTCATGCATGCCTCCCTCAGCAAAACGACATCGTTTTTACCATAAAGCGCGAGTTCTTTTTTAAAATCGAACACTTTGTCAGATATGGTATTGTACCAATCATCAAACGCAGCCCTGTCTTGGTTCGACATTGTTGCATACCCGTAAAATTTCTTGTCAGGGTACGGGCCTACGTAGTTGTCATTTTCAACGCGGTTAAAGTGGTGCGGAAAATACCCCTTCTCTGCATTAGTCAGATTAAATGCAACGGGTGTCTTGGCCAGACGCATGGGTATGAAGGAATATGTATCAATAAAACGTTGCTTGAAAGCTGTGTCATACATTAAGATTAGCCTGCAACCTTGCATTGTGATTTTAGGAGCAATCCCCATCTTAGTAAAGAATTCCAAAATTATGTAATTGTCAAAGCCTGCTGCATTGTGCGCTACCCATGTGTAATTAAGGTAGCGTGGTTGTCTGAATTTTTTAACGAGACGATCCACACAATCGGTCCCTTCAGCCACGAATTCCTCGCCATTAAACGTGATAGCACATACAAAATTGGCAACGTGTTTACCATTTTCATAACGGGTCTCAAAATCGTAGAAAATGTAACGATCGTTCGGCATCTCCGGCTTAACTGGTTGGATAAAACACTGATGCATACCATCGGTGACCAAACTCTCACCACAGTGCACACAACGATCTGCAGGGCATTTATGGGGTTTGGGTTTAGTACCGCTGACATGGTAACGTCTATTACATTTACCGCAATATTTAGTCACGTCGCACTGCGCGTATTGCATACCCCGAGGTGGTTTTTTATGCATCTCGAAACAATAGTTAGACTTACAGTAGCGCAGGCAGTCGCCGCAATGTTTTGGCTTTTTGGGGTGTTTATGACATTCCGGGTCATTACAGACATCGCAGATGTACCGACATCTGTGATCTCTCCTACAGGTGAATCCTCGGTGGCAGAACTCACACACGTATGGGGTGCCAATAAATGCACGTAGATTTTTAATCATAAAATAATGATTGTCATGCAGGTACAAAAATACTGTTTTAGGATGCGGATCGTCTGTGTTTGTATACTTCTCCAAAACACCCGTATCAGACCGATAGAAGACAACTATTTTAACGCTCAGCATCTGTTCAAACCGTCTGATGTCATTAAACGCTATCTTGTATTGATCACCATAGCCAGCTGACTTCTGTATTGAAGATGCTACAGACTCAAGCTCTACGTGTGGTTTCTGTGGATTTAGGAAATGTGCCAGACAGATTGCAAAACAAAGATTGTTTGAAATGTTCGTGGGACAGAACAGATTAAGTCTGTTTTTGGTAATCACTTCATTGTGGGCAAGATCACGGATCTTTCGATAAACACCGCCGTGTTTACTTCTCGCTATCGACAGTCTTAAATTCAATCTCTCATCAAACTGTACGTCAGAGTTGCTCTGCATTATTTTTTCAAGGTCGTTTATAAATAGATCTACACTATAACCATTGCTACCCGTCAAAAGTGTACTAACATCTGATGTCAAACTCGATCCCCTCAACGTGATGCTGATTAAACATCCGTCTCCGCCTAACAGTTTGGAAAACTCCACAATTTCAGAAAGTGTGTCATGTAAAAACACTGTGTAGGCTGCTAAATCTGTCGAAGATATCTCTCGCAAATTTATAAGCCTGTGGACTTCCAGACCATTGAACCGTGCTCGTGGCAGTACCGTGTACCCACTAACATCACCACCTACTGTTACAAGTGTTTCTATATCTCTATCTGTGAGACCCATATTGGGCGCTTCAGGGTTGAGTGTGCGATGTGTCTGTGTACCTGGGCCCTCGCCTGACTGGTGAAAAGACACAAGATGATCAAATGCAGAATTTGGTTCTGGACGAGGTTCTAACACCTCTCCTGCTTGTTGGGTATTTACAACATGTTCAAAATCATTATTTGGGTCAGGATCCTCATCGGACATTGATCTCACGATGTTTAATAATTCTACCAACGTATCAGTTGAAGACTCAGACCTATTCATATCCTCCACAGTCTGTATTAAATAGAGCAATGTTTCTGTGTTACTGCACTGTTCGAGGGGCACCACGCTACCATCGTTTCGTCTAAACCTAGCTACCGGACCCTGATCAAAACCATCTGGCTCCCGGCAACGTTTAGGCATTTTAAATCAGATCTTTTTTATTTTATTTATTTAAATCACATGTAGCAACACCTTAAAAACTATGGATAATAAACCCTGTGTCCATACAGTAAAAAAGATAGAATGAAATACTGTGACAAATGTTGAAGAAAAAAACAAAACAAAAAAAAAAACACAGTATGCAAAATATATATATATATATATAAAATGTTGTCAAATCAGCCAAGTTTCTTTTTAAGCATAAGCACCAGTTGCTTTAACAATTCTGTAGTCAGGCATTGTTCTCTGGCTACTTTTTGAACAGTACCACTATGCAACCGTTGCGCTGCTATGCATTGTTTAAGCCAAATTCCCTGTTGTTGTTGTGTTGACTCATAAGCATCTAAACGTCTCTCAATGGCATTAAGGCGTTTGTCAAAACGTACCTCGAAGGCATTCAATGCGGTCTTGACAGAGTCCTGTATCAGTCTGGCTATGTGCTGATTGTCTATAAAGGGTTGTGATTCCTGTTTGTAGGCCTCCTGATTTGAAGGCAGCTGTTCAGGGTCGGATTCCTCCACGACCACGACCCGTTCGCTGGTTGGAACAGACTGCGGTGTTTCTTTAGTGTCGTTTGTAAATACACAGCCGTCCCACGATTGTATCAGACCCTCACTCCAGCTCTGAACATCATTTATATCGGGAACTACGACCACCTCTGTTAAGAAGTAGAAAAGGGTGCAAAAAAAAAAAAAAAGTTAGTACAAATGTGTTAATGTTATAATGATAACAGTAATATTAATATTAACTATATTTTCTAAGACTAAAAATAAAATAAAAATCAGTCTGGTACTAATGTAACATTAAAAAACAATACGTATTGTCAAATTCTCTCTCTCTCTCTCTCTCTCTCTCTCTCTCTCTCTCTCTCTCTTTATATATATATATACATATATAAACAAACAATCAAACAAGACCATGCTAATATGGAATGGCACAGCAGCCTAAAATCATCATGTCTACACTTTTTTTTTTACACACAGTTCTTGAAATGGTGTAATGTATGATAACAACAGTTCTAAACTAGCGTATTGGCACATTATACATCCACAAACACATTCGACCTCTCACTATCACATTCAAATAAAAATATTTATCTTCCTGATTTAATGTGAACAGAAAAAATCCATCAGATTTTGCCCGTTACTTACTTTTAACAGCTGATCGTCTTGGCTTTTTTGGGACAGATGTCTGTGGTACGTCTCTCGATGACCCATCAGCAGAAGCTTTTGCGTCCGCATGCGGGCGCACTGCACCTTTGCGTTTCAACTTATTTTTCGCTTTCTTATCCGGTTTATTCACACATTCAGACACACCGACATTGCTCACAACGTTTGATAAACCATCTGGAAATATATATGTTAATGTTTTAAAATAAATTCAACAACCCATAGCTGCATAACATCGTTTGATAAAGCCGAATTACAAAGCAACTTACCGAGGGGAGTAACTTCACCGTTAGCAGACTCGCAGCCTCGCTGAGGTGCATGTACTAAGGCCTTGATAGTTTCGCGTTTCGGCCCTGGTAAAAACAAAAAAAAAAACCCAGAGAAGATAAGGGACTTTTTCACACAGACACAACAATGTTTAATCACGATGGGTGTAACAACACTTAACATTACCTGACACAAGTACTTCCGAGCTCTCTCGTGAAGAGGCAACACCGTTGTGAATTGCTGCATCTGTGCTAGGTCTAGCCACGCCTCCTGGCGAAAACAAAACAAAACATCATCCGTCACACACACGCACGCACACAAACACACACACAACGTATGCAACATTTAAACATAATTATACGTACCACTCGCTTGATTCAGGAAGTTAAGCTCATCTACTAGATCGAAGAGACTCAAGCTTCCACCATCTGAAGTGTGCAGATAAAGCCTTAAGTAAGCAATAGAACAGCGACGCTCGTAAACAAAAATAATGTTTCTTAACAATGTTAATAAATAATAAAAAAACACTCACTGTTAGAACAGGATTCCATCTTCTTGCACTCACGATTCCAACAACACAATATGGCTTGGAAAATAGTTTGAGAATAAACAGCGGTGATGCTTGACACGAGACACGACACACTAGTACGCTTCAGTGACTGTGCTCGCGTTCAACACACATTTATACACGCAGCTTTTGGCGAAGTGTGAAAACGGGCCCCCCCAGCATACAGAATACACAACGACACAACACCTATCTCGCGCAGGTAGACGGCCAATAAACCCGGAAGGCCAAGGGACCAGACACCTTTCTTTTACACCTCTGGCCAGGATGTCAACGCAGGAGGATGTCACATGGCGTCGCGCAGCCTAGACATACCGGAGCCTGTCAGCGACCCATCATAAATCAGAGACAGGGGAACCTCAGAACCATAAATCAAAGTCATAAAACACCTTTTTTGACACATGGTTTATGTTAACACTACTTATACGCATGCTCAATATTTGTTTCTTAATACAGGTTATATTCCACTTAATTGCTCCTTGCCTCAATAAAATAACTTTTCCAAATATGGCTTGTTGTGTTTTCTTTTATCATTTTCCAATAAAACTTTTTTAACAAAACATGTCTCTGTGTAGTCTTTATAAACCCAATAAACATTTCGAACAAATCATGTCTCTGTGTTTTGTTTCTCTGGGCTTCATCTTAAAAGCAACTTATTATAAAAGTTGTCACACAACAATAAGCAAATTATTATAAAAGTTGTCACACAATAATAGACTATTTAAGTATTGTATACAATTAAAAGACTATTTATAAAGTCTTACCCAATAAAAGACTATTTATAAAGTCTTGTACATAATTAAAAGACTATAAAGTCTCACGCTTATATTGGGAATAAATGAACAAATTGCATATTTTTCACAACAATTTATAGTGATCATGAACCTTGTGTAGGAGCTGCTGCTGTAGATCGGCTTGATTTCTTCTCAGAGTTTGAGCTTCTGACTGGAGTCAGTGTGTGTGTGTGTGTGTGTGTGTGTGACTGGAGTCAGTGTGTGTGTGTGTGTGTGACTGGAGTCAGTGTGTGTGTGTGTGTGTGTGTGACTGGAGTCAGTGTTGGTGAATGTGTTGGTTGTCTCTCATGTCTCTCTATGTCTTTATTCTTTATCCCTCCATTAATAAGTATAACTCCTCCTGAATGTCTCAAGGTGTTAACGTAGATCCATAGTGATTTGCAGTCAGAAAGAGCATTATTACAGGGCAGACGGACATTTTCACCAGAACTGATGAACACATTAGCATAATCCACTCCACTGGTGCCTGAAACTCTGTGGCACTCTATGGCGTATGGTACTCTGTGGCGTAGGGTACTCTGTGGCGTAGGGTACTCTGTGACGTAGGGTACTCTGTGGCACTCTATGGCGTAGGGTACTCTGTGGCGTAGGGTACTCTGTGGCGTAGGGTACTCTGTGGCGTAGGGTACTCTGTGGCGTAAGGTACTCTGTGGCGTAGAGGGTACTCTGTGGCGTAGGGTACTCTGTGGCGTATGGTACTCTGTGGCGTAGGGTACTCTGTGGCGTAGGGTACTCTGTGGCGTAGTGTACTCTGTGGCGTATGGTACTCTGTGGCGTAGGGTACTCTGTGGCGTGGGGTACTCTGTGGCGTAGGGTACTTTGTGGCGTAGGGTACTTTGTGGCGTAGGGTACTCTGTGGCGTAGGGTACTCTGTGACGTAGGGTACTCTGTGGCGTAGGGTACTCTGTGGCGTATGGTACTCTGTGGCGTAGGATACTCTGTGGCGTAGGATACTCTGTGGCGTAGGGTACTCTGTGGCGTAGGGTACTCTGTGGCTTAGGGTACACTGTGGCACTCTATGGCGTAGGGTACTCTGTGGCGTAGAGTACTTTGTGGCGTAGGGTACTCTGTGACGTAGGGTACTCTGTGACGTATGGTACTCTGTGGCGTAGGGTACTCTGTGGCGTAGGGTACTCTGTGGCGTAGGGTACTCTGTGGCGTAGGGTACTCTGTGGCGTAGGGTACTCTGTGGCGGTACTCTGTGGCGTAGGGTACTCTGTGGCGGTACTCTGTGGCGTAGGGTACTCTGTGGCATAGGGTACTCTGTGGCGTAGGGTACTCTGTGGCGTAGGGTACTTTGTGGCGTAGGGTACTCTGTGGCGTAGGGTACTCTGTGGCGTAGGGTACTCTGTGGCGTAGAGTACTCTGTGGCATAGGGTACTCTGTGGCGTAGGGTACTCTGTGGCGTATGGTACTCTGTGGAGTAGGGTACTCTGTGGCGTAGGGCACTCTGTGGCACTCTATGGCGTAGGGTACTCTGTGGCGTAGGGTACTCTGTGGCGTAGGTTACTCTGTGGCGTAGGGTACTCTGTGGCGTAGGGTACTCTGTGGCGTAGGGTACTCTGTGGCGTATGGTACTCTGTGGCGTAGGGTACTCTGTGGCATAGGGTACTCTGTGGCGTAGAGGGTACTCTGTGGCGTAGGGTACTCTGTGGCGTAGGGTACTCTGTGGCGTATGGTACTCTGTGGCGTAGGGTACTCTGTGGCGTAGGGTACTCTGTGGCGTAGGGTACTCTGTGGCGTAGGGTACTCCGTGGCACTCTATGGCGTAGGGTACTCTGTGGCGTAGGGTACTCTGTGGCGTAGGGTACTCTGTGGCACTCTATGGCGTAGGGTACTCTGTGGCGTAGGGTACTCTGTGGCGTAGGGTACTCTGTGGCGTAGGGTACTCTGTGGCGTAGGGTACTCTGTGGCATAGGGTACTCTGTGGCGTAGAGGGTACTCTGTGGCGTAGGGTACTCTGTGGCGTAGGGTACTCTGTGGCGTAGAGGGTACTCTGTGGCGTAGGGTACTCTGTGGCGTAGGGTACTCTGTGGCGTATGGTACTATGTGGCGTAGGGTACTCTGTGGCGTAGGGTACTCTGTGGCGTAGTGTACTCTGTGGCGTATGGTACTCTGTGGCGTAGGGTACTCTGTGGCGTAGGGTACTCTGTGGCGTAAGGTACTCTGTGACGTAGGGTACTCTGTGGCGTAGGGTACTCTGTGGCGTAGGGTACTCTGTGACGTAGGGTACTCTGTGGCGTAGGGTACTCTGTGACGTAGGGTACTCTGTGGCGTAGGGTACTCTGTGGCGTATGGTACTCTGTGGCGTAGGATACTCTGTGGCGTAGGGTACTCTGTGGCGTAGGGTACTCTGTGGCGTAGGGTACTCTGTGGCACTCTCTGGCGTAGGGTACTCTGTGGCGTAGGGTACTCTGTGGCGTAGGGTACTCTGTGGCACTCTCTGGCGTAGGGTACTCTGTGGCGTAGGGTACTCTGTGACGTAGGGTACTCTGTGGCGTAGGGTACTCTGTGGCGTATGGTACTCTGTGGCGTAGGATACTCTGTGGCGTAGGATACTCTGTGGCGTAGGGTACTCTGTGGCGTAGGGTACTCTGTGGCGTAGGGTACTCTGTGGCACTCTATGGCGTAGGGTACTCTGTGGCGTAGGGTACTCTGTGGCGTAGGGTACTCTGTGGCGTAGGTTACTCTGTGGCGTAGGTTACTCTGTCGCGTAGGGTACTCTGTGGCGTAGGGTACTGTGGCGTAGGGTACGCTGTGGCGTAGGGTACTCTGTGGCACTCTATGGCGTAGGGTACTCTGTGGCGTAGGGTACTCTGTGGCGTAGGGTACTCTGTGGCGTAGGGTACTCTGTGGCGTAGGTTACTCTGTGGCGTAGGGTACTCTGTGGCGTAGGGTACTCTATGGCGTAGGGTACTCTGTGGCGTAGGGTACTCTGTGGCACTCTATGGCTTAGGGTACTGTGGCGTAGGGTACTCTGTAACTGCATGGACTCCACCACCGCAGCGGCGTCATGATGTGAGTGACCATATACACTCACCTAAAGGATTATTAGGAACACCTGTTCAATTTCTCATTAATGCAATTATCTAATCAACCAATCACATGGCAGTTGCTTCAATGCATTTAGGGGTGTGGTCCTGGTCAAGACAATCTCCTGAACTCCAAACTGAATGTCAGAATGGGAAAGAAAGGTGATTTAAGCAATTTTAGCGTGGCATGGTTGTTGGTGCCAGATGGGCCGGTCTGAGTATTTCACAATCTGCTCAGTTACTGGTGTAGCCCTATGGGAAAAAAGAGTATTTCCATAAGCAATATTTTATTTTGGTTATTTTTATTGTAGAATATATTCTAATTTTGATACAAGTGTTTATATTATGTTTATATGTGTTAATATTAGGGCTGGGCAAGTTAACGCGTTATTATCGCGTTAACGCATTTATTAATTAATGGCGACAATTTTTTTATCGCACGTTAACGCAGTTTTTTTTTTTTTTTTTTTTTTTTAAGTCCGTTGTACACTGGCTCTGAATAGGACATAGGCCTACAGTCAAACCATGGATCACAGGAGGGGTGGGATGTTGGTCAGCCAGCAAATAACCCAACCAAACCAGCAGTGGAGAGGCTTTGGCAGGTTCTCTCATGTGAACAGAAAGGGAGACAGCGCTCCGCGAGTGAATGACAGGCGCTCTATGGATAGTAACCATGGCAACGGCTTCTGTGCGCTACGCAGCTGTAGTCTTTTTAACTTAAATTAAAATTATACATGACTTTACCTGATGTGCCTGCGTGTAGTTTAGCGGGGATGCTCTGCAATGTGAATTTCCTTCTGTTGATGTCCTGATAACTATTTAAATATTGGAAACTCACAAACAGCGAGCCGAGGATCAGTCTCTCTTCCAATGATTTGTACTGCGCGTCGTGTAACAAAAAGTTATAGACAATCAAAGTTCTTTTAGACAATTCAACTTCGGCAGCGGGCGGGCGCGTGCGCGTGCATGAGGCGAGCGCGTGAGGCGAGCGCGTGAGGCGAGCATGACCGCAACAGTTTCAGAGAACGCACCCGCTTGTCGCTGCACCTGTGCTCGACCACTTCACCTCATTCTAAAAGGCTGATTTATACTTTTGTGTCGGACTTACGCTATACACTACGCGTTGGTTGGTTTTACTTCTGCGTCGTTGTCCGCGTTGACGCGCAATTACACATGCAGAGGGAGCATGTGAAACCCGTGGAGCGGTTCTAGCAATCACAGCGCTTGCGGTACGCGTATAATTGACGTGTTGTTACATTTTTGGAGAGGTGCACGTCAGGGTACGACCTAAGTTCGACGCAGAAGTATAAATTGGGATTTACCTCTGTTTAATGCAATCTTAGTGTACGTGGGAAACCATGGCATGACCAAACCTAAGCTACTATCAGAGAAGTAACGTTGGTCGACTTATATCTCGACCTCTGACTACATAGACTGTTTCTGCTACTAAAAGACACCTGTTGATACCTGTTAAGGAAAAAAACAAGAAAACTGGACTCGTTTTAACAAGCTAGATAAAAGGTAATGCCCTGGCAGTGGCAAAAAGCTTTGTTTTAATATTTGATTTGATTACATTAATGTTTAAGTTGAGATTTACAATAAATATTTTATTGCTGTGTAAAGGGAATACTGCTGGTATAAAGTACCTTATTTGTTTAAAGTTTTTGCAAACCACATGTTATTACACTTTTGTGTATATAGCAGTACATTTAAATCAAAAGTGAGTAATACACTACTTTAGAATTCATTAATAAAGTTTGCGCGTAACAATGCGATTAATCGCGATTAATCGCAAGAAATCATGCGATTAATCGCGATTCAGAATTTTAATCGTTGCCCAGCACTAGTTAATATATTAAGTTTGTTGAAAATGCACTTACCTGTGAGAGATCCAATCAGGAGTCAGGGTGAGAGGCCGAGAGGAAGCAGGAGAAGAACGCGAGAGGGGGAACGGAACTGAAATGAGACGGAGAGACATGTGAAGATTGTGCTGTGACAGATACTAGTTAAAAGTTGGTAAAACACCAAGTTTAATGTTTGTTATGATAAGTGACATTGTATATTGCGCGAAGAGTGAGTTACAGACACTTAAATACGTTACAGTGTGATAGTTCATGTCGTGAACTTTGCGGTTATAGTTAGCACCACGAGGAGAAAGTGTGGACGGCTAATTACCACGAGCGAGCTAAAAGGACTTTGCCAGCTCGGTTGCTGTGTTGAGTGCATCGCCTGAAAAGTCTAATCGTCGAGGAGGAGACTGTGAAGGTTCTGAGGGATTCTTCCAGGTCGTTGAACATTGGAAGCATCGTGTTCTGGAGCAGTGAAGGACGACCCGGTGACTTATCAGTTCTGTTGCGTGAGTTTTATTTTGTTTGTTGCGCCGAGGCGTGAAGCGACCATTGTGTTTTAGGTCTCAACGATCGCAAGCTACACAACAGGCCTGCCACGTATTAATTTGACTATAAGGGTATTCATTTTGTTTATTCATTTTGATGGCCATTTAGTCATTTGCCGGCTTTAGATTTATAATTTCAATTGGTTTAATTTGGGGAATTTAATGTGATTGAGAATTGTGATTATTTGAATTTTGTTTATTTGAATCTAATTGTATATTTGTGAATATTTTATATTTTCTTTAAGTAAATAGTTCAAAACTATTTCCTGTGAAGATTGTCTTTATATTTTTGGTTTTATATATTTATACGAGTGATATATTTAAAGTAAATAATATCATTTAGTCTATAATAATTTGGTTTAGAGTGGACGTAATTATTTGTGTTAAAGTATTATAATAACTCCTTTCCAGTCAAAGTAATATTATACTTAGGGTAGTATAGTAATTTTAGTAGGTGTAATACTAAAACGGTTATTAAAGTGAGTGTTCATTTTAATTAGCATGTGAGATAGAGATATATAGTTAATATTTTACTTTATTTTAGCTATAGAGACATTGTGTGGTTATTACAAATTAAGTAAAGTACTATTAGGAATAAAAGTGAACAGTGAGAATTTAGTAAGTTACATTGGTGCATTAATTAATAACAGAAAGAGAGATCTTTCGACAAATAGGAATTCGGGGAGCGCACTTCAATAAAATAGCTAAGACACGCTAAGGGGCACGCTAGACAGGGATTTTCACGCACAACCATTTCTAGGGTTTACAAAGAATCGTGTGAAAAGGGAAAAACATCCAGTATGCGGCAGTTCTGTGGGCGAAAATGCCTTGTTGATGCTAGAGGCCAGAGGAGAATGGGCCGACTGATTCAAGCTGATAGAAGAGCAACTTTGACTGAAATAACCACTCGTTACAACCGAGGTATGCAGCAAAGCATTTGTGAAGCCACAACACGCACAACCTTGAGGCGGATGGGCTACAACAGCAGAAGACCCCACCGGGTACCACTCATCTCCACTACAAATAGGAAAAAGAGGCTACAATTTGCACGAGCTCACCACAATTGGACAGTTGAAGACTGGAAAAATGTTGCCTGGTCTGATGAGTCTCGATTTCTGTTGAGACATTCAGATGGTAGAGTCAGAATTTGGTGTAAACAGAATGAGAACATGGATCCATCATGCCTTGTTACCACTGTGCAGGCTGGTGGTGGTGGTGTAATGGTGTGGGGGATGTTTTCTTGGCACACTTTAGGCCCCTTAGTGCCAATTGGGCATCGTTTAAATGCCACGGCCTACCTGAGCATTGTTTCTGACCATGTCCATCCCTTTATGGCCACCATGTACCCATCCTCTGATGGCTACTTCCAGCAGGATAATGCAGAATGTCACAAAGCTCGAATCATTTCAAATTGGTTTCTTAATAATAATAATAATTCATCACATTTATATAGCGCTTTTCTGGACACTCAAAGCGCTTAACGCTTATGTTTCTTGAACATGACAAAGAGTTCACTGTACTAGTCAGACGTGGCTAATCGATAATAAAATTCGTTGTTGTTATGTGCTGGTTTGTGTTTGGACTTTCTGTTTGCATTTGTGGAGTTTCCCCGCCACTCCTTTGTTTCTATGATCACCGTCTTCATTCGTTCATTTGGTTCAGCTGTGTGTCGTCAATATCTTACAGTGTGTTCCAATTGCTAACACACTAAAATGACACGCACAGCACAATTATTTAAACTGACACACAGAGAGCAAAACCTCTTCTCAAGTCTACACACATTTACATTTACATTTGCACTGAACACGGTTCTCACAACAATCTGACACAAAGTCACATGTTTGCCATTTCAAAACACTGCCATTCAAAATGACACTGCAGGAGCTAATCGGCCAATACATGTACATGTGTCACCTGGCCAAACACCTCAATGCTTCACTGTTAACACTTCAATCAGGATGTAAGCACTATGAAAAGACCACAAGTGAGCAGCTTTTTTTTACAACAACAATGGAATTATAATTATAATGATGATTTTTCTTGCCTCTTTTTTATATATATTTTTTCTGTAATTTTCTTTTTCAGTTTAATGTTTTTTTGTGAGCATATTTTTATTCAGTCCAAAGTAAATATACAGTATCTGCTGTGCATATGTTGCACTGACTTGTTTGGTAAAAAAAAAGAAAATGAAAGCATGTGTGTGTGTCTGCAAATATTTCATTTTAGTATTATGGCAAAGCATACTAAAGATGAGAGTGCTTTTCATTATGCCCAACAGTGTGTAGTCGGATAGACAAAAAATCTGGTCATATGAATGAAGTGTGTACCATTTTGTGCAAAAAATAATGCTATGTGTAGTTTTGGTTGCAGTGCTTCATTTTGCAGGATATATGAGGTATTTTGCAGTTTGGGTGTGTGATTTTGTGAATTGTGTTAAGTATTTAGATAAATTAGATTCTTCATCTTGAGTATTTCTTAGCACCACTTCACATAACAGAAGAACCGACCCCTCTCGAGACCACCGCCCGATCGAGCAGTATCTGGAGGTGTTCCTCGACCGGCCGAACTGAAGTTTATCTAAAGTTATCCCTCATCGGGAGTATTTCTTGGCACCACGTCACATAACATTTGTCAATTACTTTAATTATCAATAATAATCGATTTTATCGATTATTTGTAGCAGCCCTAGTGCCAAATTCTAATAAATAATCAGTAACACTTTACAATAAGGTTCATTAGTTAACATTAGTTAACTACCAGAAAGAGACGATACAAGTTGTTTACGCACAAGTAAGCAAACATGATCAGCCAAACATTATACATATAAATATAAATCAGAACTGCCTAACGCTACCGAGAAAAATGTCAACACCCGTGAAGAGGTCGGTGACTGCACATGCTTTTGAGGTGTTGATGGACTCAGACTTTGATAATTCATGTTTTGAATCCGATCCGGATGAAGTATTCGCAATTTTCTCAGCACAGCAAATTATTATTATTTTTTTAAACAGAGTTCTGTTCTTTTATATTTATATATATATATATATATATATATATATATATATATATATATATATATATTGACTGATATATTCACATCTACATATTTATACAACAAAATATTCTGGGAGTTATGATAGATTTGTGAATATGATAAAAAATGGCGGGGAAAGAGTTGATGCAGACAGCATAATGCATGAATATTTTGAAAATATTCAGCACACTTGCAGAGGCTGCATGTACACACATTTAATTTGTCTATTGTTTCAAAGACAGTCGATCAATGCTTTGCTTCTTGATTTGTCTGAATATCTAATAAAATCAAATCAAATCTTTTTTAACACAGTTCAGGAGTGCCGTTAAGCTCTTCTCCTTTCTTTCTCTCCACTTCCTCCTCTCTGCCTCTCCCCAGAAGAGTTCCTCATTCCAGGAATCCCAACTGGGCAATTGTTTCTCTAGATTTAGCAATCAATGTAGCTACTTTTAAAATGTATTATTTGAAAGTGGTGTAAAGTAATGAAATACAAATACTTTGTTACTGTACTTGCTTATTTCAAATATTTCTACTTTTTGACTATTTTAATTTGTTGATAATTTTACTTTGCTCAACTTTTAAGTCAAGTAAATATTGCTTCCATATTGCTCCCTCCACCCAAAAGTCCTAAGTCTAACAGAAATTAAAATCAAACAATTAGAATTATGCAATGTGGTTTCAATAGCTTTTAAATTGATGTTTCTAGTTAACTCGTTTAAGTCTTTTTTAGTGGATTTAACTGAAATAAGCTCACAGTATAAATATTTAATGGCAATTGACCAATTTAAGATAATCGATTTCCTCAAATGAAATGAGTTATCTCAGGTATTAATTCAGTCCATGGTATTATTACCGTAACATACTGTAAAGATTACAGTATATAACTGTAAATTCACAGGGTTTCATGTTTTGCTGCTTTTACAGGTGTGCTGTATTTTTTACAGTATATTTGTAGTTGCTGAATTACTGTAGTACATTTTTTACAGTGAGGGCTTTTTACACTGTTGGTTGGTTATCAATATATGATAAATAAAACTATGAAATAAATTTTATGAAAATGAAGCATTGTGTATTGTTTTCTGCTATAAAAAGTCCAACTGTGTCATAATTACATTAAAAAAAGCCTTTAAAAACATAAACGACTCACTTTTGTCATTTTAAGGACAGCCTAAACAGATTTGTCCTTTTCACTTTTTCACTTCCCGGAACATCTAAATCCTCTGTATTCAGCAACATTACAAAATAAACCTGAAAGCTGCAAGCACTGCAATTTCATGGAAATAGCCATTCACAATGCAGAAACCAGATCACATTTTATTCCACCAAAGGGAAGTGAGAAAAGGGCACATTTATAGCATAAGTATAGCCTAAAAATGCACTGTTTTAAGTAAAAAATAAATAAAAAATTGTATACTGAGGCTGCAAAAATACAGCATTAACAGGGTAAAGACACATTTAGTAACAATGATGTCTATAAACCTAGACAAGCTTTTGTCAGCAGTTGTTCAGCAACAAAGTAACTAACTAAATTAAAATAAAAAAGTAACCTGTGGCTTTATAATTTTACCATTAACTCTTTTCCCACCATTGCTGAGATTTTCCATCATTTATGACACAACGCTTTCCTACCATTAATGAGTTATTCCAGTGTTGTGGGAATAGGGCTGCAACTAACGATACCCAATTAATCTGTCTGATTAATCAGAAAAATATAAAAAAATATTATACACTGTGTTAATTACAAAATCGATTTTAATCCATTATTTTATACAATGTTTTTCCACATCCTGCCCAATGCTTTCCTCCAAACAACGTGTAATATAAAGCCTATGAACACAAATATAGTGAATGTCAGCTATGCTGTACATTATAAGTGAAAAGGGTTCAAATACAAACATTACATTCTAAACCTAAAAACAAATGATTGCTTATGATTTTAAAGCAGAAATTAAAACAGCTAAATTGAAAATTATTTTAAAAAAGCACACACACACACACACACACACACACACACACACACGCGTATGGCAAGCCGTTTTAACTTTTATTCATTTTCAGGATATGAATCCTTGATATCAACAATTCAATTTTCACTAGTTAAAATTATAATTATTGATATCAACAATTACATTTTTGATATCAAGAATTGAATTCTTGATATCAACAATTGAATTCTTGATATCAACAATTTAATTTTTGATATCAACAATTTAATTCTTGATATCAACAATTTAATTGTTGATATCAAGAATGTAATTCTTGATATCAAGAATGTAATTCTTGATATCAAAAATGTAATGTTGATATCACAAATGTAATTCTTGATATCAACAATTATATTTTCACTAGTGAAATGTCACCATAGGCTGCCATTCAAAATCAATTGTTGATATCAAGAATTACATTTGTGATATCAACATTACATTTTTGATATCAAGAATTACATTTTTGATATCAACAATTACATTTTTGATATCAAGAATTACATTTTTGATATCAAGAATTACATTTTTGATATCAAGAATTCAATTGTTGATATCAATAATTATATTCCTGATATCAAGAATTAGATTGTTACTAGTAAAAATGCGAATTCCTGAACTCAACAATTGAATTGCTACTAGTAAAAATGTTTATTCTTGATATCTGAAAATGTATTATTGATATCAATATTATTTCAGATATCTAAAATGGCTTTCTTACTAGTAACAATCACATTCATGATATCAGAAATTAGCATTGTCACTAGTGAAAATGTAATTATTGATATCAAAAATGAACATTGTTACTAGTAGCAATTCAATTGTTGATATCAAGAATAGACATTTCAACTAGTGACAATTTAATTATTGATATCAGGAATTCGCATTTTTACTAGTAACAATTGCATTCTTGATATCAACAATACATATCCTGGAAATGAATAAAAGTTAAAACGGCTTGCCATACACGCGCACACACACACACACGCACATACGCGCACACGCACACGCACGCACGCACGCACGCACACACACGCACACGCACGCACACACACACGTACATTCACCCACGCACACACACACACGCACATGCAGACACACACACACAAAATGTTAACTTGTATGAGTTATGTAGAACACACACATTCAATCGTCTGAACAGTAATTATATTATATTCATGGGCTACAATGCCTTTACTTGTGTTACATGCAGAATTTCTTAATTTCTAACAAAACATATTTTAGCAAAATGTGTATTTTAGTCAGACGCGGCTAATCGATAATAAAATTCGTTGTTGTTATGTGTCGGTTTGTGTTTGGACTTTCTGTTTGCATTTTCCCCGCCACTCCTTTGTTTCCATGATCACCGTCTTCTATCGTTCATTTGGTTCAGCTGTGTGTCGTGTACAGCCGGATGGACACACTCAAGCCAGACGAGGTGAATAGGCCGGTATGGTTACTCTTCAGAGGAACTTCAATGACAAGATAGGGGCGTGCAGCTAAATGGACAGAGACTTACAATTGAATGGACCCGCTCCGGTCGGTGAAGGGTGGGTATTACATTGATCCTCAGCGGACACACCCTCAAGCTGGGCTGGTCCTCTCCATTCCCCTTTGACTGGACAGCACCGTAAGGGTCAGAACTGTGAGCAACAGTAAGGTTATGTTCCACATGTAGCGGCGTGTTATCTGCGTTGTGTTAACTAAGAATCACTCTTGAATGCTGTAATTCGTCTCGTCAATCCTCTTTTATTTGATCTGAAGTAACAAACAGATTATGAGGACTCGTGCAGCATTTAGAGCAGCGTGCGGCAGCAATGCACTACGCGCACTGTAAATGATAAAGGATAAAATTAACGTAAAGAAAACCACTTAAAGAAATAAAATAATTAACAAAACATACGTGTGTCCATTACTGAGGGACTTAAAGTCACAATTATACAAGTATAACATATGAAACAATCAGAAATACGGCCTTATTAGTCAGTATAGGGTCTAACATGCAAGTTGTCGATTTAGAAGATTTAACGAGTTTAGAAAATTCTTCCTCTCCTATAGCAATGAATGAATTGAATTTTTCCTCATGGAGACTACAATGCACTGTCTGATGCGATACTGTAGTAGACGGTGGCATAGTTATAATTTTCTCCCTGATATTATCAATCTTATAATTAAAGAATAGAAGGTCATCACTGCTGTGCTGCTTGGAAACTTCTGAGCTTGAAGCTTTCTTTTTCGTTAGTTTAGCTACTGTTTCAAATAAATACTTTGGGTTTTGTTTATTTTCTTCTAATAGGGTTGAAAAATAAGCAGATCTAGCAGCTTTTAAGGCCTCTCTGTAAGCAATCGAGCTCTCCTTCCATGAAATGCGAAATACCTCTAGTTTAGTTTTCTTCCAGTTGCGCTCCATTTTTCTGGCTGCTCTCTTAAGGGCCTGAGTGTGCTCGCTGTACCACGGCGTTGGACTATTTTCTTTAATCTTCTTTAAGCGCAACGGAGCAACTGCGTCTAAAGTGCTGGAAAAGAGAGAGTTAAAAATTTCTGTTGCAATATCGAGTTCTTCTAAGCAATCTGGGATGCTGAGATGATGAAACTGATTAGGAAGATTATTGATAAAGCAATCTTTAGTGGCAGAAGTGATAGGTCTAACATATTTATAACACGGAGTAGGCTTTGCAGCCTTGGCTAAATGTAATTTACACGAGACTAGATAATGATCTGAGATGTCATCGCTCTGCTGCAGTATTTCAACTCCAATTGAGTCTGTATGGTGCCCTGGTGGCCTGTATACAGTAGCCAGCACAAATCTCAAACGTGATTTATCATTTACACTAGATAGTGTTACATTAAGCCTCAACACTTCAAAATAATTATATTTAAAACTAGATTTCTTAGTGGTTTTGAAAATATTACTATTACAGCAACACCTCCCCCTTTGGCTTTCAGACGAGGTTCATTTTTATAACTGTAATCTTGTGGGGTTGACTCATTTAAAATAATGTAATCGTTTGGTTTTAACCAGGTTTCTGTCAAACACAGCACATCTAGATTATAATCTGAAATCATATCATTAACTATGAGAGATTTTGAAGTAAGGGATCGAATATTCAGCAACCCAAGCTTTATCAATTAGATTTTTAACCTTAGATGGGTTTGGCAGTTTTTTGTATTTCCTAATTCGGGGAACAGACACAGTCTCTATATGATGATATCTAGGTGAAAGAGGCTCTATGTGATGGGATTTATCTGACCTTGGTGACGGTTCTGGAAATTATACTTTTAATATTGATTTCTTTCATTTGAGATGTCATGTTTCTATGGTTATATGGTCATTTTTCAGTAATTGGTGCGTGGCTTCAAGGCTTATGTTCCGGTAAGCGCGACTGAAGAGCGTTGAATTGTGCTAAAGCTACGTCTAAAAAAGTTTGATATGAGTATTGTTTATTGTTATAAAACATGTAGTTTTGTTCTTTAATGCACTTTAATCTTCAAACCTGTATGAAGTCAAACAAAAATCTTCAAACATGTATGAATTTTGTGTGAATGATGTGGAGCATGTATTTTTGAAGAGAGTTCAGTAAAAGGTAAAACAACTTTTTTTAGTTAATGATCTGTAAGACTGGGGCTTTATTAGTGCTGTTCATTGACTCGAGTAAATATTTTGACATTTGGGTATAAAGTGTTTTAATTCTACAATATATGGTGTAAAAGCGTCTGAGTGCTGCCCTCTTTAGGTTGAACGGTGGCTACTGCAGTTGAATTCTCCTATTGGAAGTTGTTTCCCCGCGTGATGTACAATGGCTCTGCCAACGGCTCACTACCCACACCCCTGGCACGAGCTCACCACGTCCTTCGCTAGCATCGTCGGAATCGATAAGAGATGCTAATACAATGCTAAATCATTAATCAGATGTATAACATTACGATGTCCAGCAATCGATTTAAACAGTACATTGTGTTCAATTTGTCGTTTAATGAGATCTAATATATGTTGTTAGTGCAGAGAATTTTCATGTGAATAAATACATAGAACTAAGAAGTATAGTTTTTTTCCCCTCATTTAAAACTGATTATGTTTATCATTGGTTGTATATCAAGCAGGGACACGTTTGTGTGCATTTTGTTTTGTGATTTCACCGGAACGAATAGAGAGTCTCCGCAACGGATTGTAGCGCGCGTCCGTGTGAAGACTTTGAGTTTGAGTGCTAGATTACCTCTTATTTAACAAACGAAGTAAATGAATGCTCTGCTAGAGTTAACTGGAGACATTTTATTTATTTATATTGGTACATCCGTGCCACAAGATGTTTCAAAAGTGGTGGGGACACAATTGACCCTGGCAAAAAGTGGTGGGGACATGTCCCACCTGCAAATTACGCCTATATATTAGGGGTGTAACGATACACGTATTCATATTGAACCGTTCGGTACGAGGCTTTCGGTTCGGTGCGCAATACAAACCGAACGGTTCGTTGGACCATTTTTCCTGCTGACCAAAATTTCGTTATTTCAAATGTAGGCGCGTGGCAAGTACGCGCTGGCGCGACCACAACATTGGCCAACATCAAATGGCAAACGTAATGAAAGCGGAACGAAACTGCGCTACTCAGCGCGAGCCGATCTTGATGAAGCGACACTGTTACTACACAGCACTGAGACATCCAGTAAAGAAAGCATTTGAATTCGCCACTGAAGTAATAACATCGCTGCGAGATCTAGTGAGAAACATTCACATCTCTCCATTATTAACGGCTCAAACAGCGCTGACGTGGAAACCAGGAGAAACATTGTGCCATGAATGAACTATCCAGTGTCCACAGATCAGCAACATTCACCATGGGTTTACTGTAGTAACACTACTAACTGTAACCATGGGAGTTTGGCAGGAAAAGTAAGTTAGGCTATAATGCTTTCAAGTAACATTACGTCGGTTTTATTTCGACATTATGAATAAAATTGCTGCCCTCAAATGTTAATCTGAAAAAAAAATAAACCTTTGTTTATGTATATATATATATATATATATATATATTTTTTATTTTTTTTTTCAAGGAGCAATTAGGAGCTGTTTTTGTTGTGTATGCTCCTAAGAAGAGTCAAGTGTAGCTCCATCATTGCTCAAAGTAAAAAATGATCATACTTTATGATGTTAGTTTTAATTTTTTTAAAAAGTAAAAATCAAGCAAATTTCTCTGGCATTGCTTTCTTTTTTTGCTGTATCGAAAACGTGACACCAGTGTATCGTATCGAACCGAACCGTGAATTTTGTGAACCGTTACACCCCTACTATGTGTCAATCAATCGGCCACGGCGGGTCTCGGGTGCACGCCCCCCCGCTTAGCCCCGCCCACAGTTCGTCCCCTCTGTCTCCTCTGGGCTCCGCCCACTTTTCCAGCATTTTTCAAATATTGCCAGTGGGTGGAGTCAGGCTCTGACCAGGGGTTGAGTTACACTTTAAGCATGAGTGTGCAAGCTCTGGCTAAAATAATGCCTTTTACTGACAGGCTGATGTTACAATTACGAGAGAAGGCCACAGATTCAAGCTTGTTTTGATTAGTCTTTAACTTCGGTTCCTACTCATTCCCGTTATCTCAGGGAACCGAGGTTACGGTTACAGTTATTATACTGGTGAAACTCGAAAAATTTGAATATCGTGCAACACGAATTTCAGTAATTCAAATTAAAAGGTGAAACTAATATATTTAGTATATACAGGTCCTTCTCAAAAAATTTGCATATTGTGATAAAGTTAATTATTTTCCATAATGTAATGATAAAAATTAAACTTTCATATATTTTAGATTAATTGCACACCAACTGAAATATTTCAGGTCTTTTATTGTTTTAATACTGATGATTTTGGCATACAGCTCATGAAAACCCAAAATTCCTGTCTAAAAAAATTAGCATATCATGAAAAGGGTCTCTAAACAAGCTATTAACCTAATCATCTGAATCAACTAATTAATTCTAAACACCTGCAAAAGATTCCTGAGGCTTTTAAAAACTCCCAGCCTGTTTCATTACTCAAAACCGCAATCATGGGTAAGACTGCCGACCTGACTGCTGTCCAGAAGGCCATCATTGACACCCTCAAGCAAGAGGGTAAGACGGAAAGAAATTTCTGAACAAATAGGCTGTTCCCAGAGTGCTGTATCAAGGCACCTCAGTGGGAAGTCTGTGGGAAGGAAAAAGTGTGGCAAAAAACGCTGCACAACGAGAAGAGGTGACCGGACCCTGAGGAAGATTGTGGAGAAGGACCGATTCCAGACCTTGGGGGACCTGCGGAAGCAGTGGACTGAGTCTGGAGTAGAAACATCCAGAGCCACCGTGCACAGGCGTGTGCAGGACATGGGCTACAGGTGCCGCATTCCCCAGGTCAAGCCACTTTTGAACCAGAAACAGCGGCAGAAGCGCCTGACCTGGGCTACAGAGAAGCAGCACTGGACTGTTGCTCAGTTTTGCATGTCATTCGGAAATCAAGGTGCCAGAGTCTGGAGGAAGACTGGGGAGAAGGAAATGCCAAAATGCCTGAAGTCCAGTGTCAAGTACCCACAGTCAGTGATGGTCTGGGGTGCCATGTCAGCTGCTGGTGTTGGTACACTGTGTTTTATCAAGGGCAGGGTCAATGCAGCTAGCTATCAGGAGATTTTGGAGCACTTCATGCTTCCATCTGCTGAAAAACTTTATGGAGATGAAGATTTCATTTTTCAGCACGACCTGGCACCTGCTCACAGTGCCAAAACCACTGGTAAATGGTTTACTGACCATGGTATTACTGTGCTCAATTGGCCTGCCAACTCTCCTGACCTGAACCCCATAGAGAATCTGTGGGATATTGTGAAGAGAAAGTTGAGAGACGCAAGACCCAACACTCTGGATGAGCTTAAGGCCGCTATCGAAGCATCCTGGGCCTCCATAACACCTCAGCAGTGCCACAGGCTGATCGCCTCCATGCCACGCCGCATTGAAGCAGTCATTTCTGCAAAAGGATTCCCGACCAAGTATTGACTATTGAGTGCATAACTGAACATAATTATTTGAAGGTTGACTTTTTTATTTTTGTATTAAAAACATTTCTTTTATTGGTCGGATGAAATATGCTAATTTTTTGAGACAGGAATTTTGGGTTTTCATGAGCTGTATGCCAAAATCATCAGTATTAAAACAATAAAAGACCTGAAATATTTCAGTTGGTGTGCAATTAATCTAAAATATATGAAAGTTTAATTTTTATCATTATATTATGGAAAATAATTAACTTTATCACAATATGCTAATTTTTTGAGAAGGACCTGTATACATGATTGTACTTTTCAGAGGGCCGACATTTCTGTATTTAAAATCCTTTTTTTTTGTTGATTTCATGAAATACTCAAATTTTCAGAGATTTTGAATTTGGGGTTTTCATAAACTGTAAGCCATAATCATCAAAATTATAACTTTTGCACGATATTCTAATTTTTCGAGTTTCACCTGTATATTACAGTTCATTACAGTTATCGAAGGTTATTATAGTTCTCTTTACAGTTATCAAAGATTATTATTGTTTTCGTTACAGTTATTATTACTGTTATCATTATAGTTTTTAAAGGTTATTATAGTTATCGTTACTGTTACCGTTACAGTTATCATTTGTTATTATAGTTATCATTAGCTATCGTTACAGCTATTGAAGGTTATAACTATTACAGTTATCATTACAGTTACTGTTATCGTTATGAGTTACTCTTATCGTTCGTTATTATAGTTATTGTTATAATTATTATATAGTTCTGTAATAACGTTATGGTTATTATATAGTTATCGGTACAGCTGTTATAGTTATTACAGTTATCATTATAGTTAGTTATAGTTGTTGTTATTGTTACGTTATTATAGTACTTTTTACAGTTATTATTATAGTTAGTACAGTTATAGTTATCGCTACAGTTATGGTTGTGAACAGGCCTAATGTGTGAATGAGAGTTTGACACTGTAGCAAGAAAGGTTTCTTTTTTTAATATCCGTTTAAAGCATCAACATGTCAAAACACACACAGAACGGGGAGAGTTCATGAGTTCAGGCGTCAGTCGTTTAGCCGAACGCTACAGCTAACGCTCCTCGAGTCTGGTCATCAGTCGCTATAGCTAGCGCTCCTCGAGTCTGGGCGTGAGTCGCTCAGCTGAACGCTATAGCTAGCGCTCCTCGAGTCTGCCGTTCATCAGTCCTGATGGCGCTCGTTCCGGCCCGTTTGTCGGCGTCTCTGAGCTTTGGTGCTTTTGCCCTGACGGAGCTTGTTGTCTTGCGCTGATGACGACTTCCTGTCGCTCTGACGGTTTCTGCGCCTCATTTCCTTTTTGGACCTTCGTTTTTTGTTGCTCTTCTGTTTAGTGAGGCTGTTGAGGGACGCCGTGAGGGTCTGGATCCTGCAGAATCACACACACATGATGAATCTGAATCACTGAATCACTGAACAACAGACTCAAGTGAACAACAAACAGTGACTCATTAAAGAGCTTTACAGCACAATCTGAATCTGATGAAGTCTGCGTCACTGATGCTGTACATCGATTGTTATATCAGAATAAACCCCCCCTAAGGTGTGTGTGTGATCTCAGAATAAGGAGATAGGCTGTATATGCGTCAGTTTCACAAACGGCCCGACGCACTAGCCGGCGCGGACATGAAGAGATTAATATTTGCCTCAAGTGATAGGCTTGGTGAGAGAAATTATATTTGTATTATCGTATGTATAATTTTCTCTAGATTTTCTGTCTAAAAGAGACCAAAAAGACTTTTAACTCCAGCTCACCATCGAACTGCTCCGTCTCCAAAACATTCGTACGCATGGGTCAGAGTTTGCGTGAAGGTGCGCAATTTTTCCCGACAAGTTTGTTGACTCAGATTTTTTTTATTCGTCTTTGTTCAATAGTTATGGTGTCGCAAACTTAACGAGGTCTACCCAAAACTGGTTCAGAGGCTGTACCTCGGCCGAAGTTTGATCAATCAAAACGAAAATTGGTGCGCTTCATCAGAACCATGATCTGAGGGTCCATGCCAAATTTTGGGAATAGCGCCCCCTACAGCTCATGATATCTGGAAAAATGGCTATTTTGGCCAATAATTTTGAAAATCATAAACTTGGTGTCTATGGACTCCTTGTGTCATGGAGAATTTTCCCAGAATTGGATGTACCACGTGTCCGCCATTTTGAATTTTGTCATGAATTGCAATATCTTTTAAATTATTTGACATATCTTCATAAAATCTGGTAGGGATCCTCAACAGCATGTCCTGAAGGTACACCAACGGGTTTATTCTGATATAACAACCGGCTGGATGAACATTATCCCTTATATAATAAACGTAAAATATACGTTTATTATATATATAAAATAAATATCTAACGTATAAAGCGTTAGATATGCTAATGATCGGATGAATAATCATAATAATAAGCCATACTTCTTGGACAGCAGTGGGTTTCCGGCGACCTTGGGCAGGGCTTTAGTCTTCTCCTCGTCGTTCTGCTCCTCTCGCTGCGGATCCAGCATTCTGCCTGCTGATAGGTCGAGGTCGCTGATGGTCGTCACGGTGACCGTGTGGTTGGGATGATCGTACTGAACGCTCTCCGTCGTGGCCGTGATCACGTCCTCCAGCTCGTCCACCTCATCTAAACACACACACAGGGCTCGGGTTTTGGCGCGGGTACTGAACATCATTTTAATCATTCCCCCTTATATTGATTCACTTTCTCCGAGACCCAATTTCACAAACTGTTTCAGTGTAACAAAAGTTATTTTTCGCGGGTTATATCACTTTAATGGTCAAAAACATGCAACATAGTGTAAAAACTCTGGTCTTTGTGAATATGCTCGTAATGGTCGGTTATGTCTTAAATGAGCATGAACGCATGTGACCGTCAGCATAATCAACACAGTGATGATCCGTGCACTAGCTCTTAAAGTGACAGCAGCTTTATATGTGTCTGTCATTAATGTTGTCGTCAAAATTTTATCTATTGTTTTTATTTATGCTACTTTTTCAATTTAATAAAAAAAAAAGGTCAGCCGCGCGTGACACTCACCCAGAGCCTGGCGGCGCTCCAGCAGCATCTTCAGATACTCTTTGTGTCTCTGGAGGAGGAACATCATCATCATCACACACACTCCTCCTCATCATCATATCCTCTCTGACATGCTTCCACTCCTCCTTCAGTTTGCTCCTCATCACACACACACACACCTCCTCTCTGATGCGCTTCTGCTCCTCCTTCAGTTTGCTCCTCATCACACACACACACACACACCTCCTCTCTGACGCGCTTCTGCTCCTCCTTCAGTTTGCTCCTCATCTCCTCCAGCGCTGCTTTCCGGCGTTCCAGCTTCCTCTTGTGGAAACCCGTCAGGAAATCCCTGACACACACACACACACACACACACTCACCTTTACACCACAACTCTCTATATTTATATATTCTGTGACATTACACACACACACACACACACACACACACAAACATACATGTGTGTGTATGTGTACATTATTATTTATCTGTGTTATGCATATGTGGGTTATGTGTACGTGAATGCAACAGTATTTAATCACACACACAAACAAACATGTGTGTATGTGTACATTATTATTTATGTGTGTTACGCATATGTGGGTATGTGTATACATCAATGCCACAGTATTTAATCCACGTAAATAAACTGATTTACTGTTGCTTTCATGTAATTCGGTTTAAACCCTCTCAATTACTAAAGTGCTGAATTAATGTCACTTACTGTCTGTCTTTATCATCGAACATCAGCACACATTTACGCTGCTTCTGTTTCGCTCCACTTTTAAACTTTGAGTTCTGCTTTAATTTGCTGTTTTTCGCCATTTTCCACCAGTTTCACTAAACACGTGTGACGCGCTGCTAAACTTCCGCTTCTGGGAAGCTGCCGGAAGTGCCAAAATAAAGGTCCTCTCTACAGAACGCGCATCTAAAAATTAAAGTCCTCCTGAAGAAAAGCTTTTCACGTTTGTGATCATTTATTTTGTAGTGTAGGTATCGGGGGGAAAATATATATTGTCGATTTCATCTCGTTCACACTAGTGATGGGGGAGACGAAGCTTTTCAAAGCGTCGAATCAATTGAATGATTCAAATGATTCACTGTTTCGAAGCGTTCGGAATCTGGCGATCCCTGCTGGTCAGAACAACAACAACTCAAACAAAACATGCATAAAACAGCTTTTACAAATCCATTGCAAGTGTTTTATTGAAAGTAAAATCTATCCAATGCAATTGACTAATCATTTAATAAGATTACATATCAAATATTTGTATAATATGTGTTCTTATATACATTTTCAGGGCTTGTTTTGTTTGTTGCATGAATGGCTGCGCTAAACAAGCCGATACGAGACTATTAACTGCTATTATTCATTTTAATTATCCTATTTTCTAATTAAAACGTCTACAAATGTATAAAACTGATGAGATCACAGATCAGGTAAAACCCATAGAGCCTTCGATGGTTCGCCGCTGGGGAGCGATTTCAGTGAATCCGCATTGACTTCGCAGTTTGATACACACACTCCGAACCACAGATTCGATTCAAAAGATTCATATCAGTAGGTTTCGAAGCTTCATATCAGTAGTTCACAAATTCTTGACCATTACCTGTGTAAGTGTGTTGGTTTGTTTATTCCAGTCATTTCTATGTGCCCAAATCTTATTTTTATCACTTAAAGATGTCTCTCACATCCTATTTTTATAGGTAATAAATCCACAAAGAATAGATTTCAACGTTACAGATTTTACAAGTTATGACCTAAGCACTATTAAACCTAAGAAAGTAACTGCCATGTTTAATTAAATGCACACAGAGACATGATGGTTCTTCAACGGCATCTGCTGTTTTATTACAAAAAAAAAAAAGTCAAAAGACGTAGAAATTCAGACCAACACGTGAAAGAAAGAGTGAATGTGACGGAGCTGCGGAGAGAGTTACCGGTATTACAGTTAGATATTAAAACACAACCTGAACCTTTAGATTAAATTAATAAAACACTACAAAACACACACGCTAGTTTTTATATTCCTTTTTACTCTATTTACAATCATCATCATCACGTGTTGTCATAATAAATGTCCCGCTGTCACATTTCCAAATATAAAAAAGAATAAAGACAAACTACTAAAGCAAAATAACAAAAACACGCCAGACACTAAATATGAAGTAATTACACATGATGAGGCATTAAAATCGTCATGTGAAATAATTATATATAAAACCCTCCATGTCTGTCTCGCACTAGCGCTCTATAAGACTTTGGTCTATGACACAGCTCTGTACAACGTGTGTGTGTGTGTGTGTGTTCTGCTCATCATATGCCGTTCTCTCCCTCAGAGAGTACATGAATGGTGTGAATCTCATGTTTCAAACATCAGGACTCAACAGTGAGTGTTTGTTCTTCATGTACATCCATTGCAAACGCACGGTTTCTGCATTGCTGATTTGTCACTTGGATAATGTAATCTAGCATAATTATTATTATTATGACAATTAAACATTTACTTCTAAACTCTGTTTAAACTAAATATAACTGATTGGTTTCTATATGCATGGCTGAATATGAGCTGGGAAGGAGAGTGTGTGAGTGAGTGTGTGTGTGTGTGTGTATGGGAGTGTTCCACATGAGTAATTTTACTATAGTATATTATAATATTCTTTCTACTAAATACTATAGTGTTTTTGAACCATACACAGCAAAATCCCCAGTGTTAAATGGACACTGCTCAGTGTTTATATGAGTCAACACTCATAATGAGATAATGAAGTGATTAATTGAGTGATGATTGAGCATTATTGATGAACACCTGCTGTTAACAAGCAGAACCACTGAAGGTGAAAATCGCTATTTTACGTCACCATTATGGTGATCAGTGTTTGCGTTAGATGGGCTTCTGACCCTTACATTTTGAACTTTTTAAACCAGTTACAGCCAAACACAATCTAAAGTTGAAAATGTAACGGCCAAGAGCCCAAATAAAGCAAGCACTGATCACCATAATGGTGACTTAAATATTGATTTTCACCTTCAGTGATTCTGCTTGTTATCATCAGGTGTTCATCAATAATGCTCAATCATCACTCAATTAGTATTTACTACAACATACTATAGTATTTTTTTTCATGTGTGTGTGTGTGTGTGAGTGTGTGTGTGTGTGTTATGACGCAGCGATGGTGGTGCCCCCCCCCCCCCAGGCGTATCAGTATCTGCTGGCAGTCCTGCAGTGAGCGCCGGTCCCCCACTCTCTCCAGCGTGAGTGTGTGTGAGTGTGTGTGTGTGTGTGTGTTATGACGCAGCGATGGTGGTCCCCCCCCCCAGGCGTATCAGTATCTGCTGGCAGTCCTGCAGTGAGCGCCGGTCCCCCACTCTCTCCAGCGTGAGTGTGAGTGTGTGTGTGTGTGTGTGTTATGACGCAGCGATGGTGGTCCCCCCCCCCAGGCGTATCAGTATCTGCTGGCAGTCCTGCAGTGAGCGCCGGTCCCCCACTCTCTCCAGCGTGAGTGTGTGTGAGTGTGTGTGTGTGTTATGTCGCAGCGATGGTGGTGCCCCCCCCCCCCCAGGCGTATCAGTATCTGCTGGCAGTCCTGCAGTGAGCGCCGGTCCCCCACTCTCTCCAGCGAGAGTGTGTGTGAGTGTGTGTGTGTGTTATGTCGCAGCGATGGTGGTCCCCCCCCCCAGGCGTATCAGTATCAGCTGGCAGTCCTGCAGTGAGCGCCGGTCCCCCACTCTCTCCAGCGTGAGTGTGTGTGAGTGTGTGTGTGTGTGTGTTATGTCGCAGCGATGGTGGTCCCCCCCCCCAGGCGTATCAGTATCTGCTGGCAGTCCTGCAGTGAGCGCCGGTCCCCCACTCTCTCCAGCGTGAGTGTGTGTGTGTGTTATGTCGCAGCGATGGTGGTCCCCCCCCCCAGGCGTATCAGTATCTGCTGGCAGTCCTGCAGTGAGCGCCGGTCCCCCACTCTCTCCAGCGTGCGCTTGGCTTCGGCCAGCAGTCGAGCTCGGTGACCCGGCGGCGTTAGCAGCGGCAGCGGCAGGTGACGACACGCTAGCAGGATAGCATGAGCTCTTTCGCGCTCGCCGCCGGCGGCTGCGGAACACACACACACAGCGGGACGTCAACACAATCTACTACACATACAGCATCAGCTAACCTGTGAGTGAGTGTGTGAGTGTTTACCTGCTGTTGTGTAGTTGTGTGTTCTGTGTCGCAGCAGCTGGTGTGTGCGAGTGGGACTGGCTCCTGCCATCAGCCTGACCGTCGTCTCGTGCAGGAACAGCTGAAATCACACACACACACACACGTTTAAACATGCAGAGGTCAAACGCAGAGGTCAGCTGTAGGTGGGGTCAAAGGTCACCTTGTGCTGGGCCTGTCTGTGGGCTTGTCCGAGCTTCCGCAAAGAGCTCAGGTCCCTTTGGAATCCAGCCAGTTGGGATCCGGGGGCGGGGCCGGGCTCTCCATTGGACCCGCCCCCGCGCTGCCATAGGCTGGTTCTCAGAGTCAGGAGGAGGTCACAGACCAGAAGCTCCACCCCCTGAAAGAGTGTCGAACTAGTTATCAAATAAAACTAGGATAACTATAACAACAATAACAATAAAGATAACTTTAACAATTACTATAATAACAAGAATGATAACTATGTTAGCAACCACACGGATAGATGATAACAATAACTGTAACGATAACTAAAATAGCAAGAACAATAACTAAAATTAAAACAAAAACAATAACTATTTAGCATCCACACCAAAAGATGATAACCATATCAAAAACTATAACGATAACTATAACAATAACTATAGCGATAAATATAACTATTGCAAAAACTAATGAAAATAACTATAACGATAACTATATTAGTGTTCACACCAGCGGACGATAACTATAACGATAACTATATTAGTGTTCACACCAGCGGACGATAACTATAACTATAACTATATTAGTGTTCACACCAGCGGACGATAACTATAACTATAACTATATTAGTGTTCACACCAGCGGACGATAACTATAACGATAACTATATTAGTGTTCACACCAGCAGACGATAACTATAACGATAACTATATTAGTGTTCACACCAGCGGATGATAACTATAACAATAACTATATTAGTGTTCACACCAGCGGATGATAACTATAACGATAACTATATTAGTGTTCACACCAGCGGACGATAACTATAACGATAACTATATTAGTGTTCACACCAGCAGACGATAACTATAACGATAACTATATTAATGTTCACACCAGCGGACGATAACTATATTAGTGTTCACACCAGCGGATGATAACTATAACGATAACTATATTAGTGTTCACACCAGCAGACGATAACTATAACGATAACTATATTAGTGTTCACACCAGCGGACGATAACTATAACGATAACTATATTAGTGTTCACACCAGCGGACGATAACTATAACGATAACTATATTAGTGTTCACACCAGCGGATGATAACTATAACGATAACTATATTAGTGTTCACACCAGCAGACCATAACTATAACGATAACTATATTAATGTTCACACCAGCGGACGATAACTATAACGATAACTATATTAGTGTTCACACCAGCAGACGATAACTATAACGATAACTATATTAGTGTTCACACCAGCGGACGATAACTATAACGATAACTATATTAGTGTTCACACCAGCGGATGATAACTATAACGATAACTATATTAGTGTTCACACCAGCGGACGATAACTATAACGATAACTATATGAGTGTTCACACCAGCAGACGATAACTATAACGATAACTATATTAGTGTTCACACCAGCGGACGATAACTATAACGATAACTATATTAGTGTTCACACCAGCGGACGATAACTATAACGATAACTATATTAGTGTTCACACCAGCGGATGATAACTATAACGATAACTATATTAGTGTTCACACCAGCCGACCATAACTATAACGATAACTATATTAGTGTTCACACCAGCGGACGATAACTATAACGATAACTATATTAGTGTTCACACCAGCAGACGATAACTATAACGATAACTATATTAGTGTTCACACCAGCGGACGATAACTATAACGATAACTATATTAGTGTTCACACCAGCGGATGATAACTATAACGATAACTATATTAGTGTTCACACCAGCGGACGATAACTATAACGATAACTATATTAGTGTTCACACCAGCAGACGATAACTATAACGATAACTATATTAATGTTCACACCAGCGGACGATAACTATATTAGTGTTCACACCAGCGGATGATAACTATAACGATAACTATATTAGTGTTCACACCAGCAGACGATAACTATAACGATAACTATATTAGTGTTCACACCAGCGGACGATAACTATAACGATAACTATATTAGTGTTCACACCAGCGGACGATAACTATATTAGTGTTCACACCAGCGGACGATAACTATAACGATAACTATATTAGTGTTCACACCAGCAGACGATAACTATAACGATAACTATATTAGTGTTCACACCAGCAGACAATAACTATATTAGTGTTCACACCAGCGGACGATAACTATAACGATAACTATATTAGTGTTCACACCAGCGGACGATAACTATATTAGTGTTCACACCAGCGGACGATAACTATAACGATAACTATATTAGTGTTCACACCAGCAGACGATAACTATAACGATAACTATATTAGTGTTCACACCAGCAGACGATAACTATAACGATAACTATATTAGTGTTCACACCAGCGGACGATAACTATAACGATAACTATATTAGTGTTCACACCAGCGGACGATAACTATAACGATAACTATATTAGTGTTCACACCAGCGGACGATAACTATAACGATAACTATATTAGTGTTCACACCAGCAGACGATAACTATAACGATAACTATATTAGTGTTCACACCAGCGGACGATAACTATATTAGTGTTCACACCAGCGGACGATAACTATAACGATAACTATATTAGTGTTCACACCAGCAGACGATAACTATAACGATAACTATATTAGTGTTCACACCAGCAGACGATAACTATAACGATAACTATATTAGTGTTCACACCAGCGGACGATAACTATAACGATAACTATATTAGTGTTCACACCAGCGGACGATAACTATATTAGTGTTCACACCAGCGGACGATAACTATAACGATAACTATATTAGTGTTCACACCAGCAGACGATAACTATAACGATAACTATATTAGTGTTCACACCAGCGGACGATAACTATAACGATAACTATATTAGTGTTCACACCAGCGGACGATAACTATAACGATAACTATATTAGTGTTCACACCAGCGGATGATAACTATAACGATAACTATATTAGTGTTCACACCAGCGGACGATAACTATAACGATAACTATATTAATGTTCACACCAGCGGACGATAACTATATTAGTGTTCACACCAGCGGATGATAACTATAACGATAACTATATTAGTGTTCACACCAGCAGACGATAACTATAACGATAACTATATTAGTGTTCACACCAGCGGACGATAACTATAACGATAACTATATTAGTGTTCACACCAGCGGACGATAACTATAACGATAACTATATTAGTGTTCACACCAGCGGATGATAACTATAACGATAACTATATTAGTGTTCACACCAGCAGACCATAACTATAACGATAACTATATTAATGTTCACACCAGCGGACGATAACTATAACGATAACTATATTAGTGTTCACACCAGCAGACGATAACTATAACGATAACTATATTAGTGTTCACACCAGCGGACGATAACTATAACGATAACTATATTAGTGTTCACACCAGCGGATGATAACTATAACGATAACTATATTAGTGTTCACACCAGCGGACGATAACTATAACGATAACTATATGAGTGTTCACACCAGCAGACGATAACTATAACGATAACTATATTAGTGTTCACACCAGCGGACGATAACTATAACGATAACTATATTAGTGTTCACACCAGCGGACGATAACTATAACGATAACTATATTAGTGTTCACACCAGCGGATGATAACTATAACGATAACTATATTAGTGTTCACACCAGCAGACCATAACTATAACGATAACTATATTAGTGTTCACACCAGCGGACGATAACTATAACGATAACTATATTAGTGTTCACACCAGCAGACGATAACTATAACGATAACTATATTAGTGTTCACACCAGCGGACGATAACTATAACGATAACTATATTAGTGTTCACACCAGCGGATGATAACTATAACGATAACTATATTAGTGTTCACACCAGCGGACGATAACTATAACGATAACTATATTAGTGTTCACACCAGCAGACGATAACTATAACGATAACTATATTAATGTTCACACCAGCGGACGATAACTATATTAGTGTTCACACCAGCGGATGATAACTATAACTATAATAGCGGACGATAACTATATAGCGGACGATAATATATAACTATATTAGTGTTCACACCAGCAGACGATAACTATAACGATAACTATATTAGTGTTCACACCAGCGGACGATAACTATAACGATAACTATATTAGTGTTCACACCAGCGGACGATAACTATAACGATAACTATATTAGTGTTCACACCAGCGGACGATAACTATATTAGTGTTCACACCAGCGGACGATAACTATAACGATAACTATATTAGTGTTCACACCAGCAGACGATAACTATAACGATAACTATATTAGTGTTCACACCAGCAGACGATAACTATAACGATAACTATATTAGTGTTCACACCAGCGGACGATAACTATATTAGTGTTCACACCAGCGGACGATAACTATAACGATAACTATATTAGTGTTCACACCAGCAGACGATAACTATAACGATAACTATATTAGTGTTCACACCAGCAGACGATAACTATAACGATAACTATATTAGTGTTCACACCAGCGGACGATAACTATAACGATAACTATATTAGTGTTCACACCAGCGGACGATAACTATAACGATAACTATATTAGTGTTCACACCAGCGGACGATAACTATAACGATAACTATATTAGTGTTCACACCAGCAGACGATAACTATAACGATAACTATATTAGTGTTCACACCAGCGGACGATAACTATATTAGTGTTCACACCAGCGGTCGATAACTATAACGATAACTATATTAGTGTTCACACCAGCGGACGATAACTATAACGATAACTATATTAGTGTTCACACCAGCAGACGATAACTATAACGATAACTATATTAGTGTTCACACCAGCAGACGATAACTATAACGGTAACTATATTAGTGTTCACACCAGCGGACGATAACTATAACGATAACTATATTAGTGTTCACACCAGCAGACGATAACTATAACGATAACTATATTAGTGTTCCCACCAGCAGACGATAACTATAACGATAACTGTATTAGTGTTCACATCAGCGGACGATAACTATATCGATAACTGTATTAGTGTTCACACCAGCGGACGATAACTATATTAGTGTTCACACCAGCGGACGATAACTATAACCATAACTATATTAGTGTTCACACCAGCGGACGATAACTATATTAGTGTTCACACCAGCGGACGATAACTATAAAGATGACTATATTAGTGTTCACACCAGCGGACGATAACTATAACGATAACTATATTAGTGTTCACACCAGCGGACGATAACTATAACGATAACTATATTAGTGTTCACACCAGCAGACGATAACTATAACGATAACTATATTAGTGTTCACACCAGCGGACGATAACTATAACTGTATTAGTGTTCACAACAGCAGACGATAACTATAACGATAACTATATTAGTGTTCACACCAGCGGACGATAACTATAACGATAACTATATTAGTGCTCACACCAGCGGACGATAACTATAACGATAACTATATTAGTGCTCACACCAGCAGACGATAACTATAACGATAACTATATTAGTGTTCACACCAGCGGACGATAACTATAACGATAACTATATTAGCGTTCACACTAGCGGATGATAACTATAACGATAACTATATTAGTGTTCACACCAGCAGACGATAACTATAATGATAACTATTTTAGTGTTCACACCAGCGGACGATAACTATAACTATAACTATATTAGTGTTCACACCAGCGGACGATAACTATAACTATAACTATATTAGTGTTCACACCAGCGGACGATAACTATAACGATAACTATATTAGTGTTCACACCAGCGGACGATAACTATAACGATAACTATATTAGTGTTCACACCAGCAGACGATAACTATATTAGTGTTCACACCAGCGGACGATAACTATATTAGTGTTCACACCAGCGGACGCTAACTATAACGATAACTATATTAGTGTTCACACCAGCGGACGATAACTATAACGATAACTATATTAGTGTTCACACCAGCAGACGATAACTATAACGATAACTATATTAATGTTCACATCAGCGGACGATAACTATATTAGTGTTCACACCAGCGGATGATAACTATAACGATAACTATATTAGTGTTCACACCAGCGGACGATAACTATAACGGTAACTATATTAGTGTTCACACCAGCGGACGATAACTATAACGATAACTATATTAGTGTTCACACCAGCAGACGATAACTATAACGATAACTATATTAGTGTTCACACCAGCAGACGATAACTATAACGATAACTATATAAGTGTTCACACCAGCAGACGATAACTATAACGATAACTATATTAGTGTTCACACCAGCGGACGATAACTATAACTATATTAGTGTTCACACCAGCGGACGATAACTATAACGATAACTATATTAGTGTTCACACCAGCAGACGATAACTATAACGATAACTATATTAGTGTCCACACCAGCAGACGATAACTATAACTATAACTATATTAGTGTTCACACCAGCGGACGATAACTATAACGATAACTATATTAGTGTTCACACCAGCAGACGATAACTATAACGATAACTATATTAGTGTTCACACCAGCAGACGATAACTATAACGATAACTATATTAGTGTTCACACCAGCGGACGATAACTATATTAGTGTTCACACCAGCGGACGATAACTATAACGATAACTATATTAGTGTCCACACCAGCAGACGATAACTATAACTATAACTATATTAGTGTTCACACCAGCGGACGATAACTATAACGATAACTATATTAGTGTTCACACCAGCAGACGATAACTATGACGATAACTATATTAGTGTTCACACCAGCAGACGATAACTATAACGATAACTATATTAGTGTTCACACCAGCGGACGATAACTATATTAGTGTTCACACCAGCGGACGATAACTATAACGATAACTGTATTAGTGTTCACACCAGCGGACGATAACTATAACGATAACTATATTAGTGTTCACACCAGCAGACGATAACTATAACGATAACTATATTAGTGTTCACACCAGCGGACGATAACTATAACGATAACTATATTAGTGTTCACACCAGCGGACGATAACTATAACGATAACTGTATTAGTGTTCACACCAGCGGACGATAACTATAACGATAACTATATTAGTGTTCACACCAGCAGACGATAACTATAACGATAACTATATTAGTGTTCACACCAGCAGACGATAACTATAACGATAACTATATTAGTGTTCACACCAGCGGACGATAACTATATTAGTGTTCACACCAGCGGACGATAACTATAACGATAACTGTATTAGTGTTCACACCAGCGGACGATAACTATAACGATAACTATATTAGTGTTCACACCAGCAGACGATAACTATAACGATAACTATATTAGTGTTCACACCAGCAGACGATAACTATAACGATAACTATATTTGTGTTCACACCAGCGGACGATAACTATAACGATAACTATATTAGTGTTCACACCAGCGGACGATAACTATAACGATAACTATATTTGTGTTCACACCAGCGGACGATATCATCCTGTTTATTCTCAGTTTTGTCGTGTCGCTTTAAATAATGTTGTTTGTGTGACACATGCTGTGTTAAATCGGTCATGGCGGCTCAGAAGTGTGTGTGTGTACCTTGTGGAGCCAGGTGTTGTTGTGCGACTGACACACACTGATGTGCAGGTGAGCACTGGCGCGCTGACAGTGACTGAGGCAGCTCACGACTCCCTCGCCCTTCTGCGGACACACACTCATCTGCACCGCCTTACACAGCGCCAGCACGGCCTTGGGCAGCGGGGGACTGACACACACACACACACACACACACACACACACACACACACACACACACACACACACACACAGACAGACACACACACACACGTTAGACTGGGGCATCATGGGTCTAAACACATTCCGACGGTCCAACACTCACTCTAGCGTGTGAAGCGCTCGCGGCATCCGCTCCGCTTCCGCCAGCAGTGACCTCACCGACGCATCATCACCCTGCAGCCAATGAACCGCAGCCTTGAGGACCGACGCCCACCAGCGGCACACGGGGTCCCTCACTGCACAGACCACACCGTTCAGACGTCAGTGTGTGTGGAGAGGAGTAAACACACTGTGTGGAGGGAGTGACACGCACCTGAGGCTGAGTTCTGATTGGCCAGCGCGGGGAAAGGGGCGGTTGAGGGGGCGGAGTCTTCAGTACAGCTGTTCAACAGTTGCAGGAACTCCAACACACCAGTGAACTCCCTGCACAGAGGCATGATGGGAAACAGCGTCACTAGCTGGACAGAATTAACGTGTGTGTGTGTGTGTGTGTGTGAGAGTGTTACCCAGCATCCTCGGCGTGTTTGCTGCTCTGTGGCTCGATCAGTGTGTGTACGGCTCTGTGTGTGTGTGTGTTACCCAGCATCCTCGGCGTGTTTGCTGCTCTGTGGCTCGATCAGTGTGTGTACGGCTCTGTGTGTGTGTGTGTGTTACCCAGCATCCTCGGCGTGTTTGCTGCTCTGCGGCTCGATCAGTGTGTGTACGGCTCTGTGTGTGTGTGTGTGTTACCCAGCATCCTCGGCGTGTTTGCTGCTCTGCGGCTCGATCAGTGTGTGTACGGCTCTGTGTGTGTGTGTGTGTTACCCAGCATCCTCGGCGTGTTTGCTGCTCTGCGGCTCGATCAGTGTGTGTACGGCTCTGTGTGTGTGTGTGTGTTACCCAGCATCCTCGGCGTGTTTGCTGCTCTGCGGCTCGATCAGTGTGTGTACGGCTCTGTGTGTGTGTGTGTGTTACCCAGCATCCTCGGCGTGTTTGCTGCTCTGCGGCTCGATCAGTGTGTGTACGGCTCTGTGTGTGTGTGTGTGTGTGTTACCCAGCATCCTCGGCGTGTTTGCTGCTCTGTGGCTCGATCAGTGTGTGTACGGCTCTGTGTGTGTGTGTGTGTGTGTGTGTTACCCAGCATCCTCGGCGTGTTTGCTGCTCTGCGGCTCGATCAGTGTGTGTACGGCTCTGTGTGTGTGTGTGTGTTACCCAGCATCCTCGGCGTGTTTGCTGCTCTGCGGCTCGATCAGTGTGTGTACGGCTCTGTGTGTGTGTGTGTGTTACCCAGCATCCTCGGCGTGTTTGCTGCTCTGCGGCTCGATCAGTGTGTGTACGGCTCTGTGTGTGTGTGTGTGTGTGTGTGTTACCCAGCATCCTCGGCGTGTTTGCTGCTCTGTGGCTCGATCAGTGTGTGTACGGCTCTGTGTGTGTGTGTGTGTGTGTGTGTTACCCAGCATCCTCGGCGTGTTTGCTGCTCTGCGGCTCGATCAGTGTGTGTACGGCTCTGTGTGTGTGTGTGTGTGTGTGTGTTACCCAGCATCCTCGGCGTGTTTGCTGCTCTGCGGCTCGATCAGTGTGTGTACGGCTCTGTGTGTGTGTGTGTGTTACCCAGCATCCTCGGCGTGTTTGCTGCTCTGCGGCTCGATCAGTGTGTGTACGGCTCTGTGTGTGTGTGTGTGTGTGTGTGTTACCCAGCATCCTCGGCGTGTTTGCTGCTCTGCGGCTCGATCAGTGTGTGTACGGCTCTGTGTGTGTGTGTGTGTTACCCAGCATCCTCGGCGTGTTTGCTGCTCTGTGGCTCGATCAGTGTGTGTACGGCTCTGTGTGTGTGTGTGTGTTACCCAGCATCCTCGGCATGTTTGCTGCTCTGTGGCTCGATCAGTGTGTGTACGGCTCTGTGTGTGTGTGTGTGTGTGTGTGTGTGTGTTACCCAGCATCCTCGGCGTGTTTGCTGCTCTGCGGCTCGATCAGTGTGTGTACGGCTCTGTGTGTGTGTGTGTGTTACCCAGCATCCTCGGCGTGTTTGCTGCTCTGCGGCTCGATCAGTGTGTGTACGGCTCTGTGTGTGTGTGTGTGTGTGTGTGTTACCCAGCATCCTCGGCGTGTTTGCGTCTCTGCGGCTCAATCAGTGTGTGTACGGCTCTGTGTGTGTGTGTGTGTGAGTGTGAGTGTGTTACCCAGCATCCTCGGCGTGTTTGCTGCTCTGCGGCTCGATCAGTGTGTGTACGGCTCTGTGTGTGTGTGTGTGTGTGTGTGTTACCCAGCATCCTCGGCGTGTTTGCTGCTCTGCGGCTCGATCAGTGTGTGTACGGCTCTGTGTGTGTGTGTGTGTGTGTGTGTTACCCAGCATCCTCGGCGTGTTTGCTGCTCTGTGGCTCGATCAGTGTGTGTACGGCTCTGTGTGTGTGTGTGTGTGTGTGTTACCCAGCATCCTCGGCGTGTTTGCTGCTCTGTGGCTCGATCAGTGTGTGTACGGCTCTGTGTGTGTGTGTGTGTGTGTGTTACCCAGCATCCTCGGCGTGTTTGCTGCTCTGCGGCTCGATCAGTGTGTGTACGGCTCTGTGTGTGTGTGTGTGTTACCCAGCATCCTCGGCGTGTTTGCTGCTCTGTGGCTCGATCAGTGTGTGTACGGCTCTGTGTGTGTGTGTGTGTTACCCAGCATCCTCGGCGTGTTTGCTGCTCTGTGGCTCGATCAGTGTGTGTACGGCTCTGTGTGTGTGTGTGTGTTACCCAGCATCCTCGGCGTGTTTGCTGCTCTGCGGCTCGATCAGTGTGTGTACGGCTCTGTGTGTGTGTGTGTGTGTGTGTGTTACCCAGCATCCTCGGCGTGTTTGCTGCTCTGCGGCTCGATCAGTGTGTGTACGGCTCTGTGTGTGTGTGTGTGTGTGTGTGTGTTACCCAGCATCCTCGGCGTGTTTGCTGCTCTGCGGCTCGATCAGTGTGTGTACGGCTCTGTGTGTGTGTGTGTGTGTTACCCAGCATCCTCGGCGTGTTTGCTGCTCTGCGGCTCGATCAGTGTGTGTACGGCTCTGTGTGTGTGTGTGTGTGTGTTACCCAGCATCCTCGGCGTGTTTGCTGCTCTGCGGCTCGATCAGTGTGTGTACGGCTCTGTGTGTGTGTGTGTGTGTGTTACCCAGCATCCTCGGCGTGTTTGCTGCTCTGCGGCTCGATCAGTGTGTGTACGGCTCTGTGTGTGTGTGTGTGTGTGTGTGTGTTACCCAGCATCCTCGGCGTGTTTGCTGCTCTGCGGCTCGATCAGTGTGTGTACGGCTCTGTGTGTGTGTGTGTGTGTTACCCAGCATCCTCGGCGTGTTTGCTGCTCTGCGGCTCGATCAGTGTGTGTACGGCTCTGTGTGTGTGTGTGTGTGTGTGTGTGTTACCCAGCATCCTCGGCGTGTTTGCTGCTCTGCGGCTCGATCAGTGTGTGTACGGCTCTGTGTGTGTGTGTGTGTTACCCAGCATCCTCGGCGTGTTTGCTGCTCTGCGGCTCGATCAGTGTGTGTACGGCTCTGTGTGTGTGTGTGTGTGTGTTACCCAGCATCCTCGGCGTGTTTGCTGCTCTGTGGCTCGATCAGTGTGTGTACGGCTCTGTGTGTGTGTGTGTGTGTGTTACCCAGCATCCTCGGCGTGTTTGCTGCTCTGTGGCTCGATCAGTGTGTGTACGGCTCTGTGTGTGTGTGTGAGAGTGTTACCCAGCATCCTCGGCGTGTTTGCTGCTCTGCGGCTCGATCAGTGTGTGTACGGCTCTCTCCAGCAGTTTCTCACAGAAGCAGCGGTGCAGTTGTGCGATGGGATCCGCTGGACACACAAACACACGTTAAACCCGCAGCTACACACACTCGGTGTGTGTCCGTCTGTCCGTCAGTGTTTGTTACCTTCATCTCTCGGAGAGGTGAACACCTGCTCGCTGCTCTCGGACCTCACCGACCAATCACAGCTGAGGAAAAACTGCCGGCCCAATGGCGTGAAGATCCAGCGCAGGCAGTCTGGGAGGAGCTTAGCGTCCGGTGGGAGGGGCTTAGAGTCTGATTGACAGGCCAGAGCCTCGGCACAGCTTAACAAATAACCCTGAGAGAGAAAAAGACAGACAGTTACTATTAATTATTAGTAGGTGTGTGTGTGCGTGTGTGTAAAGAAGCGTGTTGTGTTTTGACACGCGTGTGCAGTGGATGTGTGTGCGTGTGTGTAAAGAAGCGTGTTGTGTTTTGACACGCGTGTGCAGCGGATGTGTGTGGGTGTGTGTGTGTGTTTGTGTGTGTATGTGTGTGTGAAGAAGCATGTTGTGTTTTGACATGCATGTGCAGCAGATTTGTGTGTAAAGAAGCGTTTTCAGATCTGTGTCTGTGTGTGTGTGTGTGTACTCACGGGCGCACAGCTGAGGTGTTTCCCCAGAGCTGCAGGTGTGTGTACGTGTGTGTGTGTGTGTGTGTGTGTGTGTGTGTACTCACGGGCACACAGCTGAGGTGTTTCCCCAGAGCTGCAGCTGTGTGTGTGTGTATGTGTGTGTGTGTGTGTGTGTGTGTACTCATGGGCACACAGCTGAGGTGTTTCCCCAGAGCTGCAGCTGTGTGTGTGTGTGTGTGTATGTGTGTGTGTGTGTGTGTGTGTACTCATGGGCACACAGCTGAGGTGTTTCCCCAGAGCTGCAGCTGTGTGTGTGTGTGTATGTGTGTGTGTGTGTGTGTGTGTGTGTACTCATGGGCACACAGCTGAGGTGTTTCCCCAGAGCTGCAGCTGTGTGTGTGTGTATGTGTGTGTGTGTGTGTGTGTGTGTACTCATGGGCACACAGCTGAGGTGTTTCCCCAGAGCTGCAGCTGTGTGTGTGTGTCAGTGTTAATTTTGTCAGCAAATTTTTATTTAGTCTTAGTCTTTTGATTAAAATGGCATTTAGTTTTAGTCATATTTTAGTCATCTGAATTGTTTTAGTTTTAGTCTAGTTTTAGTCGACGAAATACAATAACATTTTAGTCGACTAAAATATAATGGGTTTAGTTCAATTTTAATGCGTTAATTTCGAATTTCTCTAAAATTTCCAAACCCATTTACTCCCGGAGAAAACATCTATTAACCTATTAATATGAATGATTTTTAAGTTTGAACATGCAATACAGATACAGATTTAACTGCTGTTACTTAAAAAATATCTTAAAATTAAATAAAACCACTTTTCCTAAAGTACAACACAGTCTTCTTTACAATGAATGATCTATTCATTCCTTATAACTACTTACACATCATTCTTTATTCTTTCAAGCAGACATATTTATTTGTATGAATTCAATATAATTAATCCTTATTAAAGCTATTAACAAACAGTGAATGCTTTTCTCTTTTTCTTTTGTTGCTTGATCAAAATTAAGGACACGGACCGCATTATGTTTATTGCCACTGTCACTTTAAGACGTCGGATCATGTCCAATGACATGCGGATACAATTGCACTGATGCACATCCGATACACTCACAGTTTAAAACATAACCAGCATAGTTTACATGAATACTCTCTAAAACGGACATTTAGACATACTGTTGTGTATTTCTCCATTCAGACACGAAAGAGAGCTCAATTCAGTAGCCTACTCGCAGCGGCGCTGTAGGTGTATTGTGCATGACTGCACGCTTCGGGTTAGGTGTGTGCGCAAAGAAAACCGCACCATAGAGCTCTTTTTTGCATCGTCACTCTTATTCAGATCTATATGTCTGCTCTACTCATTCTCCCAGACGTTCACATTTTTTAACGTTTTATGACCGCGGGGTAGATCACGTTACAGTAGCCTACAAATGTGCGCATCTACCACACACGCAGGACATCAGTTCTGACGGATCGCTTCCCAAATCGTCACTATCTAACATTTTCGTCTAGTTTTTATTCGTTGACGAAAATGTCAATAGATTTTCGTCATAGTCTTTGTCATTCAAAACTAGGTTTTATTTAGTTATCGTCTCGTTTTCGTCTGTGAAAAAATGTCGTTGACGAATAATTTTCGTCGTTATTTTCGTCAACGAAATTAACACTGGTGTGTGTGTGTGTGTGTGTGTGTACTCACGGGCACACAGCTGAGGTGTTTCCCCAGAGCTGCAGGTGTGTGTATGTGTGTGTGAATGTGTATGTGTGTGTGTGTGTGTGTGTGTGTGTACTCATGGGCACACAGCTGAGGTGTTTCCCCAGAGCTGCAGGTGTGTGTACGTGTGTGTGAATGTGTGTGTATGTGTGTGTGTGTGTGTGTGTGTGTGTGTGTGTGTACTCATGGGCACACAGCTGAGGTGTTTCCCCAGAGCTGCAGGTGTGTGTACGTGTGTGTGAATGTGTGTGTATGTGTGTGTGTGTGTGTGTGTGTGTACTCACGGGCACACAGCTGAGGCGTTTCCCCAGAGCTGCAGGTGTGTGTATGTGTGTGTGAATGTGTGTGTGTGTGTGTGTGTGTGTGTGTACTCACGGGCACACAGCTGAGGTGTTTCCCCAGAGCTGATCTCAGGCTGATGGCGGCCGTCACGTAGATCTGGATCTGCTGAGTCACAGACATCTTCCCCTCAGCGCTCTCAGTCAGATTCACTGCGCTCAGAGACACACACACACCCCACAGCGGACGCCGCTCCATCTTACCTGAACACAAGCACACTCACTGTTCACTCATGTGACATCATCACATACACACACACACACACACACTTCATAGCGGATGCCGCTCCATCTTACCTGAACACAAGCACACACACTCACTGTTCACTCATGTGACATCATCACACACACACACACACACACACCTGTGAGCTGCAGCTGGCTGAGTTTGTGATACACCAGCGCTGCGTCCCGGGAGCTGGTCTGTGACTCCTCCCCCTCGTGCCGTCCTCCAACCAGACGCAGCAGCCGGCCCAGGGGGGCGGGCCTCCGCAGGCAGAAGCGAATCAGGTTCCAGGAGAGGGAGCACATGACGTCGAGCGTGGAGGAGGGCAGGACTCTGGATAACGCGGACAGACACGTCTGCAGACTCGCAACAGCGGCCGCGTAATCGCCCTGAGAGACACACACACACATTCAGCACCTGATCACACTGCAGGCACAAAAATCAAACTTACTGTGTGTGTGTGTGTGTGTGTGTGTGTGTGTGTGTGTGTGTGTGTTTGCTCACCCGGTAGAGCTGCAGGTCGGCCTGTTTGCGCTGTCTCCAGAAGCGCACTGAGGTGGGCGAGTGAAGGGGTGTGACCGGCTCCCACAGGTACAGCACTCGGACACACCCCCAGACCACGCCCACCCCGCTCAGCAGCCACACCAGGAACCATGGCAGCCATGCCCCTGACACACAGACAGACATGTGACATCACTTCAGATGGTCACACATGACCACACCCCTCACTATCTGACCACACCCCTCACCCTCTCTGACCACACCCCTCACACTCTCTGACCACACCCCTCACACTCTCTGACCACACCCCTCACCCTCTGACCACACCCCTCACACACTCTGACCACACCCCACACTCTCTGACCACACCCCTCACACTCTGAGCACACCCCTCATCCTCTGACCACACCCCTCACACTCTCTGAGCACACCCCTCACTCTCTGAGCACACCCCTCACTCTCTGACCACACCCCACTCTCTCTGACCACACCCCTCACACTCTGAGCACACCCCTCAACCTCTGAGCACACCCCTCAACCTCTGACCACACCCCTCACCCTCTGACCACACCCCTCACCCTCTGACCACACCCCTCACCCTCTGAGCACACCCCTCAACCTCTGACCACGCCCCACACACTCTGACCACGCCCCACACTCTCTGACCACACCTCACACTCTCTGACCACACCCCTCACACTCTCTGACCACACCCCTCACACTCTCTGACCACACCCCTCACACTCTGACCACACCCCTCACACTCTCTGACCACACCCCTCACACTCTCTGACCACACCCCTCACACTCTCTGACCACGCCCCTCACACTCTCTGACCACGCCCCTCACACTCTCTGACCACGCCCCTCACACTCTCTGACCACGCCCCTCACACTCTCTGACCACGCCCCTCACACTCTCTGACCACAAACCCTTACACTCTGACCACACCCCTCACACTCTCTGACCACGCCCCTCACACTCTCTGACCACGCCCCTCACACTCTCTGACCACGCCCCTCACACTCTCTGACCACACCCCACACTCTCTGACCACACCCCACACTCTGACCACACCCCTCACACTCTCTGACCACACCCCACACTCTCTGACCACACCCCTCACACTCTGAGCACACCCCTCACACTCTCTCACCACACCCCTCACACTCTCTGACCACGCCCCTCACACTCTCTGACCACGCCCCTCACACTCTCTGACCACACCCCACACCCTCTGACCACACCCCTCACACTCTCTGACCACAAACCCTTACACTCTGACCACACCCCTCACACTCTCTGACCACGCCCCTCACACTCTCTGACCACGCCCCTCACACTCTCTGACCACACCCCACACTCTCTGACCACAAACCCTTACACTCTGACCACACCCCTCACACTCTCTGACCACACCCCACACTCTGACCACAAACCCTCACACTCTGACCACACCCCTCACTCTGACCACAAACCCTCACACTCTGACCACACCCCTCACACTCTCTGACCACACCTCTCCTCTGACCACAAATCCTCACACTCTGACCACACCCCTCACTCTGACCACAAACCCTCACACTCTGACCACGCCCCTCACACTCTCTGACCACACCTCTCACTCTCTGACCACAAACCCTCACACTCTGACCACACCCCTCACACTCTCTGACCACACCTCTCCTCTGACCACAAATCCTCACACTCTGACCACACCCCTCACTCTGACCACAAACCCTCACACTCTGACCACACCCCTCACACTCTCTGACCACACCTCTCACTCTGACCACGCCCCTCACACTCTCTGACCACACCTCTCCTCTGACCACAAATCCTCACACTCTGACCACACCCCTCACTCTGACCACAAACCCTCACACTCTGACCACACCCCTCACACTCTCTGACCACACCTCTCACTCTGACCACGCCCCTCACACTCTCTGACCACGCCCCTCACACTTTCTAACCACACCCCCTCACACCACCACCTGACCCCTCCTGCGCTCCTAAACTCACCGTAGCCCTGTGTGTGTCCGGGCAGGGAGAAGAGTGAGCGTGAGGGCCCGTGGGCGGCGCTCAGAGCCCGGTCCTCGTCGGCGTGCAACAGAGACGGCAGCGGGTTGAGTGACAGGCAGAGGAAGGTGAGCGCGCACAGCAGCAGCCGCGAGCGGTCCATCACTCCGACTGACGAGGGCGAGTCCGGCTCGCTCTTCATCTGGAACACACAGCTCCAGTCACTCAGGGCCCTCTGTCAACCATCTAACCACATGGTCTAAAACTATGTGTGTGTGTGTGTGTGTGTGTCTGCGCACCTGCTCGTGCTCCATCAGCGGGCTCCCTGGCTCAGAGTCGAGGCAGAAGGGCGAGAGCTGGGCGGGAGAACTGGAGCCCGAGTCCGACGGAGGAGGAGAGATGAACGCCGTCTCAGGCTTCAGATCCAGATCATCAGACACACACACAGACTCTGGCGGAGAGAGAGATTCAGATCATCAGACACACACACAGACTCTGGCGGAGAGAGAGTCATTCTACGTCATTGCGCTATTTCTACGTCATTGCGCTATTTCTATGCTCATTGTGCTATTTCTACGCTCATTGCGCTATTTCTACGTCATTACGCTATTTCTACATCATTACGCAATTTCTACGTCATTATTTCTACGCTCATTGCGCTATTTCTACGTCATTACGCTATTTCTACGTCATTACGCTATTTCTACGCAATTACGCTATTTCTACGTCATTACTCTATTTCTACGCCATTACACTATTTCTACGTCATTGCGCTATTTCTACGTCATTGCGCTATTTCTACGTCATTGCGCTATTTCTACGTCATTATGCTATTTCTACGTCATTGCGCTATTTCTACGTCATTGCGCTATTTCTACGTCATTGCGCTATTTCTACGCTCATAACGCTATTTCTACGTCATTGCGCTATTTCTACGTCATTGCGCTATTTCTACACTCATAACGCTATTTCGATGTCATTGCGCTATTTCTACGCTCATTACACAATTTCTATGTCATTACACTATTTCTACGCTCATTATTTCTACGTCATTACACTATTTCTACGTCATTACACTATTTCTACTATTTCTACATCATTACACTATTTCTACGTCATTACACTATTTCTACGTCATTACGCTATTTCTACGTCATTACGCTATTTCTACGCCATTACGCTATTTCTACGTCATTACTCTATTTCTACGCTCATTGCGCTATTTCTACGTCATTACGCTATTTCTACGTCATTACGCTATTTCTACGTCATTACGCTATTTCTACGCCATTACGCTATTTCTACGTCATTACTCTATTTCTACGCCATTACACTATTTCTACGTCATTGCGCTATTTCTACGTCATTGCGCTATTTCTACGTCATTGCGCTATTTCTACGTCATTATGCTATTTCTACGTCATTGGGCTATTTCTACGTCATTGCGCTATTTCTACGTCATTGCGCTATTTCTACGCTCATAACGCTATTTCTACGTCATTGCGCTATTTCTACACTCATAACGCTATTTCGATGTCATTGCGCTATTTCTACGCTCATTACACAATTTCTATGTCATTACGCTATTTCTACGCTCATTATTTCTACGTCATTACACTATTTCTACGTCATTACACTATTTCTACGTCATTACACTATTTCTACGTAATTACACTATTTCTATGTCATTGCGCTATTTCTACGTCATTGCGCTATTTCTACGTCATTGCGCTATTTCTACGTCATTGCGCTATTTCTACGTCATTACACTATTTCTACGTCATTACACTATTTCTACGCCATTACGCTATTTCTACGTCATTGCGCTATTTCTATGTCATTGCGCTATTTCTACGTCATTGCGCTATTTCTACGTCATTGCGCTATTTCTACGTCATTGCACATGCGCAGTCTTTCAGTTTCGGATTTTAATCTGATCTAGTGTTCACATGTTCTCTGGATCGGATTAGAATAGGAGTAAACACCCCTTTCACTCGGATCGATTAAGGCGTTTGCATGAAGGCTTTCAGTGCGATTGAGCGTCAGTCCCATTACTAGCGGATTATGTGGTTGCGTGTAAACGTGTCCAGGGATTAAAGTGAAAAAAATTCTTCTGACTGAATTTTTTTTCAGGCCAAGTCATATTCCTGTAACTTTATTTAAATAGTCGAGACCAATAGCGTTTTAAGGGGAGATGTTTTAAACCGCTTTAATATTGCCAGTGTGCGTATTTTAAAAGCTATTTTAATCTATGAAAAACAATTACTTATCTTGACAAATAATCAACCATCTACATAACTTTTCAGTGCATGTTTTTATTTATCTTATAAGACCAAACAATGCTAAATTATGTTAATATATAGTTTGTTCCATGGCAAATCGTTTTGGCTGAGGGCAAAGTGAAGTTTCATAACTTTATATATTTAGGCTATTTAACTTTGTAGCCTATTAGAGAGCTGACTTATGTTTGACTGAATTGTTTGCTTTTATTTCTCATTGTATAGCTTATTATAGCCTACCTATTAGGCTACTTATACTTTTGAACGGGATATTATTGATCATTAAAACTGACATTTAACAAAAAGAGACAGGGTTGTGTAATTTTATATATTCTAAAATATTCTTTATATATATATATATTTACTATGCATTACTTTCACTGTATGTGTACATGCATAATACAATAAAACGATACATCCCTGTCTGTTTGTTAAATGTCAGTTTTAATGATCAACAATGTTTCATATTTTTAAAATGAAAACAAAAAGAAGCAGGGTTGTGTTTTATATTTCGTGTTGTTATAAATGTATGAAGTGAAGATAATCAATGTGCGTTGCCTGAACCACATTTGTGTGGCCATTAATATGTTTATGATAATATGTTCATTTATAAATGAAAAGAGGCAGAGTTGTATTTTATACCATATTTCGTTTTATGGTTGCCTAAAATATACATAAAGAGATAACCGGAGTAGCCAGAGCGAGCTGAGTGACGCGATCAAGAACGCACTGTTCCATTTGCAGAATAACCGGACTCGCGTCCTCTCGTCCTCGGGAGTTCGTTCTCCTGAGTCGAACTTGGCAAGTCCGAACTACCAGGACGCAAGTCCGAAGTTTGCGTAGGCTACTTGGTAGGCTATTGAGAAACGGCCAATATTGACCCGCGTTCTGTTTTCTATCATGCGCCGTGCACGTTTGCGCGCTCGGGCTCGGACCGCAGCAAACGAGCTGTAGCCTGACATGCACTTCTCCAAAGATTAATTGAGTGAACACGGAGCAGTTTTTTCCATGAGCGGGAATTGAAAACCCGGAGTGGACCGTAAGCGAAGTGATAACAGAATGCTTAGAGTGGAGAGAGGAACGTGCTTTCGCTCCACTCCAGGCTTTGATCACATCCCCCTCAGCAAGGTGAATACACCTCGTCTCTCCTTAATTTAAGACCTATTCAAACTGTTCAAACTAAAATTAAGACATTTATCACACTATTTGAGAAATGAAAGCCTATTTACGGCCTTAAAATTATGAAAAGTTAATTTAAGACATAAGGACAGACGGGAACCCTGCAATTGACGGAAATCCGTCGTAGCGACGGAGAACTTGAATCCCTGCGTGTCCAGTGAAGGAGCTACTCCTGAAGTGTGACGGGACTCACTGTTCTTCTGGCTGCTCATCTTCAGCGCCAGGTTCTCCTGCCGGAGCTTGTGGTTCACCTGCTGCAGGTACTTGATGTAGTCGATGGCTTTGCGCAGAACACCTGACTTATGCATCTGTCATTCAAAACAGCAATCATTTCATTTAATATTCAACAATAATATTGATCTCCTGCATTGACACCATTATATGAGACCTGAACTGAGCTGGACGATGACATCACGGTCAGCTGCTTTAAAAAAAACAGTCTGTATTGTATAAAGCACTGCATAAATACATGCATCAGACCCTCGTGAGCTCCCAGCATGCACTGCGGCGACACACACCTTGGCGTCGTTGCCCATGACGAGGTCGCGCAGCTCCAGGATCTTGTCGTTGATGGACGAGCGGTAGCGCTTCTCGATGATGTTGTGTGTCGTGCGTCGCTCGCCCTCTTTCACGACTCCTCCCGGTCCTGTGGTAACAGCCAATCCCTGATCCAGGACCACCCTGGCTCCGCCCCCAGTGTGGGCGGAGCCCGACGACAGCTGCTTGATTGGCAGCTTGTCTCCGCCCCCCATCACCATGGGAACGGTGGTCAGGATGTTGCTGCTCATCAGCGTCTGTGAAAGAGAGTGACCACACAACCATAAAGACAACATTCTGACATGGACAAGCATTTCACGAAGCGTCTTATGGTCCAGTTAAAGGAGTAGTTCACTTTAAAATGACGAATACAGTCGGAAAGAAGAAAGAGGGTGAGTAAATCATGGGCTAATTTTCATTTTAAAGTGAACTACTCCTATTAAAAACGATGTGGCTTTATATATAATGTTACGAGGTTTAGTCACAAGCTCTTTTTAATACTTTTCATTGTAAATATTTGCTAAACCCACACACAGGATGACCCTAACCCTCGCTAAAATACAAGGTTTATGAGGTTACGAGACACAAGTTGTTGTTTTTTGAAGGTCAGGTATGGTAACCCATACTCAGAAATTGTCCTCTGCGTTTAACCCATCCAGTGAGTGCACACACACATTAGGAGTAGTGAGTAGTGAACACACACACACACACACACAAGCCTAGCTCAAGGCACCTCAGTCAAATCCGGTCGCTATTGAGACTAGAAAACCAAACCTTCAGGTCACTAGTCTGACTCTGAGGGGTTACGCATTACAAGTAACATGCATAATGTAATCGGATTACTTTTTTGATGTAACGAGTAATGTAACGCATTACAAATAATCTGGATTACATAATCAGATTACTTTTTGATGTTACAAGTAACATGAGTTACTACATTTAAATAACACAAATACATTTATTTACAGCTAAAAAAGTTACTGCAGATTTAGTATTCTGAAGAACAACAGTCACAATAATAGTGCGGATTGTAGCTGAAACACAGCTAGTGATGGATGAGGTCCACTATAGTGGACAGATGGTTAATCAGAATTTCCTCCCAATCTAAAATCATTTGGAAAATCACTTGGGAAAGTTTAACAATGACTCCTTAGATGGTACAACATTTTTTTTACCTGCAGAAATCTCCTAGGATAGAAGGATTGGATGGATATTCCGGGACAACTCGAAAATTCTGACTGGCCGTCGGCCATCTTGGTTTGGAGAAAAAAAAAGTTTCCACATACAAAGGCTTGCCACTGGGTGGCAGTGTGTAGGAGGGGTCCACTGGAGTGGTTGATGTGCAACTATGCCATCAAAACCCATGCATGCGCATATTACGCAATTAAATGCTTTTTAATATCTGTCAACTGGAGCGACTTCTATGCGTGAAAGGGTTAAAATGATAACAAAAATTTCAATAAATAAAGAACCCATTATTTAACAGTGTTTTCTTACAACAATGTAACAAATATATAAGCAATTTCAGTTTATTATTTGATAGAAAATAAAAAAAAGACTTGTAAGATATTGCTATTTCTGGCTGTTGGTGTGGTGTGACGGCTGTTGGTGTCATGTGACGTACTGGAACCTGCAGAGCGGTGGTCTGGATGGGCGCGGCGAGGGTCGTGATGCCCGTGGGGTTCTGCACGGTCGACAGAACCTGCGTCCCGTCCGGCTTCAGCGTGGTCAGGACCAGAGAGTCCGTCTTCAGGATCTGAGGCTGGTGCACCAACAGCTGAGGGCCAATCAGAACGCAGTTACACTATATACAGGCTGTGAACTGCAGAGGGGAATTGTGGGTAAATGTGTGACGTACAGGGGACATGGTGTGCATGGGGGTCGTCGACAGCGTCTGGATGGTCTGACCGGTCGAAGTCAACACACGCTGGTGCTGGATCGTCATTGGCTGGACCTGCGGTGATGTCATAATGCTCTGCATCTGCGGCTGGAGGACTGAGGGGAGACACAGCTGTGTGAGGAGGGCTCGTGTGTGTACTTTCCTCATGTGTGTGTGTGTGTGTGTTTCTCACCCTGGAAGCCCGTGCCGTGGTTCTGCTGGCAGATCACCTGGTTCTGGATGAATCGGGACGGGTTGGTGGTCGACGTGAGCATCACCGTCTGCGGCTGCGCCTGCGTCTGCACAGCCAGCGTCTGCATGGGGAACGTCTGCACCTGACCAATCAGAGCACTGCGTGAGACGTGGCGGCTCAATCAACATGAGTTATGATCAGAGAGTGAGGGGGTGTGGTCATGTGTGATGGGTGTGGTCAGAGAGTGTGAGGGGTGTGGTTAGAGTTGAGGGGCTGTTGTCAAGAGAGTGTGAGGGGAGTGGTCAGAGTTTAGAGGGTGTGGTAAGAGTTTGGGAGGTGTGGTCATGTGTGATGGGTGTGGTCAGAGAGTGTGAGGGGAGTGGTTAGAGTTGAGGGGCTGTTGTCAAGAGAGTGTGAGGGGAGTGGTCAGAGTTTAGAGGGTGTGGTAAGAGTTTGGGAGGTGTGGTCATGTGTGATGGTGTTGTCAGAGTTGATGGGGCGTGGTGAGAGTTTAGGGGGAGTGATCAGAGTGTGAGGGGAGTGGTCAGATAGTGAGGGGGTGTGGTCAGAGTTTAGGGGTGCGGTCAGAGTCAGGGGGTGTGGTCAGAGTGTGAGGGGGTGTGGTCAGAGTGTGAGGGCTGTGGTCAGAGAGTTTAGGGGGAGTGGTCAGAGAGTGAGGGGGTGTGGTCTGAGTTTAGGGGGTGTGGTCAGAGAGTGAGGGAAGTGGTCAGAGAGTGAGGGACGTGGTCAGAGAGTGAGGGGGTGTGGTCATGTGTGATGGGTGTGGTCAGAGAGTGAGGGGAGTGGTCAGAGAGTTTAGGGGGTGTGGTCAGAGTTTGGGAGGTGTGGTCATGTGTGATGATGTGGTCAGAGTTGATGGGGTGTGGTCAGATAGTGAGGTGTGTGGTCAGAGTTTAGGGGGAGTGGTCAGAGAGTGAGGGGTGTGGTTAGAGAGTGAGGGTGTGGTTAGAAAGTGAGGGTGTGGTCAGAGTGTGAGGGGTGTGTTCAGAGTTTAGGGGGTGTGGTCATTTGTGATGGGTGTGGTCAGTGTTTAGGGGGTGTGGTCTGAGAGTGAGGGGGTGTGGTCAGTGTTTAGGGGGAGTGGTCAGAGAGTGAGGGGTGTGGTTAGAGAGTGAGGGTGTGGTCAGAGTGTGAGGGAAGTGGTCAGAGTTTAGGGGGAGTGGTCAGAGTGTGAGGGGTGTGGTCAGATTGTGAGGGAAGTGATCAGAGAGTTTAGGGGGTGTGGTCAGTGTTTAGGGGGAGTGGTCAGAGTGTGAGGGGTGTGGTCAGATTGTGAGGGAAGTGGTCAGAGAGTTTAGGGGGTGTGGTCAGAGTTTGGGAGGTGTGGTCATGTGTGATGATGTGGTCAGAGTTGATGGGGTGTGGTCAGATAGTGAGGGGTGTGGTCAGAGTTTAGGGGGAGTGGTCAGAGAGTGATGGGGTGTGGTTAGAGAGTGAGGGTGTGGTCAGAGTGTGAGGTAAGTGGTCAGAGAGTTTAGGGGGTGTGGTCAGTGTTTATGGGTGTGGTCAGAGAGTGAGGGGTGTGGTCAGGCTCACCTGTGTGATGGGCTGTGGTCGAGGCTGCAGCAGCGGCGGTGTGCGTGTGTGTATCTGCGTCTGTGTGTGTGTCTGAGTCTGTGCCTGTACCTGCGTCTGTATCTGTGTCTGTGTGTGTGTCTGTGTGTGTGTCTGGCTGCTGGTCTGCACAGGTGTGTGTGGGGGGGTCAGGATGGCGCTGGGGGCCGTCAGTGGGAGGGGCCTCACGGGGGCCACAGATCCGCCCCCCATCTGGTCCTCAAAGAGATCCGGGAAATCCCCCTGATTACTGACGAACTGCAGCATCTCTGACAGACACAAACACACACACACAATATTACAACATGTTGGGTTGTGACTGTTGTGTGTAGCACATGCTGAAATCATGAAGAGCCTCTAAGCCCTCAGTGTTCATTTCGTTTATTATATAATTCATATTTTCATTATTTTCATGAACGTCTTTTTCTCACAGGCGAAAACGAGACGATAACTAAATAAAAACCAGTTTTGGATGACAAAAACTATAACGAAAATCATATGATTTGGGTGAATGGACAAACCCAATGCCGTCTGTACACTTAATATTAATCAAACAACAGAAGAAAAAGAGAAAAGCACTCACTGCTCTTTAAAAGCTTTAATAAGGATTAATTATATTTAATTTATAGAAATAAATATGTCTGTTTGAAAGAATAAAGAATGATGTATGCAAGTTGTTATAAAAATGCATGTATCATTCATTGAAGAGAAGACTCTGCTTTAGGAGAAGTGCTTTTATTTAGTTACGGTAGTTAAATCTGTGTCTGTATCGCATGTTCACACACTTTAAAAGCATTCATATTAACAGGTGAATGGATGTTTTCTCCAGGGGAAATCACAGTGAAGGCCGTAGACGACTGATGTCAGCGATATGAAGCATAATGACTATCATGAACTGATAATGAACACACACTTCATTATTACAGAGGCTGTGTGGAGGTGAAAGGGGCGGAGCTTTAATAAAGGTCAATTGCTGTCTAGCACACTCCCGACCCTGACCTTTGACCTAAGATAATGAGATGAAGGCCAGTGCTGATAACACACACATCAGACCTTGTGTGAAGCACTGATGTACATCATCACCACAGTCACACACAGGACTGATCAAACCAGTGTTTCCAGTGCAGGAATGCCCCGTTTCACCACAAACCAGGCGAAACTCACGCCTTCCTCATTCTGGCGAGATTCGGCTGGATAATGATAATTTACTGTTATCATTTATCTGATATTATCTTATAATATATCTGAAAGCTGATTAATAATGCATGTGTCTTCAGATTCACTGTTCTGCATGATGTTCCTAGTTCATCATTTATTCATTAAGGACAGAAAAACATTGATGCATTATTACCAAAAACAACTTTTTTTTTTTCTCGTATTATTTTCATAAGCAATATGGTTTAAGTGAAATCATTATTGAGTGTTTTATTTACCCATGGCACAGGCATTTTTATTTGTATACGTGTCGTTAGGCATTATTTTATTTCTTTGTTAGGGGATTCTTTTATTTATTATTAATTTGTCAAATTAATTTGAAAGTTGCTGAGTGTTACACTGGTTCACTATAGGCTACTGTAGTGTGTGTGATTTAAGGAGAGCTTTTAATGGCGAGACTTTTGTTTTTGTAATCAGACTCAAAAAAGTACTTAAAAATGTTGATTTATCTGCAGATACAGGTGAAACTCAAAATTAAAATATAGTGCAAAAGTTCATTAAATTCAGTAATTCAACTTAAAAGGTGAAACTAATATATTATATAGACTCATTACATGCAAAGTGAGATATTTCAAGCCTTTATTTGTTTTAATTGTGATGATTATGGCTTACAGCTTATGAAAACCTTTTCACAATATTCTAATTTTGAATTTGGGGTTTTCATATCTGTGAGCCATAACCATCACAATTATAACAAATAAAGGCTTGAAATATCTCACTTTGCATGTAATGAGTCTATATAATATATTAGTTTCACCTTTTACGTTGAATAGGCTATACCTTTTAAGTGAATAACACCAGAGAGTGGACACACACACACACACACACACACACACTCTCATTCACACAACGACGGTCAAATAAACACACATTACTCACTATCACATCAACGTGCAAATGAAAATAATAACCACACACACATGACATGAGTGTGTGTGTCTATAGAGAGGATCACTGAGACACAGGAGCGGAGTGTGTGTCACATGATCCTTCACAGAGAGGTGTGTGTGTGTCTGATCATACACTCTTCATCTCCACACAACACACTCCTTCAGGAGAACTAGAGTCAGCTCATGCTATAAACCTGATGTTTAAACCATCAACTATATACTGACTGACAATCATCTGATGTCAAGATCATCGTGTGTGTGTGTGTGTGTGTGTAACATTTACTTTCATCCCTGCCTTTCACTGCATTACTGCAATCCCAGTTCAGTTTACATGCTATCAGTTCATGCGGCCCTGAATCACACACACAGCCTTGATACACAATCACGACAACACTAACAATAACAACAACAGCACATAGCCTAATAGCCACACCAATAACTCCAATAACAACGACCATAACACCATTAAATAACAGCACTAATAATAACCACCAATAATAGTAATAACAACAACACTTACAACACTAACCCTAACAACATCGTCAATACTAACACGAATAACAACACAACTACTAAGAACTACAAACACTAATAACAACACTGATATAATCTGATCATAAACAGGAATAAGCGCATGTGTATCAGTATACTGGATCTGTGCGGCTCTTAAAGTGACAGTGGCCTAATAAACCTGTGTCTGTCTGTGTGTGAACGTTAACCAAACAAAGGAAAACATCACTCGCTGCTCTTCACTGAATACCTGACTGTAACTTTAATCTATATTTAAACAGTGAAGACTTTGCACTGCTATTTATAACATTTATTAATTATTCATTTACTCTACCTGAAAATAACTGTTGGACTTACCTGAAAAATGGTTTATTTTATTTGTATGTTTTTTTTTTAATGTGTTTGTGCTATTGCTCGTAATTGTATTACTGACAGTTTACTTTAGTTGTTTAACAATATTTTACATTTTAATGAATTAGGCTAGTCATTTTTGGTGTCACAAGTTCACAACGTTATTTAGTAAGGTAAATTCTGGGTCAAGAATAACTATTTTATTGGTTTAATTTATTTACTACTTTTTTGTGGTGAGCCGACCGGGGCCAGTGGAAATAATAGCCCTGAATACGGTAATAACATAATAATAAATAATAGCCCTGAATAATAACACTAAAAACTATAATAACACTGATAACAACACTAATGACAACAATAACACTAGTGACACTAATAACAACAACAAAAACACCAATAAACAACACTAATTACACCAAAAACAATTCAAATAACTATAATAACAACAATATTAACAAAGATTACACTAATAACAACACCTATAAACAACAACAACACTAATTTCCCCCAAATCAACACTAGTAACATCAGTAATAACACAGTCAGTACACTATCTTTATCCTGCACTCTTTGATTTATCAGACACTGACACACACATGAAGA